>BSAI01000073.1:21212956-21512350 GCA_036245035.1 Adrianichthys oophorus | reverse complement strand
TATATATATATATATATATATATATATATATATATATATATATATATCGAGCATGAATGAGGAACTTTATGTATTGATTATCTCTGTTTATATATTTATAAAAAAAAAATCAATATGCTTGCCATAAAACAGTCTTCAATATTTTATTCAACGCTGTAGCTGGTATGTAAAAGCAACATCAGCCCATTAAGTGCCTCAGCTAAAGAACCAATATTTGCCCCTCCCTGGAGGACAAATGCTGTTCTGCCTGAATAGCGTCTTGACAATTGTACTACACAGTCCCAAACATGCTGTATTTGATATTTGTATATTTCCTTATAACTAACATTTTGCACTGTTGCACATAGCATGTTAGAATTATTCTGCTTGAGCAGCTGTACAGTAAAGAGCTTGAGGCTTGACTCCCTATTTCTGGATGGGGCAGAGTGGTGTAGGGTGAGGCTGTAGTCTTTGTGACTGAGTCATTGGTTTAGCTAATGATGCAATTAGATTGCTGCACATTGCATCTACTGATTAGACCATAGGGTTCACGATAGAATGTCACTGCAGTAATACTCGTACTGTTTGGCTTTAAAAGAAAAGTCATACTGGTATTTGCACGCCAAAAGAAATAGTTGTACTTTAAGAGAGAAACTTGCTTTTAACCCTTTTTTTCCCGACTTGTTTAAATGACATCTGAAATCAATCTGGGTTACCATACATTGTAACTTTTGGTGTTTCCATTGGATCTGGAAATTGAGTTGTTGCAAGAATCTACAAGATTATATATGTAGTAGTAATCTAGGGAAAAAAACTTTTTTTTCATCTTGGTGAACTACAACTGTAGCCATAAGACATCTCAGCCCTTCCTGTTATACTACGTTCACACTGGCCTCGGCAAGACTTAATCAAGCAACCACTTTCAATGAAAAGTGTATGTAAACTCGCAGATATGCACGTTTTGGGTTTCTACGTTTAAAACTCTCTTTAGAACTTTACATGTTGCGACACAAGTTTTTAAGTCAGTTTTCCAGCACTATGTACAAAACGTGCAGCCATTAAACACACGTGGGAAGTCAAGCAACAAATTGTAACACTATAGTAATTCTGCTCCTTTCTGTACGTTTTTTGACACGTAAAATCTCTCTTTTGGTGTTCATACCTCATACGTATTTTAAAATTTTACGCAATTTTAGCGATTTTTGTTTTTCACTAAATTCTTTAAACTCTGCACTTTAAAAACCTATGCAATATTGGTATCAAATGTTCACCACATTGACATTATTCAGCAATTAAAGGAGTTTCGCTCAGCATCTTCAGCAACCACATCCAACAAAAAGCACTCACACTAGCATTATCGCAAGTATTGCAACTTCTTTATTGACTTTTTGTTTTAGCATGACTTTTTAAACTTATAAAACTGACATTATGTATTTTTCCAGGGGGCTGGCAGTTACACGCAAACGTAGATAGATTGCAAATGGCAACTATTGATGACATCATCGAGGGGAAGTGCCGGTTAGTGCCGTCCAAATTTGAAGACATTATTTTTCCATAACTCTGTTTGGAGGGCTAACTGTAGGGATAACGAGAATCCGTAGAGGTAGGGGAAGAATTCTGATTCGGCCCAAGTCTTTTATGTATCAGAATAGAGCTGTGGAAAAAAAAAAAGCCTGGAGCAGCATTTGCGAGATTTCGAAATTTCCCACAAAGCCATTTCCAACAGTAGGTACATGCGCTAGTATCTGGTTGTCCATTATGAAGTTACCATATGCTAAAAGCATCTTTATAAATGCACATTTAACAAGGTCTTGAACACTCAACACATGCCTGTTGTAAACATAGCTTTAGAGAGCATCAGTTTTCTTTTTTGGACAAAAGTCCCTAAATTCTGTCTATGTTACAACTGAAAAATGTTTTTTGCCTTGTGTTTAAACAAACTACAGTTTTTTTTATATTCAAAACAAAACATTACCACAGGTCTTTAATAATACATTTGTTAATTACATTTAATTGTAATGTTCCTCCTACCTAAACTTTTTCAGGTTTGACGATCATAGCTATCAATATCAATAAAGGGGAACTATAACTCTATTTTCAGAGAAAAAAAAATCTTGAAAAAGTAATGGTACTCTAGTCTGCTCAAAATGTAGCTGATGCCTTAGTCACAACTGTCCTAATGGTGCACATGGGTTGTCTGCGGGCGATAAATGGGCATCTTTGTACGGGACATGCAGATGGTCCGCAGGAAATATCAAGGTCGTAGACCACTCAGTGAGCCCGTAGGACTAAAATGTCTGCACACTTTTTTTTTCTACGGGCATGCTGCAGGTGACAGTTTGTGGCAAACCCCTTAACACCTACAGGTAAAAAAGGCAGGTTTTTTGTACGGATTTTTTTTATTCCCACCCCCCACCCCCACCCAAAAAGGAAAAGAAAAACCTGCGCAAGACACCCATTTGTTGTTTTTCAACTATTATGTGTTTGCCCATTATGCGCCTGTTGCACTCGCCATGCCTGTCAAAAATATGAAAATTTGGTAATGAGTGTAATTTGTGTGGGCATCCTACATGTGTCCTAGGTGCACTTGCAGATCACCTGTACACCTTGTGCGTGCAGCATTTGTCAATAAGGAGCCATTTCGCACCTCATTAATTAGAATTGGAAATGGTTGAGTTAAAGCAGTCAAAGTGGGAATAATTAAAAAACAAGACAAGCAAAAGTTTATATCTATACAAATATATCTCAATCATAGGATAATTAGTCATCAAATGTTCTAATGATTCTATAGAATCCTGGCACATTTCATCATTCCTTCTGGTCAGATGGTCACCCAGATAAAGAATAGATCCTTTCAGATTTTTCCATACATCATCAGAGCTCATTTGTATTTTTGATTCACAAACCTGATGATGATCGCTGGTTTATCAGTCCCCTTTTTCCTAGGAAGCGAATGGTAGGTATCCAGAGTATTTAAATCAAAAGAAATCCCTTTAGACTTGAAAATGTATTATACTTGATGTGCAACAGTCTCAGCATCGCTCTTACCAGGATCAGAATCATGCTAGCATGCCAGATAACTGAGCATTGCTAGCTCAGTTAGCTCCGCTTGCATGCTAGATAACTGAGCATTGCTAGCTCAATTAGCTCCGGCTGTGCTAGCCTTTGCCCGGGGTTTGATCTGTAATCCAGTAATGATCACGTTATTCATCTTGGAGTATTGTTCCAAGTCATCCACTCGTTTCTCCAGAATGTCAACCTTGTTGTCTCATTGCTCATTTTGGGATTGAAGTCTTCTGATCTCATCAGCTAGCTGCAAAAAGCGGTGTTATCTCAGCTTTCATGAGAGCAATGCACGCATTCATGTCTACAAGAGCTTTTCTGATGTCTTCTTTGTCACTTTCTGCTTGGTTTTTCTTCAGGGTTATCGTCAGCTCTCTCTTTTCAGTAATTCTGCAATGAATTGAGTTTTAAGAAGCTTTAAGATGGTGCTAGCTGCCAGACAGCTGCCAACATTTGTCCTCTGTCATTGACCTTGAACCAGAAGTTAATTAATGGCTCTAATGTGGCATTAGGGCTTCATACGACTGTGTCACCGTACATCATAAGTGGGTTAAATTTACATAAATACACATAGATACATATTTCACAATACATTTACCACACGCAAGATGATCGTACGTTTCAATTTCATGATGTCCCCTAAGGTGGCCGCAAGAGCCACAAGGGAACGGCGAGACACACCTGTGCCCCCTTTAAGATGCGTCTGCACCCGTGTACAACCCTTTACGGTCTCAGGCAACCTTAAAAACCCAGGCACCCGCATGGGTCAACCTCTGTATATGTGCTTGTGACTAAGGCATAAACTATCTTTATATATAAAGTTGCCTTGCTCTCTGGCGACAAAGTAAGAAGCTTAAATTATATGCTTTTGAAAAAATAAAACAAAACTATAAAATGCACTGGAAAGATCCACAGAGAAGATACAGGATTTACAGGTTTACAAATACCCACTAATATCTGTGTTTTAGTTTGTGGGTCACCTGGACTGGTCTAACCTAATGTACTGAAAATGATTCTAAAGATCTCTGCTTCACTTAGCATATTTGGTGTTTGAAGTAGCTGTGCTTTTATTGTTATTAAATGTAAGGAAACCCTTGAACAAAAGCTAATGTTACAGTATTACAAGTATTACAAGACTTTTTAATCTATCAAATCAGCGGTTTGACAAAAAAATTGATATTTTTCTTGTCTTTGCTGGCTCTCAAGCTGCATATTTTAATATTCAGTGCCCCAAAAAAGAATGACCATTCTAGCGATTAATCCTTTAAAGATGTAAACATTTTTTTCCCCTTAATACTGTTGTACACATTCAAACGGATGATCTGAGCTCTACTTTTTTTTTTTATTGGATTTTGCTGCTTTTTCATTTGAATCTTGGTCACCTCTAATTTAGCTAGCTCTCTGTCCTGCATAAATCCCAAAAGGCCATATTTATTTTAAACTTGTCCTCTGTGGTTCTTCTCTGTCAGAAATGTCAGTCAGAAAATACATGCAGTACAAGATGTCCCCTGTAAATAACCAGACAAATGTTTCACAGAGTTGTTGCATCTTTGCACCACCACTGCAAATTGCCCCATTGTAGTTGTAGATCTGTTACATGTGATGTGAAACATACAATGACTAGGAAGTAAAAAAGGAGGAAGCAGTTTAGCTAGTCCTGCTCATTCTCTGACTATCTTATTTTGATAAGTGGCTGTATGGTCTTACCAAAGAATGATCACAGACAAAACATTTTTGATGTTTTTCTGATTTGGGCTGTTTTATTTATTCCACTTGTAATGCATGAAACGTAATCTTATACTCTTTTTTGGAAACTACTTGTTGGCTCTTTGGTCAGCTTGAATCCTGTTTTCATTCACACTTCAGGTAAGTTTGACCAAGGTTAATATTTTCCTTGACCCCCAGATTCGTGTTAACAGGAATTTTCCTGTTTGGTCCAGGTTTGAGTTTACTGAGCAAAGAATTGGTATATTCAGGGAAAGTCCAGTGCAGAGTTCAGTTACAGCTATTTCAGTTAAAGAAAGTTTATGAATTAAAATGTTCCACAGCTTTATATTGTTTAAAAGCTGGCTTCTCTGAAGTAATGTTGTCAGCGCATTACAGTAAGGTAAAGAAGCATTTCATTCATTCATTCATTTTCCAATCCGCTTTATCCCTTTCGGGGTCACGGGGTTGCCGGAGCCTAACCCGGCTACTCATGGGCGAAGGCAGGGTACACCCCTGGACTGGTCGCCAGTCTGTCGCAGGGGCCACAATCACACACCCACACACACTCACATTCACACCTATAAAGAAGCATTTGTCAAACACAATTTCTACAGGTTATCCTGCTCAAAAGATGAGAGAGGTCTGTTTTGTTTGTCATAGATACACTTCCATAGTGAGAAACTGGATCTAAAAAACAAAAAGTCCAGGAAATCATCTTGTAGGATTTTTAAATAATTTATTTGTATACTGGTGCAGAAAATAAGTATTTGGTTAAAGTTTACTTCAATTCTTGGTATTGTTCCCTGGTTGGCAATAACTAAGGTCAAACATTTCTTTTAGGTCACAGATTTGACACACTATAGCTATTATTTTGGTCCATTCTTCTATGTAGATCTTCTATAGGGCTGTGATGTTTTGATGCTGTTGCTGGAGTACTTTTAACTCTTTCCACAGATTGTTGGATTACAATCTGGATACTGATTTTGCCACTCCAGAAATTTGAAATGCTTTTTACATAACTCTTGCTGACTCAACAATGTTTTTTGATCATTGTCATGCAAGAAGATCCAGACATGTTTCATCCTTAATGCTCTCACAGATGGAAGGAGGTTTTTGCCCAAAATCTCACTCTACATGCCCCCATTAATCCTTTCATCAATTCCTTAGGCAAAGCTCCCCTAACGGGTGGTACCGGCTGGCTATGGGGGAAAAAAATGGGCATACCTCTATGGGACACGCAGGTGGCCCATTCTAAATTTTAAGATCTTAGACCACTGATCAAAAATGTTCATGTCATTTTTTTTCTATGGGAACACTGTGGGCGACAGGTCATAGCACACACTTAAGCAACACGTAAGGGTAAGAAAGGTGGAAGTAGGTGAGATGCAGACACCACACGAAATTTTCTTATTTTTAACCCACCTCCCCACCCCCGAAACTTGTGCATTGCACAAGGGCAATAGTGCCCGCTTCTTGCAGACTCGTTGCGCACTCCCACCTTGCCTTAATACGTGGATGTGTTAAGGCCTGGAGGCAGGTGCGCTGATGCATTGTTATGACCATAAAGTGAAGGCAGAACCTTATTCACAAGTTATATTGGCAGTCATTTTAATGGCCACCCAGACTCATTTGCTTTTCATGCAACTTTCAGCCAGTACTAATATCATGCTGACACAGTTGCACATCCCTATTAAACAGTTTAACTGGTTGCATGGATATTGAACTCACCATCACTGGTGCATCACTTTTAGAGCTACTTGGTCAGGTTCCACTGTCTGGAATGCAAAGTAAACTCTGTTTATGACGTTGTTTACCAGGCAAACAGCTCTTATATACCATTCAACTTGACCATAGAGTTACAGTATGGAAACAGTGGATTTAGCTTTAGTGTATTTTTGAAGCCCATGTTAAGCAAAATTAGGTTATTTCCTAAATCCTTAAGCAATTTTAGAAACATTATTATGTTTTTCAGGTTTCTTACATTTTCTTTGAACATCAGTAATGTTAGTAACCTCCATCAGCTTTAAAAGAGTCTTGGTTTTACAGTCCATTGATTTGCGCTAGCTTTACTTGGAAATAAGATCAGCAAGGTAGGCTTAGTTTCTCAGAAGTTTCCAACCTCATATTTGCCATTAAAACTCAAAGAATTCCAAAGAAAGTAATTAGATTAGGATGTTTAGGACTATATTTCATAACAAAATATTGATTCTCTTAGGGAAAGAAGTACAAGTCACACTTGACATCTTTATGTATTTGAGAGTACACCGCAATGAGAAAAGGCTCTTAACCTAAAATGGGTTTTAAAGCCAAAAGACATCTCGACATACAAGGTGGTACTTGAAGGATTATTGGTTGTTAAGCAAAGATCAGTTCACTCATGTTCATGGTACTTTCTGAGAAAAATTATTCATTAGATTTCTTCATAGATCTTTCCTCAGTCTTGTTATTCTGTCTTGTTTGAGTTTGAGTACACTTTGAGCATTCTTCATTAGCTTTGCGGTCACTTAAGTTTTAACAACCTACATTATCTCAAAATTGAATTTAGACAAGTTGCGCACTTTTGCATTACGTGCTGCACTTTACCCTCCTTTTCTCATTTGTCATTCAGAGGACACTGATGTACTGAACGCATGCTTACTCAAATGCTGAAAGTGCAATGGGAGGTGTGTGACTAAGAAGAGGAAAGAGAGAGGGGCGTTTCCTTTATCACATCTGCTCTGCTCAGTGACTCCTAAGCCTGCACATTTCTTCTGTCCCTTTTCCCGGAGTTTCTTTTCCCCTCCATATTTGTCCCGGCTCTGTCTCTGTCACTTTTGTTGTGCCTCATGATCTCATGTCAGACTTATGTACTCATCTGGTGCATAATTGTTGTCACACTGGATCTCACATCCTTCACTCTTGTCTCATTTCTCTTCCCACTCTGTTTTCCTGCTCAGTCCTTTGGATCTCAGCTGCTTCACTCACTGTGTTCTGTGTTTACCCCCTATTCCTGCTCACTGCGTCAGGAATCTGCTACAGACTGAGGTGGGTGTTTTAAGAGCATCATTGCTAGGTCTGAGGCTACGTGGTTTCTCTGTTTCCTCTCTCCTCTGCTCTGCTCTGTTAGTTTGATTTGAGAAGATCATGCATGTCTGTCTCCAAAGTGAAGCAAGTACCAGACTGTCCATGAGCAGCAGCATTTAACATTGTCACACACCGGGCTAGCGACTTAGCCTATCTCCCTCTCCTGATCTCTCTGAATGTCTTAAAGCCGTCTATGCGGTTGATAGTACTGCTGCTGCATTGAAAACAGTCTTTGCATACCTTATTATACTGGCAGGAATTTTTCTCTCTTGTCCTCATTCATTTTTCTCTTTTTCATTACTTTGTTTTGTTTGAATTTCTTATATTTATACAAATATAAAAACTTATATTAAACATTTGTATTTTCCTTGGATCTTTGCTTCAGACTTTTTTCAGAAGATTTTTTTTAAGAACTGCAGTTGACTAGTGAGGGGAAAACAATCTGGGTGCATGCATGCTTCTGCTAAAACACATGGATGATTTTAGCCTGTATGACCTGTCCTGCTGCTGTTCCAACAGTTAGAGGATGTAACTAGTCTCACAGTGTTGTTGTGTTTCTGAAAGGTTGTGACAGTCATCTGTGTTAAGCTAAACATGCATCTGTGTCTGTTGGTTTTCATGCCAGATACTGATTGTTAGAAGCTAGCATTGCTAGCATTGCTGCCCGTACGTACACGAGCACTATTTCTGCATGTGTGGAGGGGTGTGTTTGCATTTTTTTGTGCTTGCACACTTGCCTGTCTGTGGGCTCTGGTCCAAGAAGAAAGCACAGGAGACGCATGCTGCAGGGTTTCAGTTTGGTGCAGTAAGCTGTTGAATGCACTGTAACACGCAGAAGAAGACAGACCCGCGTGCTGGTGTCCTTCCACTGGGCTAGTATAACTATACTGCAGAAAACGTCATTGTTTTTCTTTAATGTTTGCATTTAATGATTCATCTGGTTGAATAATAGTTGCTTATAGTTTATTAGTCAATACTTTAAATGAGGTAATACAGAATAACAGTATTTTGTTTTTTTCCCTTTTTTCTTGTTCTTGCACTTATATAAACTGCAGCAGTAATAATCTAAGAAACAATATTTCTAAGTATTTCAAAGTATGGCCAATTCAAAGCACTGCGACATTTAGTGACAAGAAAGAGCTCATTTATCTGTGAATTACAGAGGCACTTTGATTCAGTGTCAGGCCTAACATTTGCTTAATGGTAAAAAAACAAGACAACACCCTTTGATGTTTCAAACATGTTAGACCTTTAACTTGCTGCTTTCAAAGCAAACATCTCTGAGGAGTTACTATTTGAGGAAGAACATGTGAAAGTGCTGATTGGTACATTTGTAGGTGTTTTTTTTTTCTTCTTTTTTTTAGTATGGTATAACAGTAGTACATTCTTGAATAAGTAATCTAATTTCCACTGTAATTTGTAGCAAGACAACTTGCTCAAAATTTTCTGAAAGTACTTTGACAATGTTTGGCTAATTTATTATCTTTAGATACATATTATCTGGTTCCAAACTGTACAGCTGGATAGCTCCAATATTGCTCACCATTTTTGTTGCACCGCTAATGTTGGCTTGGGATTGTAAGGGGTTGTAAGCTAGCGGGAGCGAGTGTAAACAAAGGAATGATGTAATATCAGTGGAGGCTTACTGCCTCCACTGCCAACAGTGGAGCCAACAGACAACATCAGTCCACAACTCAGAGGACTCAAAATTTCTCAAATTTCTGATGAACTCCTGACATGCAAAAGCTGTCTAAAACATGTTTTGTTTTTTTTTTTGGTTTTTTTGTTTTTTTGGCTAAAAATGGCATAATCCTAATTACAAGACCACTAGGAGCACTTTTACAACAGATCAAAATATGATTGAAGCGGGACTTTAATGTGTTTCTATTAATGACAGCAGTTATGATTATAACTGGACAAACTTTTTTTCTGTACTTTGAATTCATGAACATTAATGAATATTGAACTGAGACCAATTGAGATACTTTTGCTGCTGCTTGCAGTCAATCAAGTTTCCATTTTTCCCCATCACTGCTTTCTAGGCAGTTTATGTAATATTTTCTGAAATGCAAACTCCGTGTCTGCTGGTCGGAGTGTACTGACTTGTGTGTTTGTGTGCATGTGTGCTTGTATGTGTGCTACTGTGTATGTATCAGTAAATGTTGATCTAAATCTTGTCAAAAAGATAAAGAACAAGAACATTTAGCTTGTATCACCAAAGAAACAATGTATAAACAAGTTCCACGTAAAAAAACATAGTGCTGTCGTGCGATTAATTTTTTTGTGCGATAAATTAATCGTATCCTGTGATTAATTATTCTAATTAATCAATTTTAATTGCAATGATTTTTAAACTAATAATTGCTGTGACAGCATCATTTTGAGGTATTTTATTCAAATTTGTGACATTGTGGCACTATAAAATATCAAAATAAAATTAAAAAGTGGCTTTATAATGTTTTTTTATTGTAAAAGATTTTCAGCCTTTACTTTCACACCACCGAGGGGTAATTTTTTTCTCAATCTTGAATAAGTAAAAAAAAAAAACATCAGAGACATAAGAGAGATTTTATTCTTTCCTTTAACCTATTTCAGTGAATTGGATAATTTTAAAGACTGAGATAAAGCGAAAAAGAAATAGAGAAGAGAATCTAAGAAAGATGAAATTAAACACAGTAGAGGAATTGAACTATTTAGACTTTGGACTTGTCTTTTTTTAAATAAACTTTTGCTTGATCAGCTGGACAAAACAAGCGCTAAGAGGTGAACTTTCCCTCTGAAATTATGCTTTTTTTAAATTCTCATGTTAATCACTTTTCTCAAAAAGAAGCAGGAGCAGAGTGCAGTCGGTGCACAATGAAGCTGTTACCATGACAATGTGACACACCATGTTTTAAATTGTCTGCATTTCTAAAAATCGATTTAAGCTTAGAAATATAACAGGACTGATGTTCTAATAATGTAATTTTATTATTAATATTGTTCTTAAATGACTATGGTATGAGCAAGATAATGGTCCTCCAGGTGTGCATTAACCCGGAAGTAACCATCTGATGCAAAAATGAGATTAACGTGAGAAAAAAAATGTTACGCGCTAAAATGTTTGTAATTAATTAATCCCAATAAACACAATAATTTGACACCCCTAAAAACATTACCTTAAAAGGGCTTCAGTTTTAATTGCATAAAATTAATTTGACATTGAAGAGTTTTGGGGTTTACCATTTGTAGGGTAATATAATGGTTTCAAAGCCACACTAAGCAATTTTTTTAGCATTGTACCCACTGTCTCACTGGTTAGTTACGTAACCAGCAGAAACTGATACAAAAGAAAAAAAGAAGAGAGTTTTCTTAAAACACTTTTTTTTCATATTTGTATATTAAACTATCGAATCAAATCAAACAAAATACATTCTTTCCCAGTGTTCTGAGATAAAATCTATTTAATTTCTCAAAATCAAATCTCTATTGTACCACACTTCAATATATTAGGATCTTTACCTTTTAGTTGTATTAAAGGGTAAATAGAAATTGGAATCTAAAGGTATCCACATGTTGTTCCTAAATCTTAAACAATACATCTTGATACTTACATTTCTATTGGTCAGTATTGTAAAATGGCTTTCCTTTTTGATTCATGATCTTAAGCATAGTCATAGTGGATTCCCAGTGCTTTATGGTGGCTTGATTACCAGTTCTGAAGTAGCAAGCACTTATCAAAAGTGACTTGTGAGTATGGATAGCATTAACTAAGACAGAAACACATTATTCAAGAGTCCAGGCAATGGCCTGCTGACAGTTCGTGTGAATTACAGCAACAGTATAGCAGGTGTGAACAATGACTGTTGTGGCTGACGTGTCTGTGTGACTTATGAGACATCATACTGTTAGTGATGACAGTTATTGAGGTCATGTGGATATTTCTTGTAAACATTTTAAATTGAATTACTCTAAAGTTGAACATGTAGCGTTTATGCTCTGACTCCAGAGTGTTCTTTTATTTACCTATAAACATCCAGTGCCTGCCTAAATGTGAAAAAAGTCTGAATTGTGCTGTGTTTCTTTTGAGGTGACTTTAAAGTAGCTGACCTTTTTCTTGCTGAGCGTGTGAACAAATGAGCACACGTATCCCTTTAAATTTTTCTACACATTAGCTAAGCGTTCAGACTGAACAGATGTCTCTAATGGTTTTGCAGCCATTCTTTTGGCTTATAATAGTCATTTAGGATTTACTGCTCCAAGTACTGTCAGTTCCCTAGTACATGGAGGTAAACCCAGCTGCTGATAAAAAAAAGGGAATCTGTGTACAGAATGAAAATGAAAATGAATCAAAGCTTTATTTGTGTTTTTTCCTAACTTTTTTAATTGAATTTGTCTTGTAATAAGATTGTGTACACATTTCAAGTTCTACTTTTTAGTGCAAACAAAAAAATAACTAAGAATTTGGTTTTTAATTTTTAAGTTGTTGTTTAGTCTTTGCTGCTCTGAACAGTGTTGGTTTGTACTTTGCAGAGAGTGCTGGCAGACGTCTCAGACAAGCAGAAGAAAAAGAAAATTGTTTGCTTGAGAGAAGAAAAGCCCTTTAGCTTATTATTGAATTGTGAGATGGACCATTAGGGTTTGGCTTTACAAGACTAACAGGTAAATTGACCATTTTCCTTTTCCCTTTAAATATTTTTCATATTTTCTGTAGAATGACTGGGTTGCTATTTATCAGTTACCTTTCCACCCTTGTGGCAGTCGCTATCTTGACTGTCATACTTATCTCTAACTTTTAAAGTTCTGCTTCTTTGATACCCCTGAGGCACAATCTCCAGAATGATTATGATTTGTACTCTCAGAAACCAGGAGATACAATAATTTTGGCATTTTTCATGGAAACTTTGGATTCCTTCCAAAATCCAAAGACAACTGCCAATCTTGGGCAATTTCGAACACCTCTTGTGTTTCACGCAAAATCGAAATAATTCTGATTAATAGAACCGAAGAGTGTTTGTGTTAAATATCTGATTACACCACTACAGTTATTGGCCTTTCCTAGAGCTGTTGAACAACAGCTTGAGATATTTCTTTTCCCAGACTAAGAGCAACCAGAAGTGTCACTCAAATCCCCGTGGTGATTGAATTGGTTTAAGTGAATATCATGAACTGCCTGGAATATGCTTCACTCCGGGTGCGTCACTCACGTTTTTTCCAACCAGTCATCATATTGCCAACCATTGGCAGGAGCTCCTCTATTGAATATGTGCACTCCTTACATTTTTACACAGTCTTTGCACTTTAAGCAAATCCTTGTCATAACAGAAAACCAACAATATTCGCAGCCCAGCTCTCTTACTAGCTGCTGCTTAGAGTAACTGTTTCAGATTATTCTTTAGCGTCTTTGCTAGTTGTGACTGCCACCTTTGTATTTTGCCCCAAAACCTAAGAAGAGCTTAGCTTTTAATACAAGGACTAGTCTTTAATCTTTGACACCTTGAATGTTTCTGAGTCATTTTCAGTGGGAGACTGATTTCTTTGAAAAACTACATGAAACTACATGACCACGTGTGTTTGGCCAGAACACCAACATATAATCAGCAAACTGCCTCTACTGTTCCAATGTCATCTCTCCTTTAAATGAGCAGCACTTGTAGACTTTTAGAACAGCTTATTTCACCTAGGTACTGAGCTCATCCTTGTACTCTGCTCATGTGATTACTGTGTCTTATTGCTCCAAGCTCTGATCTCTGCTAGAATCACTCATGGTGTTATAAATATGTTGGTCCACTTTATCCAGTGAGCTGACAAGGTTCACTGGGCCTCTGTCCAGAAAGCAGCTTTGTGCAGTCAGAAGAATTGTTAATAAAGGCAGAACAACACACATTTGAAATTCCACAGCTGAATGCTGACACAACTAACCATGATTCCTGCTGTATGGCTCTTTTTTATTTTAAGGATCAGGTCAACCAAATTGCAAGCTATTTAACGTGAAATACAACAAATATGACAATCCTTCTTTACCATTCTACTAGAAACAAAGTTATACCCTAATAACTCTATTGTGTTACTCTTTCTTGTACTGTATGGAGCTAAATCAGTGCCATAATGTTTGTTAGAATTAGAAAGGTTTCCATTGAAATTACAATAGTGTAACAAAATCTAGGTTTTAATGGTAAACACTGGAATACCGGTATTCATCATCTTAAGCAAAATGTTTTTTTTTTTTAACCATTACCTTTTGTTTGAACAGTTTATTTTGTAAAAGTTCTTTTTTTTAGATTTTGCATTCATGTTACCTGTGATTTTGAGGTATAATTTTATATTACTTTAAATTACTTATAATCTTTTTTATTACTTTTTCAATTTCAATTGCATTTTGTCACTTTTTTCCCCCTCACTTCAGACCTAAAAGTTTTAGGTCATATTAATTCAGAATACAGTATTTTCTGCATTGTAAGGGGCACTAAAAAGCCTAAACTTTTTTCAGAATCGGCCGTACGCCTAATAATCCAGTGCGCCTTTTGTGTGTACCAAGTTCCAAAATCTGTAAAAATGTTCTTGTGCAACTTTGGGAAGTGCTCCGCTCGATTGACTGTCACACCTGTTCTCCCTTAAGATATAGCCACACTATGACCCTCCACAGGCCCGGACAACCCAAAAAACTCGCAGCACCTGCAAACTACTAAAATAGCAAACTATTTAAAGAGTGTAGCCTCGCTGGCCTGAGGGACTTAATGAAGCAAAATTTCAACTTCAGCATTTATTCTTCATGACATAGACTGTGGGCCAGCCAACGGCGTGTATGTGGACCTGCATAAACAACATGATTTTAACCCTTTATGCTTCAGGACACCTTTTGATAAGCTTTTTTCTGACAGTGCAAATGCTGTGTGTTTAATAAAGTAACATGATGATGGTGTATTTTGATGTTAGTTAGTTAAAAAGGGTTGGCAGTAGAGTCAGATGTCTTAGATACTCATATAACCTTGATATTCAAGCATGCTTATCAATAAACTTGTTCATGGTCGATAAGTTTGCCTTAATTATTATTAATAATTACGGTAATTGCATTTTGTGTGACTGCCTAAATGTTAGTAAATTGAAAGCAACTCTGGTTGTAAAAAAAACAAACAAACAAGAAAGCAAACATCAACCAGCTCTATCAGTCCACATTTTCACAAAAAAACTGCAGCACTCTATAAAATTAAAATACTATGATAACAAAAAATGAAAATATTCCGTCTTTTGAACCAAACTAAGACAGCAGTCGGTTGTTACAGACGAGCAGATGCCCAAGTGTCCTGAGGTGGTCTGTATGTGTGTGGAACGTGACCTTGCCAAGTCATCTGTGAGTTTGTCAGATCTTAACACATGTATGATGTAATATGTATCATGTATGCCTGAGCCTTTAGTGGCTAAATTGAGGAGCTTCTGCAGTTTTTGATCTCAGTGATGACCAAAGGATTACATATTGGTACAGACTGAGACTGTCTCACAGCTGATGGCAATAATGAAAAACTTTTAACCATCTAATCTGGCATTTGAAGGACGTTTACAGGCATATATATATATGTACATGTGTATGTGTCTATATGTATGTATTAAACCTTATGTCAGACATTATGCCAAGCTGTCTGGAATATTACATAATATTTATGTTCCAGAAATCTTAATGCTCTCTCTGTTTTTAAAATCACAGAATGAAGCCCAGGTGGTTATGATTTCAATAGCACATGTCTTGCTGTCTTGTGTGGACACCTCTGTTTATTAATGAGTTCGTTAGTAGTGATATGAGGGATATTCCAACACAGTCTCTTCCATGGATTTTTAGCATTAGAACTTCCTGTATGCAGTTGAGTACATGTTTACTATTCTTGTTAGTGAGAGTACCAACACATTTTTATGATAACACAAATTGATGTGGCCTGAAAACGTTTTTAAACCAAATTATTGTGCATACCTGTATACCTAAGTTTGTAGAACAAATATTTTGTTTTATATTATTATTATTTTTGTGTGAAAAAGAGCAACCCAAAACACACATTTGCTAAGCAGCTATTAATAGAATCTAAGATTAGTTTTGTTTACTATTTATTATGTTTGCAAATCAAGCAAATAACTATGCTTACATGTCATACAATTACAAAATGCAAGTTTTTTGCAGCTTGAGTTTTTTCCTCTTCACATATCCATCATTTTTAAATATAGTTTCAACTTGAATAATAACAGTTCACTCTCAAGTTTGGCAGAGGTGAAGTTTTGGTTTTTCTTTTAAAGTTGTGACTGTTAGAAAACAATATAGAGTGCTGCTTTGTAGTTTTTTTCAGACATTACTACAATCCACTAAGATTTGCATGTTTTTTTTTTTAAACTGAACACATGATTGAACACATTTTTGCTATGTGTACATTTCAGACAAACAAAACAGGCTTAACCTCAAAGCAACATTTAATATGAGGACAGAATAGGCCATTGTAGTCCACTAGATTTTTGGGCCAAATCCGAATTCTTCCCCTACACCTATGGCTTCTCCCTACCCCTCCATTTATAGAGGCATTTTGAGCGGTAGTGGTGTCTGAAATTAGTTTTTTAAGTAGCCGTAGAGACGGTGTATCCCTCTGCCGGGAGGATGATTCACATAGCACCGTGCAGCCGAGAAGAAACACATTTCTTCACATGGGTGTGCTTTAAAGCACAGAAGTTTACATTTAAATGTAAGCAGTGGCTTTTTGTTTTAGCATTGTCTTTTTAAAGTTATAAAACCAATGTTGTTATGTATTTTTTGATTGCTGGCAGCTACTTTTGAATATAGACGACCGTCAACTATTGAAAACGTCATCGAGGGTTAGTAATGTCTGAATTTAAAGACACTATTTTTTTTTTTTTGGAGGGCTAAATATAGGGGTAGGGAGAAGCTGTAGGGTTATGGTTTGAATTTGTATTTGGCCTTGGTTTTTAGATTTGTAGATGATTTACCAAATTACCATCTTAGATTATCTCAACCCTTAGACAACTGACATGCAGTCCCAAAAGTCCAAATTGTATAAATCAACAAAGAATATCTAAAAAAAAAAAAAAAAAAAAGTCTTAAGTGTTCAAGTTTTACCTAAGACAAGTAAATGTCAGTAGACGACAACTATTTTCAGAATACTTTCATTATCGAAACGAATTAATAATAATAAAAAAAAAAAAACTATTGTCGAACGCCACCACTTTCAGCTACTATGAAAGATTAGGTGGTCTAGTACCATATCCATACTCTGTGCAATAGGAGGCAGAAGGAACAGTTTTTGATTGACTCTTCAAGTTCATAAAAACAAGCATGCTGGTGATGCTCTGTACTTGACAATGATGAACAGAAACTAGTCTGTATAACAGTTCAGGTGGCTGGAGCGGAGCTTTCCTTCCTGTGCGATAGCCACATTTACACCATACAGAAGCAAAGCTAAACTGTGTGAGAGATTTATAGCACATTTATAGCAGTTTGCAGTGTTAGTGAAAAATAACAGAAACGTCTTCAGCACATTTGTTTTCTAGGATTGGTTATGATCGGCTGGATAGAAAATAGAAAATGATTCTTGTGAGAACACAGAAATTAGTCAACTATTGTATACTGACATTTTGTTTTTTTCCGTAGTATCTCCTTAAAAAATGTGTTTTTATTCAAGTCAGTAAACAACATTTCAACAAATGTGGATACATTTAGATCTTAACAGACTTAGCAGAAGTGAAAAGCAAAAATGTATGTTGGTTTCGTTGAATACGGGTTTAAAACTGACTTCACAAATGCGTCTCCTCTGGAATTTACAAAATCAAATTCACATTCTTCCAGTAAAACTGAATAAAATGCCTGACTCGTAGGTTGTTGTCAAAAATACAAATGTTTAGAGTAACCTTTTGCTCTGCCCAAATCATGTCAAGAAAAAAGTACTGTGAATATGAAGAGAAATTTGTATTATTTTACGTTGGTGAAGTAACATTGATGAAATAAAGCTTTTCCAACACAAAATGTTCCCAATAGTTGCCTTCTTTTACTTAATATTTCTTCACCCCAGTTCCTTTATTTAGGTCTAAAGCTCCTCATGCTTTGGAAGTGCAGTGCCCATAGGCTATATCAGGCCTTATTGGGTTGGCACCATACGGGTTGCCTGCCTTTGATCTTTTGCTCTCCAAAGGTGTTTGTTTTGTTTTCGCTATAGGTTTCATTCTCCTGCGTTGACTCAGCGTGCTCAAAAAACAGTCAGTTGCTCAAAATGTCTGTTTTTAAACCCAATCTGATATAAAAACCACACTAGCTTAGTTTTACTTGAAGGTTAGTCGAAAACGTTAATTATAATGGCATTTAAAGGAAGAAAAAAATTATGTCAGTTTTCTGCACTGATACCTACTTTACATTATTTACAATTTTTTCATTTCTTTTGAACAAAATCAATCAAAAAAGAAAAGAACTATTATTGCCAATTATAAGCTGATGTAGTAGCTGCCTGTCTGTTTTCTTATGCAAGATTAGTACTTCCTCAGGTACAGTACATGTTTGTACATCTTTTTTTTTCTTTAGAGATCCACTGATCTTTTTGTTGTTATTATGCAAGACTAAATGAGGCTGCATTAAATGTCACAGCACTGTAGGCTGTATCGCTACTAAATTTACTTAATAATATAGCTATATTTAAACATGACAACATCAGAAGTGACAGAATCATTCCCCTTTACTCTCACAACCTTGTCAGTAGCAGAGATGCCCTGTCCCCTCTGCAACTTTAAGACACTGATATCACATTGGCTGCCACATCTTTAATTAGCCACCCCGAGATTTGTAGTGCACTCTTAAATCATCACAGCACTTATTCCAGACTGGAAGCTGAACAACAAAAGAAAGCTAAGTTAGCTTTCTTTTTGTTGTTTGAATTTCCTCTTAAATCTAAATCTGTTCAAATATGGACCAATGTGCTGTAAAGGCAAAACAGAAATAAATGAGGTTATAAAGTAATACTTCAAATAGGGATGGGCGATGTATCGATATCATCGATTATTTGAATGTTTTGTTTTAGACAATTTCTTTTTGGAAAATTGATATTTTATTTTCCCAGCTCTCTGCTTTGTTGGGCTTCTATTGTTCAGAGTAAAGGCAGCCTTCACGTCTGTCTCTCGCAACGAGTAGACATGAAAACGGCAGCAAGCAGAGGAGCTTCTTCTGCAAGACTATTTACAAGCGCACGTGTCAAAAAGCGCCCCCTACCCCCACTCTCGTAGCTTCTGTATACTTCTCTGTGTTGCATTTAGCTTAGGTTGATTGAGCTGTAGGACGTGGCGGTTTTTAACGGGATCTGAACAGAAATGAAGGATAAACCGGCTGGACTCACAGCAGCAACAAAGTTTAATAAAAAACTGTTGATTTGGAGACAGCGATGTTGTTGCACACAGATGCTATCATGCTACGACGCTATATGCTATTGAGCTGTTCCTCTTGTCCCCAGTTTGTGACCAATTTAATGTCCGAGAATATTTACACGGAGCGGACTTCAAGACATGGCAGATAAATACAACAAACTTAATTCATGGGACATTCATAAAAACTGTATTTTCTAAAAACAGTAACACACGTGGATCCACTTTGAATGAAACTTTATCAACAATATCTAACTTTACAGAGGCAGTGTTAAGCTGACCCCCCCCCCATGAGAGCACTGCATCTTTGATGTTAATGGCAGGAATCCAAAACATTATAACGCTTTTAGGTTATTTAGTTTTTAGTTATGAATTCAAATAAAAATGAATCATCTGGAGGCACGATAGGGAAAAGAACATTTTCTGTCAATCTGCAACTCTTGAAGTAAATCTGATCTTGTTTTCTCAATATGCTTTAATTTTAGTTTACAGTGAGATGAGATTAAATATGTGTTAATACTTTAGAACTTCATGCTATTTCATTTTTCATCCACCGGCCAACTTGGTTGGTGAGTCAAAAATGAAATGTTGACCAGTGGTGTTGTGACTTCAAACTTGATGCATCAAACCACACGCAGCAAAATTAGTTTGAAGGTCGTAGCTGCCAAAATTGGAAGGACGACAAATTTGTTTCAACATCTGGAACAGGCACTCTGTCAAGTGCGAGAAGTGTTTCTTTATGAGATGCTTAAGCTAGTGGTAGGTAGCTCACAAAACATCTGCTGCATTGAACTACAAACGTGTCTTACAGCTTGTATTTAGTTGAACTTTGTGTTTGAACATATTTCCAAAGGAGATGCTAAAATAAAATAGTTTTTGTTAAATATATTCTTTCATTTGTATTTTTTTAAAGAAAGTAAAATAAGAAAGAAGGAGAAAGAAATCGATTAAAATTGAAATTCGAATTTTGTGTGAAAAAATCAGAAATTTTATTTTTTTGGCCATATCGCCCAGCTCTAACTTATATACAGATCAGTAAAATTTATACAACTCAATATGTATAGTAAATATATCAAACAATAATAGACCCCAAATTCGATTACCTTTGCTAGTTTCATATACCAAAGTAAAAATGTACGTTTTTTAACTTAAACATAATGGCAGTCAGTTTGGAGGAAGATATAATTTTCAGAGATACATAATTGTTGTGGAATTTATTCAGAGAAAGCAGTTTTGTGTTGGGGATGCAGAACAGGATTGTGTTGTAGAACATAGTACTTGTGCAGTTGCACAGAGTGAATTAGGTCAGATAGATAAAAGGTAGCAGTTTTATAGGTGGCCTTACATGCAAAAACTAAATCATGCATGTTATACAAAACTCAACTGGCAGCCAATGAAAAGAAAAAAGACTACAGTTGTAAAGTGTCAGTTCTTATTTATTTATTGTTTTAAACTTCCCCTGTCCAGCAACTGAGCAAACAGCTGAAGGCCTCTTGTGAAGGACAGGTTTTACTTTTGCAATAGGGGGGTATGAATCTTCTGACACAGGAGGTGTATATTTTTATAAACCTCTTTTTTATTTAGGGCTAAAGAAGGGGGAGAAAAAAAGGGGTTAAGAAAGTTGGAGGACAAATAAAGAAGCAGAAGGGGTAGAAACATACATGGTGGTTCCAAAAATCTTCAGGCACAAACATGTCAACACAAACGCATTAAAACTTTTGTTGACATGCACAGATTTATGCATACAAACACACACGTAAAGCACATTATAAGAATTTGCTTTTAGTCCCTAGCTTATTCACAGGAAGTTGACAAAAATGTCAATTTTCTGTTTGTTTTGTGAACCTGAAAAACATCAGAATCTACTGTATCTGTAGAATTAATGCTTTGTTTTTAAATAGAACTTTAGTGTTATAGCAGTTTAGTGTTCTGTTTTATTTATGTTCTCTTTTGAAACTTGAAATCTTTTGCTTTAATTTTCCGTTTAGTTTGTAATATATACATTTACCTTTTCTTAGTTATCTAAAAAAATAAATAAATAAACTGTTGCATCATGTCCCTTCAGTGCGTCTGCTATGTTTGAAGGATGATAGGAAATAAATATTTAAATCCTAACAACCTGCTGACGATTACACATTTCTTTTATGAGTCACAGTGTTATAGTCATTTAATTTATATCATAATATATAATATTGTTATGGCCTGATATGAAAAACTGTATTGTGACATTAAAAAAATTCAATATTGCTCAGCCCTACTTCAAATGGCAATAGGAGTTAGTGTCAGTATGTGTTTCTCTTGCCATTTACAGGCATATGTCCCTCTGATGGACTGGCAACCTATCGCTGGTGTACCCCAAAGACAACTAGAGTAGAATTTGGCTGCTCATTCAGCCATAATAACGAATTCATGTAAATTTTTATTTATTAATTTTTTTACAATAATTTTTTTTTTTTTTCTAAGCAAAATATAGTAAACTCATATTTTAGACTACAAATGAAACTCAGTTTTAGTATCAGCTTACATGTGTCCATTGGGTAAAGCAGGTTCTTTTTCATAATTATTTGTTATTTTTGGCTCTAAAGTGGCAATTTCTAGGCCTTTCGTAATCTATTATGGTTATGATGGACAAGTAAAGGGCTCTTAAACCTGACGTGCAATTTATTAGATTACCACTGAGATATCACCCAGCACACTACTAATAACAGGAGTCCCTCTTAAAAAGACTTGAAATCTTAAGGGTATTGCATGGTACCTCACATGTCCTCAGGCTTTAAGTATCTGTAATGAAGAGACAGACATTAACCATTTTGAACGCAGAACTTCTTACCCATTCCTAGCACAAATGTTCTTGTTCTCTTGTCAGTTGCTTGAGTTGGTTGTACTTTCTACAGCAGGTCTACCTGCATTTCTCATCTTCCCATTATGTTTGTAACTGGCTCTTTATCTTTTCCCTGTCTGGTACTGTCTTTGCTCATGCTGAAGAAATGACCGCTATTTCTTTCGAAAAGGTCTTTAGCCAGGGAAAGTAGATAAATTCTCATACATGTGCAATACTATACAAATGAAGAATTAGATTCTATTAGCAGAAAAAAGGGCTCTTGAAACGTGGTATTTCAAACAAAGAGTTTTGTCATCTTAAGTGAGGACTGTAGTGAGATAGTACAGTATCCTCTGAAACTGATGTCTGGGCATTAAACACCATCTAAAACAATAAAATTAAATATTTTTTCTTACTAACAGCGTGATCTAACTAATTGTTTTTAGGTTTTACAATGCTTTTACTGCTAATGAATGTTAAACACGGTGCATTCAAATGAATCAAATTAATAAATTGTACAAGCCAAACACACCTCAGGCTGATGTTTTGATGCAGCGTCTTTTGTCAGAAAGTAGAATTGGTGGATTAAGAATGAGATATGGCATAACAATTGTCTAAGGCAGTGTCATTTTCTATAGTAGCAAATTAGTGTCAGCATTATATTACATACTAGCCAAGAACAACCCTTCCACACACACACACCAAACAGGTGGTAGTTTGGTGTATTTATTTAGTCACTGCAAGAACATGTTGGATGTTTAATTGTTAACTTTTGAAGAAAATAAATATAGATGTTTATACGATCAGGTAATCATAAGTTTAATCCATTTAATTTATTAAATAGGCTTAAACACACTTTTTAAATGTTTACTTTAAGTACGAACACAATTCTTTTCCAGTTGTCTCCGGTTTTTAGAGTTTGATTTGTTCTGTCATTGAGTTGAACACATTTGAAAGTACACATTGAACACATTGAACACGAAGGGGCAGCAGCCTCCGTGCGTCAGTGGCAAGTGTTGCTTGAGCCAGAGCGTGGCATAGACCTGAGATGAGGAAAACAACGAACTGGCAGGGAATGACGGAACACATCACCCTGAAAACCCAGGATCACAGCTGAAACCACTCAGCAATCAGAGCATAGGTGAGCGGAGGAAGGCGGAAGTGGAGTTCCAGGGGTGAATCCTGACAAAGTTGTGAACACCCAATTCATGCAAAAACCTCCATGAAAAAAGAAAAGTTGGTCCAGTTGTTCCACTCAGAGCATGGATCGTATTCAGATTGAGGAATTTCAGAGCAAACCGGATTGGAAACAAACAAAGACCAAGACGAAAGATGGGTCAGAGAGCAGTTTCTGGTTCCGGGTCAGCTTGTGAGTATTGAGACGGAAAATTTGTTCCAGATTATCGAGGGAAATAAACTCTGGCTTTTACTTTAAGCGAACCAATTGTGTCCAGTCTGAAAACACCATAAGTTCAGGGAGTTGACCAATCCTCACCCTATTCACTCAGCAGAACATTCCAGATATTTACAGTCAAAGCAGATATTTACAGCTATGTGCCCACTCTTTGAGTTCTGTCCAAAATTCACTCAAGTTACTTGTTCTCAGTTCTGCAACTGGCTGATGCTGATTGGACTGGATCTATATGCTAAAATGCAGCTTAGCTTGACCTTCCCTGAGAAATGTACAAATATTGGCAAAACGCAGGAATTAGCAGTTAAATATACCTTAACTTTTTTTACACTTGAAAGGAAGAACAACCTGTAGAAGGAATTCAAGGCACTACCAAACAAAGTCAATTGATTAAAAAAATGAGGTTAAAAGTAACAATTGGTAAATGATAATCTCATTTGTAGTTGTGTTTTTACGTTAATGTTATTCTTTTGCCCAACGCCACTCACTAGACTTGCATGCATTATTGTGAAGGACAGTTCTATGACAGAAGAAAGCTGTACTGAATACAAAAGTTGCTTTTTGATCTAAAACAAAACTTTTTACTGAACAAATAACTGATTTTTGTTCAAAATCAGTACACGCAAGTCACTCAGTAATCAGAATCATCCAGGAAAATTGGATTGGGTTCATCTTTAAAATGTTCGCCTAACAGTTGCTCATTTTTTTGCTTACAAATGCTGGTAAAGACATGACTGTGCAATTAGACAAACAGTTTTGTCTGGTTACAAATCTTGTTAGAAAACAATCAGATTTGTCCATTTAGCAGTGATTATATCACCCAGCCTTAAGCATATTAATCCATCTTTGCTGTTTGAATCTGAGTACACAGTAAAAAGATAAGATTGACATTTAGCCAACCTAATTCAATCCTATTATCCTACTTCAATTTCAGCAACACTAAGCACTCTTATGTGAAGAGGTATAAGAGAATACTGCTTACTTAAATCCATTTTCAACCCCAGTTTTGATTAGCTAAATTCATTTGCATTTGGCTGGCAGGAAAAAAATGGCCAAGTTGAATGCAGGGCAAGAGGAAGGTTTCAAATTTCTACTGCAGTGTTCCTCTTTCACTCCATGTTGACTGCAGCACATTGTTTCCCTGCAATGCCAACAAATGCTTTGTTTTAGCTGCACAAGACCGACTTGCACTCAGCTTTTTACAAGCTCTTTTCATATGTCCAAGCATTCTGCAAACAAAGCTTATTTGTAGTCTTCTTTATTATAAACCTTTAGGTCGAGAGCCAGAAGTAAATGTTGATAAATGCTGAAATGCATGCATCAGAATGGAGCAGAGCAAGGTGACTTTGGCCCGTCAATTTCAGGTGCTACATCACAACTGAAAGCTTTTTCAAATTCTGGCTTTTTATCTGCTTCTAATCCATTACTATTTGAATCAAGAAATATTTAGGCCCAATGCACCCCAAAGCTTCGCCCTACCCCACCCCTGCATGTAGGCCCCCAAACTAAGAGTTATGGAAAAATAGTGTCTTGAAATTCTGACTTTATTAACCCTCGATGACGGCATCAATAGTTGCTGGTCATCTACGTTAGCGCGTAGCTACCAGCACTCTGAAAATATATAACAAAGTTGGTTTCATAACTTTTAAGTCATGCTAAAACAAAAAGTCATTACTTACATTTAGATGTAAACTTCTGTGCTTCAGACCACACCCCTCGTGAAGAAATGTGTTTCTTCTCTGCTACCTCCTGGCAGTGGGATACACAGCAAAGTCCCTACGCTATCCCCTTTTAAAATAATAAATTCGGACACTACTAAAGCTTCAAGTGCCCCATACAATTAGAGGGGTAGGGAGAACCCATAAGGGTAGGGGAAAAATTTGGATTTGGCCTTAAAAACGCAATGTGGATCTTACATTTTTTTATATGTCCTTTATCGTGAGAAAAACGCTACAAGAACTTGTTAAAACACAAAAACACACTTTTAAATTAGAGTGAGTCTTTAACAAAGGGTCACGCAAATGCAATCTTTATTTTTTAGTTTGTATCAGTTCTTCAGAATCCTATTCAGAATAAAATAGAATAAGAACAAACAACTTCAGATTTTTAAATAACCCTTTTGTTGTAAAAAATACGTACATGTACTGAGACATCATCTCTGGCTGTCTTTTTTTAATTTATAAATATTACCATGTGTACTTTTTTAGCTGATCAAAAACAACAAAAAGGACAAGAGTAAAGTAGTGACGGGCAGATTGATGATTTATTGACAGTTTTTGATTGTTTGGTCTACATGAAAAACAATTTAGCACTTTTTGTTTTTTATTTAGTCTACTTTGGCAAGTGGAAAAACTCATCTTAATACATACACTCTTCTGCCATTGTTTGCCACTTATTTTTAACTTAAAGCAATAGCAGATCTATATTTGTGTATAGTTGCACCTTTATTTTTACTCTGTTTATTGTTTGGCCAGTTGCTCCTCTGTTGAACTGAAAACTTTTGCACAGTGTATACGGTAATCTCTATTTATCATATAGAAGAAGCTTTTTTTTATTGTGTGTTGACTTCTGACTGACAAGCTGGTGTACATTTACTGAAATAAAGTGGCTTTTTTTCAGTAAACCATTTTGCTGGTTGTGGCTGTCTTCAATTATTGGTTCAAATGATGTTGTTTTTTTAAAAAAAACAAATGTGGTTCCTGATTGTTAGGGAGAGAACGGGCCAGCATAGCAAGCAAGCTCCACCACCCAGGGGTTGGTGTAGCGGGCGAGCTCCGCCACCCGAGGTCCAGCGAAGCAAGCTAGTACTTCTACCCGAGGGGCAGCACCAGGGGCTGGCATAGCAAATTTTGCTGCCGGGGGGCCAGCATACCTAGAGCAATCGCTCCAGCTCCACCGGCTCCTGTGGACTGCTGGCTGGCCGGCAAACAAAGAGCCGACGTGGGGGCTGGCGTAGTGAGCACGATCGCTCCAGCCCCATGGGCCCTGTTACAGCCTGGCGACCCAAATCCCACCGTTGCCCAACAGTAGCCAAGACAATCTCCAGCAACCCCGAGGTCCCAGTGGGTTAAGAAACTGGATGGAAGTTCAGGATGAGGACGCTTGCAGCAATCAGCCATATTAGACGTTTTTTCTTGCCTTCTGGTTGAGTCACTGAAAATGTCACATGCCCAAAGCTGAGTCTTTATTGGTTGACACATCTTGTCAACTTTGTCAAAGTTGAGATTTTTAACTCTTTTGATGCCATAGTCTGATACCGGAATCGTGCTCAAAACGTGGCTTAGAACTTCAGATCGTGTCTGTACATTGACCTAACGTTGAAACTCAACAACCCTGATGGACGAATCGCATTTGGTGTTAATGCAGCATTAGACGGTGAACTCCCCATCACTATGTGAATGTGCATTTGTGAATGGGACTGTGACTGTAAAGCACTTTGGGCCTTCAAGAAAGGTATTAAAAGACCATGTCAGTATTTGCCATTTACCATTTTATCATCTAACAACTAATGTCATGTAATATTAGCATTTCTGCTTGGTTATTCAACTTACAAGAGCTCTCTTCAAAATAACTTTAGGGCAGCCAGATTAACACAACTTTTGGATTTCCCATGTGATTTTGTGGTAATGTGCATGCCTGTTGGGTGCCTGCAGGGGGAGAGTTTTGGGGGGAGGCAATAGTTTACACAAGACATTGTCCAAACACAGCCTGGTAAAACCATGTTGTTGTAATAAAAACCTGATGTTAAACTTTTTTTTTTTTTGCTTTATTATGAAAGTCTGACAGGCCAGATTTGAAACAGGCACATTTACACACACTTACTGGCAATTAAATAAACAACACAGACAACAAGTAGTGATAAAGATGAACATTGATATAATTAAGATACTAAGGATTATCACTTTAGTTCATAAAGGCTGGAACTAGATATTTCTAGCTAAACTTTAATCCATATGGGACTGCTCATCACAGCCTGTGATGGATTGGGCTTAGAATTTGACTATAATCTGTCACAAATGTCTGTGTGTAGTACAGCTGCAGCCATTCAAGAGTTTAATGATTCCTGACAGCACAGCTCTCAGATGCGCTTTTTATGTCTCTTAACCAGCGGTGGGGGAATTGGTATTAGAAGTTTGCTGTGTAATTAGGTTATTTGTGCAAATTGCTAATGGCTCTTTTTCTCACTTGGCAGACAGTGACCTGCATCCTTCTGTAATCAAGGGCCTTCTGCAGCTTACATGTTCATGAAATCAAAAACTGTTTGATGAGATATATGCTGCATAGTACTGCATATTTATGTGCCTTTTATGTGTATTTTAGGTCACTATAAAGGATGTGCACATTCAATCGTTAATCACTGTAGGAGCTTTTCCCTGAACGAGTTTACATCAACTTTTTTATTTATTTTTTTTCCCTTTGCCTGACTGGACTCCCATGTAGGATATCCCAGGCAGTTCTCGTCTGTTACCCTGTATCCCTGTTCAGCAGCCATCTGCTCAGATCTGTGTGTGGTTTTTTTTTGCGGCTTACAACATACTACACAACACGGTGCTATGCTTTCCAGGCCAGCAATGGCTGCCTGCTTGCCTTGCTCACGTAAGCCCTGTCTCAAGAGTGAATTCGCTCAGGCTGGGTGTAGGTGGATTTATGGATGGAAAGGATAAAGAGCAACCTTTTGTGACTCAATTTTGTATTTTGTGTAGAAGATGCATGAGCTGAAGATGAATGTATATCATGGTTGTTGTTTTCTCACCTTTACTGTATTTTATGTTTCCCGTGACAAATAGATTTTTCCTATGTGTCTGTACCTGTAATCAAGTGCTTTTATTTTTTAAAAAAGTACTAGAGATTAGTATTTCAGTGCTCATCATAGATAGCATGCTTTACAAAGCAATTCTGATTTATGGGGGCAGGACATCCAATTTTAAGGTTTATTTTGCTAGTTTAGTTTGATTAAAATCTAATGAATCCATTATATGCTGCATTGCTTTAACTGCTTCAACTGTACTGCTTAATGGTTGCAGATCTGTGGTTGTACTGGTAATCTCCCATTAAGCATCAGATTGTGAAAACAAGGACTTAATGAAAGAGAAATTGTGGATTCATAGTTGTACGTTGTTTATTTTTTCCATACACTCACTTGCACTCTCTATTTTTTAAAGAACTGATTGATTGAATTTTCATTCTAGTGGGTGCACTCCTCTCTATATAATGTTGCTGATCAGTTTAGCATCAAAGCCTTGTTAGGACTAAACCCTCACATTCCATTTCTGAATGTGAGGCAACTCAGGAAGTCAATTCCACCAAAGACCAGTGGAGGCAGGTTGTAATAGGAGGCAATCTCCCATTGGCTCCAACGTAAAAAATTGATTTTACAACAAAAATAAAGGACGCATTCAGTTAGTATTCCTATTTTTGCTTATTCACGACAACTGTCATGAATTGAGGGGATTTTAGAAAACTTGCCATTTTGGTAACAGATTAAATCAAACTTAAATTTGCACATTTTTAGTGGCTTGTCTTTTTTGTTTGCAGATCCATAAGATCATAGATTCAAATGAATACATCAAAACTTAAGACGTAACGGGAAAAAAATTAAAGACCAGATTTTTGGTCATACACAGGGTGATAGAAGATGTTGCTAGAAACAAAGGGACATGGAAGCATATGACGTGCTGTGGTCATTTTTAAAAGGAATAGCTGAAAGACCACAAATATATTAAAACATTTCTAAATTCTAAGCTATTAAAAGTTGTTTGCCTTTTAAACCTACAGTTAGACAGTAGTAGTAAGTGTTATCGAGTATCTAGTAGATGTCTTAAGGTAGGCATATATGTATTCATCCTGAGCCATTTGGTGTGACTGTTTGGTGCATGCATATGTTTACAGAAAATACCAGATTAATTTAAAATAAATTCTACAATAACAAACATGATACCATGACTAGAATGGAGCCATTAAAAAAAAGGAAGAAAAAAAAAACACACCTGTCACATGTTCAATTTAACCAACAGCAACAGGGAAAAGGCAAATGGTGGATAGCGTGTCAGCCGTGTGACAGCTTATGTAAGTGTAAATATCTCCAACTGCTAACACATTTAAGATGACTTCTAGAGGTGAGAACAGGCAGAACCAAAGTCATTACAGACGCAACAGCCATAAACATCTCAGCATCAGGCCAGTCCTTTACAGGAGAATTTTAGCCTCAAGTATTCTTATTTGTGTTACCAGCTAAAAAAAAAATTATATATATGTGTATTTTTAAACAAAATGTAGACTCAAAATTTTACAAGTCAACCAAAATTGTTATTAAATTCCCTAAAGACAATTTTTTTAAATTCTATTTTGTTGTATATTTTAGAAGGAAAGAGGGTTTTTTTATTCATTTTTATTGCTGTAGTCATGAGCTAAACTCTCCTTCCACCTATTCTGTAATTTAAAAAAAGAGGCACACAAATGCATGAAAACAAAAACTTTCTTATAATGTTCCAGCTGCAGCCTGGGACTGAAAATATAAACCTTTTCACTCACATTTAATTATGTTTTTCACCACAACAACTCTTTTTAGTATTGTGTCAAAATGAAAAACCTGTTTACTGACTTTTCTGAAATTGTCTTCTATTATTGACCACAAAAAGCCACTAATTTCCTCATCACAGACTAAACTTAATAAATTAATACTTTAAAATTGAATTAACTTTGATACACCTAAAAGATGTGAAATGGATTCATGAAATCTATGAATTCATTTGGTTTTGAAGCTTTTTGGTTTTTTAGGCATTAAAACCATTTTTAATGTAAAAACTAAATGTTTTATTCATCCCATCTTTGTTAAATTATACCATTAATTAGGTTAAAACAGCTTTTCAAAACCAAACGATACAGAATCTTGACAAAAATTGGATCATGTTGAATTGGAAAATTGTCACCTTTGTCTCAAAATCAAATTCATTAAGTAGTTTGGCAGTGAAATTCGTTTTTGTGTCAGGTGTTCGCTGCTAAATGTTTAATTTTAACATTCTTGTGTGTCAGTTAAGGTTGAGATTAACTTTTCTTTATCACATTTTTAAACAGAGATTTGACTCACCTCTTGCATTGGGTTCTTCCTTGATGAAAAATTAAACTTTTCTAGCCTTTTGGCTTTCTTGCCATAATTTTACTACATCTTTGCAGAAGTATAAGTGGTTTCTAAAGTATCAATCATTGTGAAGCCTTCAACTGGAGAACAACAGTTTGTCTGCAGTACATGTTTCTTCTGCCTAAAGTGTATACTTAAAATATATTTAAATAACCTAGATGTAAATGTAATTCTTTGTCGTTTTATACATGACAAAAACCTTGAACTTAGCGATTTTAGAGAAATTTTAAACAGTTGAGAGATTATTTATAGACATTGACAGCTTTTAGTATTTCCTTACTGAATGTACGCAGCATCTTAAACGTTGACTTCAGACTTTATTTTGCCTCCAATCGTTTTTTGTAACCTTTTAGAAGTAAAATGTGAAGGCTCCTCCCTCCACCCCCACCCCCATATCAGCCTTTATGTCCTTTCCTGCTCTGTTTGCAGCTTCTGTCAGCAAAGTGCACCTTTGCCCATTAGCCCAGTAAATCTGAACCCTCTGAGTTGAGCCGTGCTGTGTTTTTAGTGTATCGCATTGCTGCAGTCAGCACTAGCACCCTCTCTGACTGCAGCTCTCCAAAGACACCTCTGTGAGTTTGATGCATTGCTCTACAATCTTGTAGAGCCAAATTTGATGCAAATGCAATTTTTTGTTAGGTACCCAGACTCACAAAACAGTTAAAAACTTTCTGCATTTTAAGAAAGAAAAATCCAAACATTTCTGATTTATAATATATTGTCTTGTGCAGAAAATTCATCCTCGAAAGTAGATATCTTTATATTAATTTATTTGATTTGCAACCTTTGGCAAAAGAAAAATGCTGAAGCAATATAAACATAACAAGCATAACAATATGAACAATGTTCATTCCTTATTTTTAGTTTCAGAAATAGAGGAAAACTATTAGATCTTATGTATTATTTTAAAAAGATGAACATAAAAGCTTTTTATAATATTTTTTCAAAACAATTTACTCTCTTATTTTAAGAGCCTACATATCATGCTATTCTTAAGCCTTTCAGAGTAAATTATATATATATATGATAATATATTACTTTTTGGCACACCAAAGAACATATTGCGGGACTCTAAACTACATTTTTGCACTGGTTGCACTGGTGCGACTAGCTTTTTTTCTTAGGTGCACCAGTATAAAAGTTAAGTGCACCTACCTTTTCAACCACATTGCATTTAACTCATCAGATTAGGTGGTCTCTTCCCTTTTATCTTACAAACTGGTAAACATAAAGCCCTTTATTCGAAACACAGTAATGATAAATTATATAGAGAACAGTTTAAAACGGCATTTCTGAGTATTTCTCTATTCAAATAAAAACATGCAGTTTGAAAAACTGGGTGGACCCAAGTCTCCCTGCTCCGCCCTGTTCTGATTCATCCATTTGTTGACAAATAGATCCATGTACGTCTTTGTTTTACTCGTCTGAGCTGGAATCTGGATCAAGGGGTGTGAGGAGCTGTAAGCTAGTGGAAGAGAGTGTAAACAAAGATTTAGCATGGGAGATATCAGCACGGGGTTACTTCATACCAACAGTACTGCCCACAACTCAGGTGAATTTCTATTGAACTCCTGCTGCTCTGCAGAAACAGTGTCCTAACAAACAGGCTTTTAGATTTTGGCGAGAAACAGAAGAATCATGATAAAAAGACTGGAAAGGCTCTGGAAATAAGCTCTGGAAATAGGTCAAAATATAGTTGAAGTGGGACTTTAAAATGCTTCACAGAGATTAAATTTAACAAAAAAAATTGTTTAAAGGATCTGAAATTAGTACAGAACCGATCCATTTGCTGTGTCACAAACTTGAGCTTTTTCAAGTTTTAAATTCTATATGTCCTCCATCATGAAAAAAATGCTCCAAGAACATGTAAAATGACCAAAACCACAATTTTCATTGGAGTGGTTCTTTAAGGAGTTGCTGCAAAAAGAAAATGAGTACCAATAATAGTACTTAATAGTTTAAGAAACCTTTACATTTTTCAAAAGCTGACTAGCAATAAGTGCAGCAACATTTGGAAATATTTTCCCCAAAAAATCTTGCACAAGTAAGGTTTGTGTTTTTAAGTGTTCACTATTTCTAAGTGCTGAATTATGGGCTTAGCGGTCCATGCCTTCTGCTTTCTGCTTACTATAAAACAGTTGAATACTTCAATTCATTTGATCTTTAACAAGATTTTAGATTTACACATTTTTTACAGGATCAAAGCCATATTCAGACAATGTCATTCTTCTGGTTAACTTCCTGTATTTAATGTGTTCAAGTTAATACATTTCATCACAGAAGAGTCAGCTCCCCCTGATGTGTCTTCATTTCTTTTTGATGCCAACTTTCAGCGGATGTATCTGCTTTCAAGATCAAAGACAAAATTTAGTTAAGAGCCATGACCATAACAAAACAGTATAATTTGTTTGAAGAACAAACCTTCCTGAAGTGTAAAGAGATGCCATAAAAATGGTTCATTTTGTCTTAGCAAGAGTTTGAAACCTTAAAAATGAGTAGTATGTGACAAAATGATTAAAAATGTAAAAGTAAAACTTAAGTCGATCCAAGTTGATTCTGTCTGGTACTTAGTCTAAACACAAAGTAGACAACCTGCAGTTTTTTTATGCATTGCTTTATTTATCCAATCAATATAGATGACTTTTCATGCACACAAATGCTTTTAAAAATACACCAGCATATGGGTTTCAAAAACAACCCACCTGGCCAACAATATCCTGTGATCATCAGTGATAAACGATCCACAAGGACTCTGCTGGCAGTATTGTAACTATACTGTCATGCTTTTTGTCCACCAGGGTCATGCCATCATCATCATCATATGATCAGAGGAATGACCTGTGCTAGGTGGCGCCATGATTGAAATGAGTGCTAAATGTGTCAAAGGGTGCATGGGACACGCTTTGTGCGGCTGGGAAATTGACAGGAGGTGAATGTCACCTTCAAGTTATCATCGCAATGTCTGTTATGAGCCACGACTTACACGAATGCAGCGACGGGTGAAATAGAGTAACGTGAAGTCTCAGCTTATAGCTTTGTCAGGGGCACACAAATGCCACTCTGTCTTGGTGTATTTTTATCCCCATCGTAAACTAAGCTGAGATGTCAGCGGTGCTTATTGCCTCTTCACTGAAAATAGAAAAAAAGACAGTGTTCAGGAGAGTTCTTTGAAAAATTTGTGTTAATGGACTACATGTTTGCCTAACCAACCACCTCATCCTTGCCAGCCTCATTTTTGCTTGCATTGTCTCCAGACATGTTTGAATTATTCATTTTCTAGAATTCCTCTGAGCAGTGGATTAGCTGTGGTTTACTAAAGTGTACTCCATATTCATTCAAGTGAACTGAGCTTTTTACTTTTATAAAAGGTTATGTTGTTATTGTCTGCAGATCTGCCTTTTTGATATCATTAATTTAAATGGTTACAGCTTGCTTACTGATTGCGTCTTACTAAACTTTACAGAAGTTAAATTGCTTTGATTGCTCCTGGTCACTCACATCTTCAATGTAAGGACATTACTCCACCTAGTGGTGCAGAGATGCATAGCAAAGAAAAAGGAGGACTAAATATACACACAACAATCACATTTACAATATTTTATTTATCAAATAGTTTTTATGGATTTTGTGTTGTGCCTCACATCACTGGGCAAAAATGTTTTTGTCTTTCTGTGTGTCCTGTAGATGATAATGCACAGTTTTAAAATTTAATCTAAGAACACTCTTTGTGGCACCTCAAGGAGGCACTGATCTCACGATTAAATACATTACTGTAAGTTAAAAATAAAAAAGAAAATTGTCAGCCTTCTGCTGCAACAAATAACTGCAAATACTGGATTTTTCCCAAATTTATCAAGATGCGTTTATAGCTTCTTAAAAATAATGTGTTCTTTTCATATTAATGCAAACAACTGTGAGAACAAAGTAAAATAATTTCGCTTTAAAATAAATTTAAAAAAAGATTTACTTTAATTAACCTTTGAATTAAAGAAATGCCTTCACGTGGATATTTCACCATGTAGAAAACATGATAAGGTTGCACAGCCTCCTGTGGGCTTTTGCTGTACTCTCATTGCTGCAATTTCATTATAAAGCACAATTTAAGTGCAGTCAGGTTCTTTTAGCAGCAGAATTGTCTTTTTAAAGTGTCCAGGGAGAATTCCCAAATCTATGTAGCGTTTTCCACAAAGCCAATGAAAAGCATTTAGTAGCAGAATAGACAGAAAAACATTTTGTACAAAGCTGCTTATTTTTAGATATTCATTCTAAGCGGTTCTGATATTATTTGTGTCCATTTAAATGATGCAAGCAAAAAAGTCAAATTTACAATATGGCACACAACACTTATACCTCTTAAGGATTCATGTTTGTAGGATGTTAGCCGTTTGCTTTGAAACCCAAAAATGTGTTTGCGTTTCTTCCCAGAGGCCCTCAGCGGTGATTCAGTTCAGTTTGTGGTTGCAGTGAAAGAGCACTACCCCCGGCAGGCTGGCCCCACCCCTTCCAACCTGCCTCCATGTATCCTGAATCAACCACAGACTCCCCTGCCCGTCTATCCCATCGACAGACTGGCTCCCCTGGCATGATTTACAGGTGAGCTAAATGCAAACACTTCAGTAGCCTTCATGTTTGGGTATACCAATGCGCCCATTGTTACATATGTGCCATTCATGAAACACAGCATGCCTTTTTTTCCCCTTCTAAAACGTGAAATAACTATGGATCATCACAGCCACTACTGTTTTCAATCAACAAATGACCTAAATATAATCTGGGTGACAACATGGAGTTGGCTAAAAATTTCTTAAAGGTGAAGATTATGTTGTGAATTTAAAAAAAAGTGAAATAGTTGAAATTTATAAGTCTGCAAAGATGTTTTTAAATCAATTTCTAAGGTTTTTGGACTGTGGGTACAATTACAATGAGAGTAATTACTCATAAATGGTGAGATCATAGAACAGTAATGAGCCTTTCCACAAGTGACTCAATGATCCAAAATACTCCAAGAATATGTCCAAATTCCCTCACTTCTCCCTAACTACTAAAAAACTAGTGCCTAACTATTCAGTGCCCTGGATTTTAACTATTGACAGTCTATGAGACTATGGACGGTTTTCCCTCCTACTTCACATTCCAAATAGGAAGTACTCACTTGTCCCAGAAAGCCAAAATCCCATAGACTTTTATAAAGAAATAAACAGCTATTACTCAGTCATTCTATTTGTCAGATTTTTTTCATGATAGTTTTTCTTCATCGTAAGTTATTCAAGTTATAAGCTGGGCAATCATATGCCTCACTAATAGCATGTGGTGCTTGCTGGCCCCCACCTCGAATCTTAGAAATGTTTGATTGACAAATTCCTCCAAGCCCCCTTTAAGTGGAAGGGGTGTGGCTTTTCAACAAACTTACTCTTCCATGAGCAAGAGTGGTTGCCAAAGGAATGATGACTCAGACCGACTCGGACCAATCACCGCTTACTTACTAACGTCGTCTGGTTCCAACATTGCAGCGTTTCTTTCACTAAAAAATGATGTCTGAAAGAACTCCATTTCATTGGAACCGGAGATGAGGAATTTTCAATGGGTGACGTCGTAGGCGCTTTGTCCATCTCTGTAAATGTCAATGATTTTAACAGGAATTTGACGTCACCAACATCCCGAAGTAAAAAACCTAAAAAGTATTAACATTTTACAAATGAAAAATTGTATGGTTTATAAAAATAAATTGAAATATTATTTTTCAAGCAAAAAATGGTTCAAACGCATTGCAAATTATCTGAAAAGAAGCATCTAAATCACAGAGAAATGTAATTTTTTTTACATATAAATATTTGTCCAAAATATATTGGACATCATTCCAATATATTCCAGCTGACTGTTTTGTCAGCTTCTCTCACAGCTCTAAACCACGACTGTGCCGCTGTCAGACTTTTTTTCACATGAGTTTCTAACTAATCAGACTTTAGCCCTCACTTGTTGCTTGGTCAATGAAAGTCTGCCTTTCACTCATACAGTCAATGCTTCCTCCTTCAACTTCCGGTTTTGCGGGCGACTCTCCATAAAAACATTGCTGAATAAATGCATTGACGTTGATTCAACCAATCAGAATTTGAGTTAGTCTCTGTAGCTTCATGAAGGCAAATTAACTGATCGCTTCTGATTGGATGGTCAAAGCTCGCGCTACCAAAAGCTAACTTCTTCTATGCTGTGTTTCAGGCCGGGGGCAGTAGCTGCACTTGATTTTTGTTTGAATTAATCACTGTTTTGCAGTTAACAATAGACAAAGGAGGAGACGTTGATTTAGTTGCGTGTTTATTGCATAAGCCATTCTTAAGACGGACTTTTCCGGAAAAATTGGACATTGTCAAAAAAGGTCGGCTAACTCTGAAGCTAGCGAGCCTGTCTCAGGGAAAAGTATCTGTCCGCCACTTTCAGCCTTCGAGTTTTGTCTGGCAAGGGTAACAGATTTTTGTGACAATATTGAGCAACAAAGGGGCTAGTATGAGAACATCTGTGCTGCCACTGAATGCACCATGGCCCTTCCGACCATCAAGCTGCAGCGTCTCATTTGTTATTTACAATATAATTTACCAGACAAAAAACAGGTTTCAAGACCACGACACACTAGTGTTTATCACCCTCCTTGACCCCCAGAGATTTCAGGAGCACCAGAAAAACTTTCCGCACACAGCCATCTCCAGCTTAGCACAGAGCGCTCTGGTCTGTCTCGGCTGAGAGCAGAACTGACGGTCAAATACGGCATGAAGGCCTTTGCAGGGAAATCTCCCACTAATCTATCTGGACTTCCTTCATGGATAAAGTTCATTTTTAAATAAGTTGGATTTTCTGTAATTAAAAAAACCTATTTATTAAAGATGCTTATTTTCAAGTTTAATGAGTTGTCAATTGTGCTTTGATGTTTGTTGCAGCTGTTATTGCAGTAGGAGGAGACTTACACGTGCAGAGTTTGTTTTTACAATAACTATATGCAATTACAGTGAATTCTATATAAATGATCCATTTATAATGGAAATGCTCCACAAAATAATATTCATATATAACAGGATGGTGATCGAAACATAAAATAATTAATATTAACAAGGATGGTTTTGGCAGAGGAAAATGTAAGGCTCAGCTCTGGAATGCATGAACAGCCACTGATATTCACCAATCTAGTAAGCCTAGATGCGGAGAATTCTGGTAAATTTCCAGGGCACTGAATTTTGGAATAGTGCTTTCTGAAAGCCTTACACAATTGCAGTCACCCTACAGTAAATAACGCACTCAGTAGTGTGCAGTGAGGGAATCTGGACCCAACTCAGTCAAACAGGAATTCTTGATGTCTTGAAAGACCCCACAAAATGTCAGGCCTCATTTGCTTCAGGTAAGTTTAGAGTACGTTTAGAGACAGGGCAAAAACGGTCCGCAAAGCAGAGAGAAAAAATAAAACTCAAGCAGAGAAAAGAGAATAGAAACTATTGTCCCATTTTTTGGCAGAAAACCTTTTGATGATCTCTGATTTCTTTTGGAAGAAAAATCGGTGAACTAATTTGACAAAACTAAAGTTTTTTTAACAGATCTGTGTATCCCATTACTGCTAGTATAAAAATAACACAGCAGTTCAGAAAAAGAGCCCTCTAATTGTCAAAATTCATGGTGGTAATATGATGATTTGGGGCTGTCCTGCTGCTTACAGACCCGGAAGACTTGTAATAAATAGAACTATGAGTTCTGCTCTCTACTAAAATATCCTGAAGGAGAATATCCTGTATGTGTTTGTGACCTCCAGATGAACTGATCCTTCAGTCCATTTGGCCTCTGCATTTGTTGTTATAGTAGAGTACATTCTCCACAGCAGTACTAAAACTCCTTGTTTTGTATAGTAATTGTATGTTTTTTCTTAACAAAATTGTAAGTAAAAAAATGCTAATGAGTGTATGGTTGATGATTGATTTCTGGATGAAGATGATAAAATATGTAAAGGTAAAATATAAAAAATGCTCTTAATTGAATATTTAATTAATTGTCTTTTCACTTATGGCTTTATGTTTACATCATTTAGCTGATAAAACATGCTGATGATATAAACAGGTAATGATAGTAAAAAATAATTGTTGCAACCTTTTTTGCAGTAGGTTATAAGGAGACTTCCTCACACTGCCTTCATTGTGGCTTTCCCAGAGTGATCCAGTACTGAAAGCACCAGACATTCGTCTTTTATAGACTCTAGTAACAAAATTATGTCAGTGGATAGGAGAAGATTAGGGCGTGGCAGCTTTATGTGAATTCTCTGAGAGCTTTGTTCCATAGGGACACTGTAGTAAAGCTGCATGTGAATTTTGAAATCTGAGAGCCACTTTTTTACACTTAAGTGCAGCGTTGTGCGGTTTATGACTAAACTGAAAAAAAAAAAAAATTCTTATACACGTTTCATGATTTGTGTAATACATTTTCCGCTTTTTTCTGTCACTTTCAAACCTTTTTTTTTCAATTTAAATGTTAACATAGAGATAGTAAATATTTAAACAGTAATAATCTAGGCAACCAGTGGTTAAGGCAAGGCAGTTGTTTTTTATTCATTTTTTATTTAATCATTTATTTGAAAAAGACAATGCATAATGATATACCAGATTATAGCAATACTGCTCGTCTGTATCTAGTAAGTAAAACCTAAACTATTATTAAACACAGAAACATTAAATCTCAATTAAAACGCAATACAAACAATACATTTCAAAAAAGGTTTAAAAAATTATCAGTCAATGGTTCCAAGACTGCTTTTTGAGCCACAGTTTGAGTTCTGAAAGTGTGTGATGTAGGGCACTCTCTTATAAATGCTGGCGTACAGCTGCATTCCTAAATTTTTATTCTTTTTTTAAGCAAGGCTGTAAAGATCACTTTTACTTTGTTTTTAAATACGTGATTCATCCATGTTCAATACCTGCTTTGTCCTCTACAAGTAACCTAGCCCCTGTCGTTGAATTATATGCAAGAGATTTTCAGGATAGTGGTTTTTAGTCTTACAACAACATTTCCTAAAGTAGTTAAACACATATTTGTTCTTAGAAGGTTGAAAGAGTTTGAAAATGTCTTCATAGTAAGAGCATAAACACCTGTAAATTTAACTAATATGGAAGCCGGAAGTAGTGGTGTCAATTGATTAAAAAAAATAATCACAATGTTTTACAAGTTAAATTTCAGGCAACAATATGCAGCTTTCAAACACAAAAAAGGCCAGAGAGAACATGTTTTCCTTAATTTGTATTGTCTGAAATGGTTTAAATTTATAAAGTGTTAACTAGGAAGTTTTATTTGTTTGCACAAAACGCATCAACAGTAAGTCAGGCAGAACTGTAAAGACTTTTATATCTGCAGTATTACACCAAGTAACCAAAGATTCTGATATACAGCCATAAGAAACAAACATTGTGTTTCTGCACTTTAAGTGGTCCGGATGATTACTCTATTCTAATTGGCTGCTGGGGTTCCTGAAGAAGTTTCAGTCGCGCTGTTTTACATGTGCAGGCTTCTTCAGTAAAAAAAAAATAAAATAAATTCTTTCATGATCTGGACAAAAACATGCGGTAAGGGGTGAACTTTCTCTCTGAACTGATGATTTAACCTATTATGAGGATCAGCATATATATTGCTTTCCTTTGCCGGTGCAATTGAGGTCTGCCGGCTCAGCAATGCATTAACTTTTTACCATGACAATGGGCCACATTACGTATCAAATAGTCCGCCTTTTGTAAAAAGCGACCTAAACCTAAAAAATAACATGTAAGTGCATTTGTAATTTGAAGCACGCCGTGGAAGCCTGAACCGGCAGAAGACGGTTGCTTCGCGGAGTGTAAATTAATCAGCGTTAATATATCTTAACGCACTAATTATTTAAAAATAATTCATGCGTTAATGTGTTCACGTTGACAGCCCTAATTTCAAGTGAAGTCGTACATCTGTGATGTTTAATACCTTTATGCCTTACTCCCGTGCAACTCTACGGGGGTTGATTTGTATGGGTGCTGCAAGTTTTTGAGTTGTCTGGGCCCGTATAGTTGTAGGTTGTAGGGAGTTGCAGCAGCGTCTTAAGAGGAGTGTGGGTTTCTCTTGCTGTTCCCTTGAGGCTCGTGTGGCCATCTCAAGGGACAGCATGAAAATGGAACATACCATTGTTGTGTGTGTGGTAAGTGTATCATGAAGTATTTGTAAGGATAATGTAAGTTACACACACTTATGACATACAGGCAATGCTGTTGTATGGTGTCCTTTACACAGTCATTAGTAAGGTGTGTGCACTGGTTTCTTACTGACTACAGACCATGCTGAACGTGATATGTTAATGCCATCCATCCAGTCACGCCACACAAATAAATGGCACGCCCACTGTGTCTATCAATAAACAAGTTATAAATCCAAAACCTAAAGTTCCGCAATAAACATATCCAAGTCAATGTTAACCAACAAATACATTTAAAATGTATCCAAGTATATCTAGCTGGCTAAGATATATGAAGGATGTCTACACAAACCATGTTCTGATTGTCTAATCTCCTAATTTTAACAGTCAGGCTACGCTCAATAGACGCGCAGTTAGAGGGCACTCTTTACACTTGACAAGCCCCTAACAGGGTCCTTGTGCAATGAAAAATCCGTACAGCACGCCTGCATCTCACCTACTTTCCCCTTACTTACCCTTACGTCACGTGTGTCTTAAGTGTTTACTACATCTTCACACTCACAGCATGTTCGTTGAAAAAAATGTACATGAACATTTTTGCCTTACAGGCTCCCGGGTTGTGTTTGACCTAAAAAATTATGTGCGGGTCACTTGCATGCCCCATGCAGATTTGCCCATTTTTCACCTGCAGACAACCCCTTTTCACCCAAAAGGACAGTGGTGACTAAGGGTTAAAACCAATAAATAAAGGATTTGGGGGATTTTACTGCAGAATATTCCTATGAGAAGGTACAGCTGCTGTATCTACTGTGTACCAGTCCTGACGAAAAACAAAAGTGGAAATAATTCCAATATTCAACTCAAATCCTTCTATCATTGCTATTTACATTTATTTTAATATTTGTGTTTATTTTGTGCTTTTTTCCTCATATATAATGCAGTAGTACATGAATGTTGGTAATTGTTCTGTTTTCTTTCTTACAAATCTAATCAAACTCTTGCTGCACGAGCTTCAGTTTTGGCGTAAACGGTATTGGTGTGTCTGGATGTAAAGGTGTTTTTCTCCTTATTCATGATGTGTATTGTAGGTAGGAATTATTCTTGAGATGTCACAGATATGCTAGTGTCAATGCCTGATATGCACACTGCGCAATCTGTTCATTTTTCTTTTTGTTTTTGTTTTTTGTGGTTGCAGTTGAAGAAGGCATGCTTTGTCTCTGTATTTTTAAAACACATTTTTACCCCCCCCAAAAAAACAAAAAAACAATAATATGAATTATATTATTAATTTAATCTTTGTTTGAACTACAGCTGTGGTACTGTTTGAAAGTACCTTCTTTACACTCTTTACTTAGTGAAGAAACATTTCTCTGGGGTGAATTTTATGTTGACACATTTAAGACTTAAATGACACTAAAGGTGATCTTGAGTCTTAAAAGTGTCACTCTGGGTGTCATTTTGAACACCTATAGTATGAAATTTGTTTAATAAAATGAACATAAATATTATACATTTTTATAAAACATTCCTTGTGAAGTCCTCTTTTCGATTTTCTCTTGTGAAGTTGTGCTTTATCTGCTTTTCTTTCACCTCTAACTTATTCTTTTCCATCTTTATTAATTGAAACTTTTTCCTCCTTTCCCTTGACATCTTCAGCGCTCGTTATGGGAGCCCCAAACGGCAGCTGCAGTTTTACAGGTACCTGTCTCTTTGTGTGTGGCAAATGCATACGTGCTCAGGAATAATTGGAGAATTTCAATGTATGTGAGTCGTGTTTGTTTGACATCTGCATTTTTGGTTTAAGTTGAGCAGGAGCTCTGTTTGAATCCTCGTCCCTTTTGTTTTATTTCACTGCAGTAACCTTGATGTACAGACATGCTGTTCTGTCACTTAAAACCAGGCAACCATTCTTTGCAGCACAGATAACACTTCTCTTCTGCTATTTAGCTGCCAGTGCATATCCAGTCTAAACCTGAGAGGGATAACAGGGGCTTTGGTTACAAGGTTGTTCACCAAAAAAAAAAAAAAAAACTTTGAATCAATAATTGTTTCTGACTTTAATTTTTTTCTTTCATTTTTTTAATTTTGTTTTTTACTAACAAAACTTAAGAGTTTCACTGTTGCACCTTTAAGTGTATTTAACTCAACAATTTTTAAACAATGCTGATCACATCAATAGTTTTCATTTTTGTTCAAATTTTGAGTTTTTACTATTTGCATCTTTAAGTTCCTGTTAAAAAAACAGACATAGCCCTTTTTTTTTAGCATTTTTAAAGACATGGGAGTCACCTTTAGTTTGATGCAGTCACTCTGTTTTATTGTACTATAGACACATTTTTTATACTTTTGTTTTAGCAAGATTGTTTTTTTTTCCAAGTTAAGGTATACTAATTATTACAACCACCAACTTTACCTAAAATTTGGGGTTTATGTTTTAAATAGGGCTGCACTGTGGAGTAATGATTAGCACTCTCACCTCACAGTGAGAAATCTGGTTTGAATCCCAGTTTGGACTTTTCTGTGTGGAGTTTGCACGTTCTGCTTGTGTGTGTTTTTTTTCTTTGTGGGCACTCCAGCTCCCATCCAAAGTCCAAAAATATGATTCAGATGTTAATTTATTGTTTTAAATTATCCCTAGGTGTGTGTGTGTGTGTGTGTGTGTGTGTGTGCATGTATGTGTGAGATTGTTTCTACAATGGACTGGCAACCCATTCAGGGTGTACCCTACCTTTGCCCAATAGTAACTGGAATAGGCTCCAGAGCCACGAGATCCCAAAAGAGATTTAACGGGTTTAGAAGATGGATGGATGGATGGATGGATGGATGGTCTGCTTTGGATCTGATGCAGACAGTGACCCTGGACAGTCAGTAGTAGACTCAGAGGGATGACATTATTAAGACAAACACAGTTAAGTATTTGCTCACTGAAGTTTATTCTTGTTAGTCCAGGGACTTTAGCCAATGAAAGTTCACATCACTTATCATGAGGCCACTGTTAGTCCAAATAATAATAAATTAAACTGTGTTTTCTTTGTAACACTAGTACTCCAGAAATCCAGTGAGTTTATGTCCCAAGTGTTTTTTTTTTATTATTATCATACTGTGTACCTCTAATGAAAGGATAAACTTGTGTGTGCTGCTTTTTTGTGTGTTTTGTATTTCATAATCCAGTTGGTCCAAAAGTAAGTTACCAGTATACAATGCCTAATGACATTTTTTTGTAGCTGTAGCTGTTGGGACATCATTTGAGAGTTTTGGGAAGAACGGAATGCCATCCAAAACATTAAACATGTTTTACAGTATATGTGGTTCTAATGTAGATATTTAAGTATGAGAAATAATATTTTACGCCTGGGGAGGTTAGTAATAGTTTTAGTATAGTATTACCCCAGCTCTACAAGTTTCACATGTGACAAACAGTTTGGAAGCTTTTATATTTCAGCTTAATGCCTTTTTTTTTCTTTCATCACAGTGGATGAACATAGTTTTCTTCTTAGCAGTTCTTTTATTTCATATTGTGAGCCCTTTGGCCAGACTCACAAACATTCCTATGCTTAACTTCTGCTGCACACAAGATATTTTTTTATGATGAAGAGCGTTTTGAGAATGTGAATATCTTTTTTAACCTCTTGAGAACCAATCCAGTCATGTATTTCCTCTGGGATGGATAGAGGTGTGCTTTCAACCAATTAAAACTATTCTCAATCTGACATTTCAAGTGTTGGGGTGTGAAAATGGAAACTCCAAGACCAAATAAAGACCTTACAGAAGTTTGTTTTTGTCAGATTTTATTATATACTTTTTTCTGTTTAGTTTCTAGTAAGCCTCATAATAATGTAATATGTTTGGAATTTAATACTGCATTCACATGCATATGCATCTGTTCTTTTTTATTTTGCAAATGTGAGTTTGTGCTTTAAATGTACGCAGGATTCACCCACCTCCCCATTGTCTAGCTCTTAGCATTCTTTCCTGTGGAACAACATTAGATGCTTTTAGTGCAAAAGCTTTTGTGAATAATTCAGGCTTGATAATATTTGCTGCGGTTAGCAGAAACACGGCGGGCTGCTAAACGACACAAATGGATTTCTTCCATGTGATCTTCTTGAGAGGGAGAGGAGGAGAGGTGTTGGTTGGGATGATAGAGTTTGGTCCAAGCAGCGAGAGAGGGATGCTCTCTCTCATTCACTAATTGGTTTAGACCTTTTTCTAGTAAGACACTCCCAGTTTGGGTGGACCTGCTTTACGACTGTCCATAGTGTCTGTTTATAAGAGCTAACTTAGCAAACCACAGCTTTGCTCATGAGCCGACCTCCAAGAAATCGGGTGAGTTTGAGGCAAAACGTGCATTTCAAAGCTCAAAACTTTTGATTGCATGTGGATTTTTGGGGTGTGGAAATATAAGGATTAGTGGATGCGATCTGCATGCAGCCTTGCCTGAAGCCTTAGATAGATAAACTTCTGCTTTAGCAAGAGTATATTTTTATTTATTTCTACATTATGTTGGTGGTCCAAAGGAGAAAGCCTCTGCTATTACAAAAATACTCATATTTGTAGCTGATGTAACAGAGCTTTTGTGTTGTCATAATTTCTTAGTATTTTACCTAAATTAAAATCATATGCTATTTGGGTTTTCCAATTTTCACGTAAATCTACAATTTACCATTTGCTTGCCATCGCTAAGAAACTACTTCAAACAAGGATTTGGTTGGACTTTGAAAATTAGACACTTTCCTGAGAGGCACAGAAAATGCTGTTCAAGACTTGATTTTATTCTCTGTGGATATTTACACGATCAATACGGTCTGGAGCTGAAGTTGTATGCCAAGTCAGCAGCACGGTGTAATTTGATGTTCATGAGGCATACTCTTAAAAAACACATTGGAATCTATTTTTTTTCAATGATTTTTTAAATTGTATTTTTCGATTCAAAAAGATTACATTTGCTTAATTTAAATTTTACAATTATATACATTTATGTGTAATGAGAAGACTAATAGTCTACTAGTCTATGCTGCTCATTCTTAATATGACATTGTCTACTACTTTCAAATATTGTAGCATTAGTACTTTAGGATACCATATAGAAACAGGAAAAAAAACTAATACTCTGGCTTCAGGGAGTAATAATTTGACTTTTCTTTTTTTGATGGATTGATATAATTTTTCTTTAACATGTTTATCTCTGACGGATCTACACAAAAAGTTGTAGCGGTTCTCCAGTGAACCTTCAGTGACGTACTTAAAGAAGATGAGAAATGTCTTGTGAAAAAGACAGGAACCTGCTCCTTCCAAATCCAAACATTTAGATTGTGTAAGCAAAGTTTAGGTCAAAGTGTTTACTCTGAATTCATCGTATTCACCAACAGGATAGGCATCAGATTAGGAGATTAAAAATTGCTTAGCATTCACCTTGTGAGGGATTTGAGTAAGAAGGGTCCAATATATTATTTTATTGGCAGTGAAGCTGTTTACCAGTGCTCCCAAAGAACAACAAACAGTCTGTAGCTCTTGGCCTTAGGTTAAAGCCACAATACAAATTTGGTTTTAACCCTTTCTGACCTCCCTGACCAACTGCACTGTTGTTTGCTGGTCTATCTTTAGTAACAGTAACCAAAATTCTTCCTATTTAAATAAAACCTAAGGATTTAGACTTCCTGTATTATGCCTTAAGAGTTTTTCGGGGCACAATTGTCACCTTCAACCAATTGATTTGCCTATTACCTATAAAAAGCAGTAAATTCTTTCAGTACATTGTAAAGCCATATGAGTTAATGTTAAAGACCCACCCTGATGAAACTTGTGTTTTTAACATATTCTTTTGGCATTTTTCTGATGATGAAGGACATATATAAAGAAAATTCAGCTTAAAATTGAATTTCTGAGTATTTCTTTATTCAAATCATCGAGTCAGAATGCCACTTAAAAAAGATCGTGAATGTTATGTAGAAAATATGCTGGACTTGCCACAAGCACCCTGCCCTGCTCCATTCTGATGTCTTCACGTTCCCCGTCTTAGTTAGCATCAGGCTCAAAACTGCACAGCTGGATTTTTCATTCCAGCTGTTATTTTAGCTTGGGGTTGTGAGGAGCTGTAAGCTAGCTAACGGGAAGAGGTAGGGGGGCTGTTCCACGCCAACAATCCCGCCGACAATTCAGAGGCCAATTTCTATTGATCTCCTGCTGCTCTGCTCTGAAACTATGACCAAGAAAACAACAAAGGTGTTTTGATTATGGCTAAAAATGGCAAAATCATACATATAAAATCACTGGGAACATTTTTACAATAGATCGCAAGATAATCGGAGTGGCTCTTTAAAGTACTTACTTTTGTGCTGTAAGTGGACCAATTTGCACCTTTCGACCTGGGTGTTGTGGCATCTGTATATCTTCATGTATCCCATGTTTGAAAAATGTTTTGCAGATTTTGCTCTTTTTTTTTAATGGATTATTGACGGTGACTAAAGGAATGTGGCCCCTCCTTTCACACTATGCACGTATGAATGCTTCCTGTTTGCAGATGGCGTTTGTCCTTTTCTGTCCTGCTCCTTATTTCCAGCAAGTCACCTGGATGCTCCCTATCAGTGTTACCCTGGCGATGTGTACCTGTAATGTGAGGGGAGTGTCAGTATATTATGCGGACTCTGATTACAGGATGCATGGCCGTGTGCTGCAGCAAGCAAGAAAGCTTTTTTTTTTTTGACCAGGTGCTATTTAAGGTGTCCGTACCCTGCCAACTCTTTGCTTCAACTGTCTCACTACTTTGTTTTCCACTGCACGGGTCTGACCTAGCACTACGAGGAGTAAGGAGTTGGGGAAGTATGTTTGCAGGAGGGTATTCTAGCGGGCCCCGGGTGCCTTCTGACAAGCGCAGATCCAGTTATTGTCCTCCTGAAAATCTGCAGATCCCCAAACCGCCAGCGCCAGGAAGCGGTGTTCGGAAGAGCAGCAGCAGTGGCAGTGGCAAGATGCTGTCTATGTCATACAGTGAAAGCATCCGAAGCGGCATAAACCGCTACCACTCGGACCAGGGGCTAAATCAGCCCCCAACCAGGCTCACTGACCAAGCTGAGCTGCAGAGGCTGCGGGAGCAGAGGATTGCTGCTCAGATTAAGAACATGGAAGATTTCCTGAAGATGAATGGCTTAGCCCTGGAGGAGTGTGTGTCTTTTCAGACAGGCATGAAGTACAGGTAAGAGAGAGGTAGAGCTCTAGGGGGCAACTCAGTATCTTGTCCAGGACTTGGATGAGTGCAGAGAGGAAGCAGGTGAAATTTGCTTTGTAATTCCAAAGGCAGGAGTTTAGCCAGCTTGTCTGTTGCAGACATTTTCAGCTTTTTTCTTTTTTTGCTTAAACTTGTTGCTTTTTTTTTCCAGAAATTGATTTGTTTTATTTGGTAGGCAGTTTGAAGTTTGTTAGGTAGTGTTCAGCTCCTTTCATGTTAAAAACACCTTATGCTTTGTTCAGCGCTCTGGTCAGACTGCACTAATGCACAGATGCTGGAGACCAGGTTTTATTTTAATCATCTAGGTCGCTGGCATATTTGTCCAACTACATAGGAAGGACATACTGCTCCATAAGGAGTTATCTGGCCCCTTAAATTCACAGCAATTGTCTTTTTACCTCTCCCTTTGACCATATACAGCATTCTTTTCTCTTGTTGAACTCTGCTGTTCCTTTTCTGAAGTTCCGACTTGTAAAAAATACAGTACAAGAAGGTTTATTTATTAAAGTAGTCCAGCATTACTAAAACTTTTCTTATATTGCTTTTATTTTAGATAAATGCCAGTTTGACTGCTTGCTATATTGCATTTTCTCATCAAAACATTGGAAAAAAAATTCTGATAACTAATAGCTTTAAATGTAAATTGGAAATTATTTTTCTGAATAACAAAATAAAAATAAAAATTAAAAAATATATTTGCATCAAAAGCTTTGAAATGGGCTACAGTTTTAAAATCTTCTTTGAATCTTATGGATGTAGATTTAATGTAAATGTTAATGCAACATTAGCAATTGCTTATCTATTTCTAATGAGTGTGACACACAATACAGTGGAAAACCCAATTAGAATTAGTGCTGCTTTGGCACGATTTTGTCCTGAACTGTTGAACTGACGTGGCGTGCTTGCTGTCTGTTGTCTTGGCTCATGTGGCTTGCTGGGCTGATGTTGGTATTGTCGGGACCTTGGATAACTTTCATGAAACACAGGCACAACTGCTGTTGTTTTCACTTGACCGGTGACATGATAGCAGGCAAAGCTGGCTCCTTTCACCAGCATTGTTGTCATCTGCAGTCACAGTTTCATGTCAACACCTGTACTTACCTATTTACTGTCAAGTCACTGGTCCTTTACAGGGTTTTTTTATTGCAGTGTAAACCCTTAAAAAAATTATGTTGCTAATTTTGCCCCTTTTTGTTTTCTTTGGTGTAATAATAGTCACTACTTTTGGCAGAAGTACTTTCGGGATCCTCCATTAATCTTACATTTCTGGAGTTCTTATTAATGTTTGTGGACGCTAAAATGAATGATTAGATATTTTATTTAAAAGTGAAAGGTCAAACTCAATAAGCTTGAGCACTTGCCTTTGTAAAGTATTGTAATGTTAACCACAAAAAAGTTACAGCAAGAACCTTTTCTGGGACATTACAAAGATATTTAAATATTGTACACTGTATTGTATTTGAACACAAACACAAAACAAAACAAAATTCATTCATTCATTTTCCAATCCGCTTTATCCCTTTCGGGGTCATGGGGTTGCCAGAGCCTAACCCGGCTACTCATGGGCGAAGGCAGGGTACACCCCTGGACTGGTCGCCAGTCTGTCGCAGGGGCCCAAAACAAAATTGAAGTTTTAAAATATAATCTTCTGAAATGTTTTAAATATAAATGTAGAAAAGTAGTTTTGATTTGAAACAAAGAAAAACTATTTTTTCTAATTGTTTACATCCTGATTCAAAAAGCCAGGCAGCAGTTAGGAGCCAGCTTGATGTCAGAGTGGTGAGACAGGAAGCTTTGTGTCTCCAGGACTATAGAGAGAAAGACTGAGTGGTTGTAGGTTTTATAGTGACTTAACACTAATGGAAGTGGTAAAAACATCCATTAAGTTTGTGTCTGTCTTGATGCTCAGTGAAGGTTTTCTGATAGGAGGGTTTAAACTACAGTTTCTCTTCTTTCTTTTTAAATCCCATTTTCCTAAGCGTACCTCAATATAATTTTCTGTTATTATTTTGATTAGAGGGTGGTGATATTTTAGTGCAGTGCTGGTGCGTTTTTAGTCACTAGGGGGCAGAAAAACATCAATAGTTTTATTAATAAAAAGTGTAAAATAAATTTTATTAGCTTTGATGTTATCTAAGATCGTTTTCAATTAAAATGTTTCTCTGTAAAGCATTGCATAATGGCTAAAAACTGCTTTTTTGACTAAAAGATGCATTTTTTCAAAAATTAAACAAATTCCAGTATTTTTAACATTGTATTCCAGTATGTTGGGTTTTCATGAAATTACAAAAACAGCAAAAAGCTAAATAGCTTCTCATAAATAATTTTAGCATTGACAATTCTGTCAAAACTAGTATATCTGAGCTCTTTAGCCACATTCTAGGTATCAATCCAAGCATTACACCTTTGTCAGCAAATATTTTTCTTCTTTTGAGTTTCATCTGGGTTTGAAGCCAGAATAATCAGTCTTATGCTTTACTTGTGGCTTACTGATTCTTCTGGATTGGAATTTTAGCTATTAACATAAACTAAGAATGGAATATCAGATTTTTTTAAGCATATGTTTAGTCAAAAGGTTTTCCAGGATCCAAGTACATATTGTAACACATACAAAACACTTACATACACAATACATATTGTACACACACACAACTGACATGTTTTCTTAAAGAAAAAAGAAAAATGTAAATGACTTTAAAACAACTGTTTGATCTAACTTTGTTTTTCACTCATTTACATATATATATATATATATATGACTTTAAATTTTGAAAGATACAGATATGTCATGTTATCGTATAGTTTCAGAATGAATGGTGGTCTTATTGAAAAGGCTTTCAGCTCATCTCCACTTGGTGGCACAGCTGTTCCAGCTTGACAGCGGAAGTTAAGCAGAGCTTTAAATGCAAATACCTGTGCTTGCACTTGACATAATGAAGTGTGTAAATGCAACCAGCCTACTCCCTTTGTAGTCCTTTCATCCTTGTAGTTTTATGTCCAGAAAATGTTACAACTCTTTCTTACAACGTTTAAACTTGGAGAAAAAAAGAAGTAAAAAAACAATTTAAAATGACAAGTATAATATATTTTTTTTTACTATTTGTGTGTGTTTTGGGGGGGGTAATTTTCATATTTTGGATTGCTTCTTGTTACTTATATCTTTTTCACACTTAATGATAGACAAAACAAATCATTTTGATGATAAAATAAGCAGACTTGCTTAGCTTTCATTATTGTCACATTCTGTTGCCCTGCAGCATGTTTCTTTTTTTTTTTTTATTAAATTTACTGTGACGTTTTGCATCAGGCAATCCCCTACTTAAGCACTAAATTTAGAAACCACGTCGTATTCACAGCTGCTGCTAGATACAGTTGACTGGGCTGTGCAATTAACCTGTTCGCTCAATATTGTTTATCTCAGGCAAAATGCTCAACAAACACACAACTCTGAGCAGCACACAACTGTGCAGGCTTTACCTCAAATAAAGGAATTGATGCTTACTTACATGGAGTGATATATCTTTGGTTTCCAGAAGTGGCATCTCCAGTTCCTTTTAGAGCTAACTGTGGCTAGTTTAGTCTGACAGCTTGTCAAAATGTTCTAGTCAGATACTGAGCGTAGGCACAAGAAGTGGAAATGCCAAGAATTACACAATGCCATTTTGTTATGATTTTTGTAGGTTATTATATTTAAAGTGCTTTATGTCAGATACATGGCTAAATAACAATTTCTGGTTGAGCTATGAGGTGTTTTTATCTGTATATTTGATTTTCTTTTACGGTAGAAAATAAAAAGGATGCTCAAATGACTAATTTTAGAATGAATAGTTCTTTTTTTTTTTGCACATTTATAACACATTTAAACTGATAATGACTATCAAACATATGTTGTTCCAGTGAATAAGAGCTGTTTTTATGTTAACGGTGTGTTTAATGCTATTTTTCCTCAAGTGGTTTGTTTTTATTTTCTAAATGTCTGCATATGTTTGTTACGATTAGAATATTATCCTCTCAGGACCTCCACCTTTAGGCTGGTTCTGGATTGTTTTTTTTACAAGTTTACATCTTAAACATTTTAAATTATTATTTGAATTTTTCCAATCCAATTTTTTTAATTAACTTCTCACTGACCTGAACTAAATCTTACTACTAGGGGTGTATTGATTCATTTTAACAACAATTCGATTCAAATCATAATTTCTAGTTGCTGATACGATTCAGAGTAGATATTGGTTTATTTTGAACAATCCGATTGGCTCCTATTTACTGACTTAAAATTCATTCAGGACAACTTTAGCCAAAAATTTCACCAGATCAGATGTAGAGATAAATAGCTGGTACTGAACAAGACAGGTGAAGTTTTCCAGCTTTCTTATATTTCTTGTAAGATGATAAAGTGTAAATTAAGTATTTCACAAACAGCAAGTAAGTAAGAATTAATGGTAAACCCATTCACATTTTAGTTTCATGAGACGATCCAGGGTCTCTGAAAGTCGTTAGAAAAAACATATGCTCAAAATAAAACTTAAACTATGCAACCAGACTGCAAAACAGACCAGGAACTCATACTTGGTGAGCATCATATCTGAAAATAAAAATAATACATCCTCTTCACTACAATAAAATATTTGATCAACTCTGCTGTGAATAAAAACCAGATACCAGCTACTGATTAATTGTTTGAGGACTTTGCAGACCAATTCAGGAGTAAAATAGATTATGTCCGATCAACAATCATACATGAACAGAAAAGCCTTTTTATTACAAGTGAAGGTTTGATCTTACCTTGGAAAGCATTGGACAGTTTTGACCTGGTTGAATCTGCAAAACTTGGTCGAGTTTTCTCCCAAGTCAATCCAAGGACTTATTTTTTAGATCCCATCCCCACATCACTTTTTAAATCTTTTTTTTGGAGCTTTTGAGAATGACATTTTAAATATCATGAACTGCCCTCTTCAAAAAGATATGTTTCCTACTGCCTTTAAAACTACAGTGGAGAAATCATTACTAATGAAATCAAATTTAGATCTTACAGTTTTTAATAACCACAGCATTGTCCAACTTGCCATTTTTAATCAAGATTTTAGAAAAACTTGTTTTTATTCGGATGAATGACTTTCTCTTATTTAACAACATATTTGAGATGGTTTTAGAACAAACCACAGTACTGAGACAGCCCTATTAAAGATTGTTAATGATGTTAGATGTGCCTCGGATTCAGGTCAGATCTCGGTATTAGTTCTACTGGATCTAAGTGCTGCTTTCGATACTGTTGATCACCTGATCCTGTTAAACAGACTTGTTAATACCTGTTAATCTTGGCCTTTCAGGAACTGTTCTTAAGTGGTTTAAATCCCATCTCATAGAGATAAACTTTATGGTAAGCACGGACACATATTTTTCTGGGGTCCACAAAATTTAGTATGGTGTTCCCCAAGGTTCCATCCTTGGCCCCTTGCTTTTTAACATCTACATGCTTCCTCTGGGGAATGTCATCAGGAGGCACATTAGTTTTCATAGCTTTGCTGATGACAACCAGCTGTACATAGCTATGTCTACTGATGACACAAAGCCAACAGAAGCACTTTTCATGGATGGCAAATAATTTTCTGCAGCTCAACCAAGAAAAAAACTGAAATTTTAGTTATTGGTCCTGAAGCCAACAGAGACAAACAGCTTTTGGAGATAAAATAAATTTCATTCCGTTATTCAGAAACAGTTCAAAACCCGGGCTTTGTTTTTGACTCTAAGCTAACTTTTATCCCTCATTTTAAACATGTGGTTAACACTGTTTTTTACCATCTTAGAAATGTGGCTAGTGTCCGCCTAATTCTCTCTCTTGCTAATATGGAAATGCTGATGCATGCTTTTATCACAAGTAGAATTGGTTATTGAGACGCCCTTCTAGCTGGTTTTCCAAAAACTAACATTAAGAACTTTCAGTTTCCCCAGAATTCTCCAGCAAGAGTTGTCACCAAGGCCAGGCAATGGGCTCATATCACCCCAATTTTAAAGTCCCTGCATTGGCTCCCCATCTGCTTCAGGATTAATTTTAAAATACTTTTGATGGTTTTTAAATGTCTTAACGGTCTTGCGCCTTCTTATCTGTCATATCTTTTAGTTAAATATGAACTTTAGCTGACCCTGAGATCCTCTGGCACGGGTCTTCTAATCATTCCAACTGGGAAAACCCAAACAAATGGAAAGGCATCTTTTTGGACTATGGTCCTTGTTTGTAGTTCTATATAATCTATTTTATCCACGTTTTATGAATTTACACTGGATTATTATTTAATTTTTTTTTTATATTTCTTATTCAGTGTTTTATTTGTTTATTGTGATGTTTACTTCGTATTCCCATTTTATTTATGTATTTATTTTTATTTATTTTCCAGAACTGCATTTGGGTCTTTCCCCTCTGGGTCGGCTGCTGTTCAGCCGCTGCAGCTCTGGATGGGGGCCTGCATTGCCGCCTAGCTGTGGTGAGGTGGGTCCCCACCTATGATGCTGCATTTGACTGGCTATGCAGCTATTCACACAGAGTGAGGGCCCACTATTAGCATTTAAAACAACCAATTTACGTGCTCAGCCTACTTTCCATTATCTATCCCCTTCACTTATGGGGTGGGAGGTGTAAAAGGGGTGGTGGGTTGTGTGCGGGTCTGGGGTAGGGGACTCTATTTCAATTTTGTGCTTGTTTTATATTTATTTGTTTGTTTTGTTGGTGTAAAGCACTTTGTGTTATTTTTTTATATGAAAAGTGCTATAGAAATAAAGATTGATTTTAATTTGGTTGGATTGCACAAATATAAATTCATTCATCAATAAATCGCTACACCCCTACTTACTACTCTTCATTGTAAGCGAGAGAAGACCTTAGCTTTTGTAGATTACTAAGTTGTTTCTTCTCCTGGTGAAGATTATCCACCACAGTTTTTTTTTTACATTTTTATGGGTTGGTTGGGAGCTTCAGATTAATTCAGAGGAAAATTTGTTTCACACCCAACTGACTACCAAGAAATGCAGTAAAACCTCTTTTGTGCTTCAGCACAGGTGGATTTGAACCCTAGTAATTGACATTTTACTTGGCTTCCTTTTGTTGCTGTGTAGAAGCTGTTACTTCTTTGCATATCTGTTAACATGATCCCTCCGGTTCTTTGCCAACACTTCTCATGGTGAATCATTTAAATCAGGGGTGTTCAAATTCAGGCCTTGAGGTCTGGACTCCTGCTGGTTTTCCATAAATCCTGCCTTTTCTGCTGGTGATTACCTGGATCAGGTATGTTTAGCCAATAAGGAGCTTCAGTGGCATGTTGGTTGGAAAACATGTAGGACGCTGGCCCTTGAGGCCTAGATTTAGACACCCATGAATTACTGTAGATGAATGCTGCAGCATGTTTCTGTTTTTCCAATTTAGTTTAACAGTTTGTGTTTTTGTCCCATTTTCATCCTTAATATGCTCTCTTTGTTAAACTCTGCTCTCTGTCTATAATGTGTAACTAATGAGTACCTTTTAAACATGCAAACTGACTTGCTCAAAATCATGTCTTAAATGGACCAATAACATGCTATGTCACACAAAGGTCTGTAAAGAGATTTTATTTTTCTAAAGCCTGAACTTGTACAGCTGTGTGGAGTTACACTTCCTCCACCCAACTCAACGTTCCATTTTTTAGTTTAGTAATCATGTTCCAGTTGTTCATATTAGCCTGTTGGGATTTAAGCCTTTTTTTTTTTTAATGATGCATCTGAAATTCCACTTCTATATTATAGTGATCAAAGAGAGCTCATTTAGTGATACTGTGTGTTGTTATATATTTAAATAAAAGTGTTAATGGACGATTAACAAAATAATTGTTTTCATATGTAAATAAAATTTTCTTTATAACTACCCCCCCCATGATTTAATAAATTACACAAGTGCAGGGGATTCCTGAATCGTGATTCTTTTTTTATTTAATACCTCTGCCTTTTTGCTCTGTTAGATGTGTCAGAGGGAACAGCTGAACAGACAGCACCTCCTGAGCCCTGCTGTCTGCCGGGAATCTGTCATGTTCACTGGAGAGTTAAGAATCGCAGTACTCACTTCTCACAGATGTGACCTATGTCCATCCCTACTCCGCTATAATTTCCTTAGGAAATCCCATAATCTCTAAAGACTTAGTCTAAATTTCTTTACATGCTTGTTAATCTAAATCTGAAGGGCTTTTTAAGATTTAATGTTTCACATCATCTGGCTTTTAAGTTGTTTAAGAAAAGCAGCTTATAAGCTGTGGAATCCCAATACTTTGTTTGTTCTTCTTCAGCCACATCCTCATTAGAGTGACTTCACAGCCAGCACCCAGAAATCTTAATATGCAGCCTCCAGATACATTGTGGATTATCGAATCTGTCCATCAACACTGTCAGTCTGCCAGACCTCACATTACTTTGTGTTAACTTTGTGAAGCTTCTGTCATCCTCTCAAGCACACACACACATGCACCTCTTTCTCCCCAACCTGATCTCAAACTCAGCCATGTTTCTTTTTTTTCACCCGACATTTAAATCCTCATGAGAGCTATTGAGTAAAACTATCAGTAAATGGTATTTATTTAGCTGCTGGGCAGCTGGTTAACATTTGTGTTTGTAGTAAAACTGTGGTCATTGTTTTTGGATGCACATACACAACATTAACAGCCAGTGCCTGGCACAAATGGTCTTGGCTAAAGCTGTTACATGTAAACACATAAGATTTTAACTTTTTGAACAAGTTGTCACTAAATATTGTGTGTAACTGTGTGTGTCTGTGGTTTCAGCCAGTTTTAACCACTATTAAGCTTGAAGCACTGTCTTACATAGGAAAAATTGTGCATAAAAACACTTCTTTCTATGTTAGGAACTTTCGTGTGGGGTCATGGGGGTGCTTGAACTTGTCAAATTACTGTCAGGTGAAGGTGAGCTACACCCTGGACTGCTGGCCAGTCAATATGAGCTGTATTTTTGTTGTGTCCCATAAAGAACATTATAATTTATTTAGTTTTAATAGCATATTTCTTGTCTCCCATTCCAATTCTGTTATTTTGTGGAATCGTTCCCAGTGATCTTTTAACTATTATTATGCATGTTTTAGTCAAAATCAAAAAGCTGCTCATTTTCTAAGACATATTTTCTGCACATCAGCAGTATATCATCAGAAATTTTTCTCTGAGTTGTGAATAGAACAGTTGGCCCGGAGTAACCTCTTCCCCTCCCCACCGCTGGGGGCTCTGTTTGTACACGTCTGTATAAGCCTAAAGCCCCAAGGCAACCTAGCAACCTTAATCAGTTTGATTAATCAATTAATAATCAATTAATATTGATTTTCCTAAAAAAAGATCAATACAGTATCAATAAATTATTATTTAAGACCTAGGCCTAGTAACAATCTATTACAATGAACAGCTACACTACCACTCAAAGGTTTTTAGGACTCCCCAATTTTTTTTGTTCTTTAGTCCAGTTCAAGTTCAATATACATTCCATTGAATAGCTTGAAGTTGCATGAAAGTAACGTTTGAACTGCCAGAGGTTTAAACGCTTAAAAGGTATAGTCACCTAAAACTAGAAATTAGTTTTCATTTCAGAATTGAAAAAAAGCCTTTTCCAGGCAGCATGAAATGGATTAACAGGTGAAAACTTTTTATGAGCAGCAGAAGTTGATAATGCCTTGAAAGTCATTCCTGCAGATCTTACAACTTTTTCTGTCTGCATAAAAGCTGGAACACACTTTAGTCCCATACCCTCTTTAACTTTAGTGGAATTTTGTTGTTCAGCGGAAAGCACTGTGTTGTTTCAAAAATGTCAAGAAAGTGGCATCTAGCAATAGAAGAAAGACAGACCATTATGAAACTGGAAATTGTAGCTCTCTCAGAGAAATTACAAAGAAAGTCAAGGTGTCAGTAAGTACAGTTTCCTTTACCATCAAATGATGTTCAGAAACGGAAAGGAACTCTGACAGAAAGAGCTCTGGCAGATCCAAAGTACGACTGAATCAGAAGACAAGTTAACAGACAAGAGTTAACAGCTGCAGGACATGTCCCTCACAGGACAACAAATGCTAAAACAGTTTCATAGCTATTGTTGTATGTAGGTCTCAGTTTTAACCGTGAAGACTAGACTTTGAGATCGGAGGATGATATGAAGATTTGCGGCAAGAACTTTATCGTAGAGACGTCAGAATATGACCAGAGGATTGCCTTGGCCAGGAAACACTGAAGACTGGAAGATGGTGTTATAGACCAGTAAATCAGAACTTACAATCTTTGATTCATCATGCAGAAACTTTTGTACGCAGTCAAAAAGGGGAAAATATGGCTGTGACACCAACTATTAAACGCAAAGGAAAAAGTGTGATAATATGGGGTTGTTTTTTCTGGCCTTAAGTTCAGTGACTTATAATGAATGAGAGGCACTTTAAACAAACTCAAACTGCCTTATCATTCTGCAGTACCATACATCTCCTCCTGGTATGCGCCTAGAGCATAGGGTCTTATACTACAAAGAGATAATGACCCAAAAAAATGAATCTACGCTAGAATTCCCTGAAGATTAAAGAAAAAGATGGTCAACTTTAAAAATGCATCAGACTACACCATCTGCACACTTGAACCCTTTATTTTATAGTATTATTTTGTAATACCTTTCAAGTGTTAAACACTAAATGAAGCCAATTCAATCACCATCTTTGTGTGATTCGGATATCACCATCTTGGAGCCAAACAGTGATTTTCCAATTCTGTCTGAGTCAAAGCTTCTAAGGCAACTACTATTGCCAATCGTGACTAAGCTCGTTCGAAGTCCGCACCCCTTCCACTGAACAGGCTTGAGAGAATCTGCCAATCAAACCTTTGAGGTGGGGGCATCACAAGCTGCTTTTTTTTTAAGCATCTGATTGGTCAGCTTATGACTTGAATAACTTGCGACTTATATAAATACAATTTTAAAAAAAAGTTGGATTAGCAAGAAGACGAGAAGAAAAAGGTATCAGAGCATGAATGGTTATTTTGACATAATGACTAAGTAATAGCTGTTTATTTCTCATTAGAAGTCTCTGGGATTTTGGCTTCTTGGAGCCCGCGGGTACTTCCTGTTTGGAACACGAGGAGGGAGGGGCCACTTTGTCTAGTCCTCTACACATAGTCAATCCTGATTACCTGGATCGGATGTGTTTAGCCAATTAGAAGCATCAATGGCAGGTTGGTTGGAAAACAAATAGGACACTAGCCCTCGAGGCCTGGAGTCTGACACCCTATACACACTCTCCTGCTAGCTTACAGCCCCTCACATCCCCAACCTAACATTACAGTGCAACAAAAAGGACAAGCAATATTAAAGCTATCCTGCTGTACCATTTTGAACCAGATACCAGCTCGGACGAGGTAAATGAAGATTTACATGGATCTTTTTACCTGCAAGTGGATGCATCAGAATGGAGTGGAAAAGGGAGCTTGTGGCTTGCGTTTTCCAACATTTTTTTGTCTGCTCCTGATGCACAACGATTTGAATGAAGAAATACTCATAAGCACAATTGTAGGCTTATTTCTATCAAATATGTATAAATCATATATATTTTCATCATATATGTCCTCCATCATATGTCCTCCACAAGAACATGTTAAAAACACCAAAAACCCAATCTTATTCTGAGTTGGTCTTATTTTAATTAAGAGTTTTAATTGAACATGGAGTTCAACTAACTTGACACCTGAGAAATAATACCACCTATATCACTAGGGTAAATGTATTTTTAAAAAGTAACATAAAATGTTCTCCTATGATATTCCTCTGTATTTTACTAGTTTAGGTTGATAGCAATGAGGTGTTGAATTGAAAGAGTTCAATGGGTTGTTGTGAAGGATCTCTGCTCATCAGAACATTTTCTTAGGAACTTTAGATGAAGGTCTGTGTCTTCTACTGTGTTCCTTAGTTCTAGTATGTGGGCTGTAGTTTGGCAGAGGTCAGTCGTGTGAGTTAAAAATTCTGTGCATCCACAACAGACTCTTGAGGCCTCATTATAGCATGACGTCAGTGATGGCCTTTATGACTCTTTCTGAGAGGGCTGTAAAAAGAAGCAGAACTGAACCAATAATATTGATTGTGTTATTTCATATGAAATATTCTTTTACAATTCTGACAAAATTGTAAGATTGTCAATAGACACTAATAAATATCACCGTACACTTTTTATTTCTGTTTTATTGTAAAATGCTCATTTTAAAACTGCATGTTTTCCCCCAGTTAGCTGTTTTGTTTCTTTGTTCCTTCTGAAGACGGGCAGGTTCTCGATAATTTTACTCAGCCACAGATTTAATCAGGTTAACACTCCGATTTTGCTGCAGTTCTATCTTTTTTCTCTATTCACACTGACTAAGCCATAGGGTTCTTTCCATCAATTCTCTCTCATGCACTTGTAGTGACGGAGTATCTGAAGAATTAAAAAATAAATAAATAAAAGCTCAAGAGGTAACTACAAATCAGATTCCTAATCAAAGTGAGAAGGTGAAGGCTCTGACAAACGGGGTAGATTGCAGTGATATGTGTAATAAAAAGAGTTTGTTTAGTACTTCTGAAGATCACAACAGGAATTCAAAAGTCTTTAGTTCTTTAATTAATGCAAACATTGTTTTAAAAGATAATTTCCCATTTTTGCACTATTTGGGTTCTTCATTTGTACACACTAAATGCAAATGAACTTTGTTTTTAGCGACGCATCCTTAAAGACTGATTTATCTTGTGACAATGACTGAATAAACAATGAATTCTAATGCACAGTTTGATGAATGGCCACAAAGCAGCTTTTAGCTTAGGCCAGTGTTTGCTTGATAAGTATTTATAGGAAAAAAAAGCAATTAAAGTTTAAAAAGAAAGAGTAAGCAGCTGTTCCAAATGCTCCTTGATGCTTTGCTCCGAATTGTGCAATGTAACATTTACAATACAATTAGATAACAAAATAAAACAAATTTAGATGAAGAACAAACCACTAATCTTTATAAGTTTTTGCATGAAAATAAGCAAATGGATCACTGAATGAATTATTGGTTCATTCCTCCTTGAGGCATGCTCAGAGAGAGGGTTAGTAATGTTTTTGTTTTTTTTACAAAGTTTTGAGTGTCAAATAATAATTAGCTCTCACTTATCTTTAATAATGATCTGCTTTTTATCTCCTTGTTTGCTTTAGTGTTGTTTTTGTGAAAAGCTTGTTGTTAGATTGAGTTGGCAGATGTGTGAATTGACAGATCATAGCAACTGACAGGCCTGGTTTGTTGCATTAGGCACCTTTCTTGCAATGTTGTGTTTGCATATTTTTGTGGCAGTTAATGGCTTTTGCTGTTTTTGTTAATTATGAGACATTGGTGCATTTGAGGTGCTGTAATTTATTACATTTTCCAGCCCTTATGAACATACCACCTTGTGCACCGGTTTGTATTTGATGGTCAAGATCGGTCGTCTGCACAAATGCTGTTTGACTGATCCATCGTTAATAGCTAAACTGCTGAACTCTGCACTCTTTCATCGGTGCCTTCAGCTTCAATCAATGAATGTGTAGAATTTAATAACCTTGACTTATTATGTCTTTGATGTAGGAATAGATAATGTGATTTTAAAGACCTTCTCGAATAATCAATATAACACACAGAATCAGTCAATAATTTTTGTTTTGTTTTTTTTCTTTTTTGCATACATTTGGAAAATCTTAGGTTATTGTGCGTGGTGCATGGTGTGGGATTACTGAACTGTGACTGACTCCTGTGGCCCCTGAAACAGAGCAGAACAAGCTGTGGCATCACCTTTTCCCAACAGCAGCACTCGTCACTAAAGATCAGTTTAGTATTTTGTTTTCATGCTGAACTGCTGTGTAAAAAACGTGAAAAAAACTGTAAGGTTAACTTACCTAAAACATGTCTCTGCTCCTATTTCAAAAGCTGTCATATTTCATCACATTACTTAGCAGTTCCTTTAACCAGTCTGTCTTTTCTAATAGCTGGAAAGATCCCTTGAAATATTTTTTTGACCCTACTCGCTCGCAAAATCAAGACCAAAATCTGGTTTCACTTAAACTGCAGTCCCCTCAGAGTTTTATCTAAACCCAGGAGACCAAAAGGTTGTAAGTCTAAGAATAGGTTTTGGAGTTTGCAGCATCCCCTTTGCTGTAATCCTTTGATGGAGGTTTCTTCTACAATGCCATGCATGCCTGCTCCTAATGGCATCTCTTTTAATTATCTCCAAGGCTCAGCCGCTGGTCCACTCAGATAAGCTTCAGTATAATATTACTAGGAGTGTGTGCACCGTCTATTGTCTCGTCAATTTGCAGCCACTCTCACACTGAGTCCAGGTTCTGTGGCGTTCACTTTCAGCCTCCAATTATTACCATCACATCTTCAGTTTAATGTGTGTTTCCTGTTGACCTAAGAGCATGTTTTGTAAGCAGGTCAATTTCTGAGTTGTCTTCCTTCATGATGAGGCTAGAAGGAGCAGAAATGACCTTAAACCCATCAAAAACAAAGAGCGTTGCGTTTGAGTGACAGCTGCGTTGTACTAAGACTGATAAAGTTACATAATAAATATTCGATGGGTAGATAAATGTGTTCCCCTTTTCCATGGCCACTGGCTGTTACAAAGTCCCGTCCTCAAAGCCCTCATGCCCCTCTTTCCTTCCGACAGAATAAACTAAATCAAGCCGGACTGCAGGGCAACAGATGGACAAATATGAGCACAAAAATGCAAGCTCCTTTCTTGGGAGAGGTGCTGCGCACACAACAGATTTCAATGGCTTGCTCTCACGCTGCTATGAGTCTCTGAATTTTCCTCCTCATAGCCTCTCTTCATATCCCTCCCACCACATTCACTCACTCCCTCTCTCCCTCTCTTTTCTCTCATCTCTCGCCTTTGTGCTCTATCTGGCTTTTTGCTTAGCACAAGCCAAACAGATGTAAGTTTAATCCAGGCAACAGTCAAAGCTGGGAAGTGAATCTGAGGCTGTCCCTTTTACCAGCGTGCCATTGTGCTGACAGAATATGCATCAGCTGGGGCAACTGTCAGGATGGACTTAAAGAAGGCGAGATGAAAAGCTCCTGGAGCTGCACTTCGTGCTTCATTTTCTCCATTTCTTTGCGTGGATTTATTAGTTATAATTCTTGAATGTTGATTGAAGCTTACTTTAAAGGAATCTGCAAGACTGTGAGTCTGACTGTTGAAAGGTAGAACAAGCAGGAGAACATGTCAAGGAATGGAGTAACAATTTTAAAAGGACACTCTAGCAACCTCTACTTTTTGGTTCTTGTTTTACCCGACTGAAGTGGACTCTTCGTTTGCTTTGAATTCTACAATGATTGCAGGTGTTTTTCCTTCTGGATTTATACCACTGCTGTCCAAGAGAATCAATTGTTCTCTGCCTTGGTAGGACTTCCTTTGACAGGATTTTTATTTCATCAGTGATTCGTCACTCTTTTCATTCTCTTTTCCCTCAACCCCCCTTTTTTTGCAGCTTAGCATTGTGAGCTCGCCACTCATTTAAAAAAAAAAAACTGGGCAGTGATTTTCAACAAAAGCTGCAGTGTTGGTTTCAGAGCAACATCATCTACTGGACAGAACCGTCTCCTCATTTTGAGAGGATTCTGAGACTTTCCACTGCAGGGAGTATTTCATATCTGGTTTACCCGCAGAAGATTTTAATTAAAAGCCTCTTACTCGGACTGTCAGCCGGAAGCCAGGATGCAGGTGTCATTAGTGTGCACAGATCACCGTGGGGGGGTGAGCCGTAACACAGAGGACCGTCTGAATCGGCAGAACGCCAACAGCCCCAGCACAGGCACCCGCAGCAAGTTCAGAGCTGTGGCAATGGTGGCTCGAAGTCTCGGGCAACTCTCTGTTCAGAGTGTGCCTTCCTCCAGCGAGCAAAGTGTCAAGACTGGCATGAAATATAGGTAGGGATGTCTGAAATGTTCACCTGTCACTTTCAAACCCGACCCTGCAGCTTTACTTTAGTTACTAATGTCCGAAAGAGGCTGATTGTAAATGTCCATCTTTGGCTTAGAAACAAAAAACACAGCAGACTGATGTATATTTTTCCTTTTGCCAAATTCACCTCGTCTCACTTACTTGAGATAAACAAAATATTTTTAATGTACCAAAGTACATCTTCACCAGGAAAGAAATGGGGAGAAACAAATGTGCATCAACCTCATTTGCTGTTTTTTTTAAAGGTCAGCCTACATTTACCTAAAAAAAAATATATATATAGATAGATAGATAGATAGATATAAATAATTTTGAATTTTTAAAGATGGCAACAACTCATGTTGCAGTTTGATAAATGTAGCATTAAAAGACACCCCTAACATGCAAATAAAAACAAACATTACATAAAGCATACCGCAGGGAAGCTGCTGGAACTTGCAGGCATAGTGTGGTGCAGCAAAGGGTTTTTATCCCTACCCTTCAGTCAATAACTGTGATATTTACAGTTCAGTTGCTTTCAGTCTGATGTGGTGTTTAAAAAGCTCCATATTTTATTTACTGGAAGAAACTAAGCATGTTTGGATGTAAAAAAATCTCAAGAATCAAAAGCTGGGAAATGAATTTGTTTGAACACAACACATTTCAAGCATCCAGGCTCAATATTATATTACACAAAGCATAGTCGGGCCAATGCACTAGGACTAAAAAAAAATCATTCAGGGAGATTAAAAGGAAGAATGAAATCTTGAAAGGACAATGTGAAGCTCTAAAGATTCAAGAGTTAGCACAAAAGTCAGTGGTAGAACTGAACCCAAACTGGCAATTATTACAACCTGCAGCCAGCTAACCAGAAATGGGATAAATTGGGTTTGAAAAACAAATAATATAACTTTTTTTTTTTCAAAGCCATTACAGCAATACAACATTTTATTCTAGTATATGATTGTTGTGAAAATATTTAATTGTGTTTCATTTTTACCCTCAGAAAATACTTTACTCAGATATGCATATAAGCACCAAATGATTATTTCTGTCTGATGTGAGTTTTTAAGTATGATTAAACTGAATTTTATCTTTTAAAACACAATTATTGAGGTGAAAAGTATAAAATACGTTTAACTATTCAACATAGAGATTATTCGATTTAATGTAAATTATTTGGCGAGTCTTCAATTTTTTTTTTATTAGAACAAACTTGCAAAACTTTTTCCCACTGTGTTCTTTATTTATGGATGTTTTTTTTATTTTTTCCCCAGACGAGTAATAAATCTGTTAAAACAGACTTGAATGTGAAAAATCTGTCAGTTCAAAGGGTGATGTTCATGCCGCTAATCTGAAGATAACGGAAATGAAAGCTTGATTTATTGTTGAAACCAAAAAACAAAGCAAACCAAGAGCTGATTGGAGGAGCCAAATTACCCGTCTGTGTTGTCTGAACTCACATCGCAATCCTTTGTATCTGATTTGCTAGGGGCATCCTCGTCATGTAGAGGCACGCTGTCATTATTGAAGCTAATGATATTGAATGAGAGAAATAATTTTCAGCTTGGGGGCCAGCGGCTGTTTGTGTTCCTTGCTGTTGCAAAGCAGTACAAAGTACATAACGTGAAGTGTGTTTTGGGGATCCCGGCTTGTATCTGATGTAAACTGAAGGTAATGCATGCCTTGATGCAGCGTGAAGCTCAGAGATTAATGCACTGGGGGCACGACATAGTGTTTTTGGTTTTGTTTTGAAGAGATAGAAATGAAAGGGAAGGAAGGAGAGAGTGAAAGAAATGGGGAAGGGGAGGGGATTGCTTTGGTTAATGTTGGTGTAACCACTATGCCCAAGAGGAAGAATAGTGGGCTAGAGTGATCTGTGCTCATGTCACAGTGAATCTCTCTAACGTGCCTCTTGGAGTTGAAACTTGCAAAGCCTTAAATGAAAGCGTCCATTATTTTTTCCATCCTCGAGCTTCTTACTTCCCCCGATTAGGAGAATTTTTTTCATTCTGTCCTTTTGGCATCTTGAAGACTTAAGTGGTTTTATAACAGGACTCCCAAAGAAATTCTACCAAACTAAACCTTCCTTGATTATCAGCATCGCAAAATATTCACCTGGAATTCAGCTCCTCCAAGTTTGCTTTCAGTTTTTTATCCTCTCATGGCAGCCTTGAATCAAAGCTGCCTGCATCTTTGAGAAACTCTGCGTGCAAGACGGAGAGTGACCTCTACCCACAAGTCCTCTGAAACCATCAAAGCAAGCGTCTTCTGAGGGCATGGAGGTTTTATTGGGCCGTCTGTTGTTCTGCTTCTGACTGATTTGACTGGTTAAAATCACCGGAGTTGACTATGAGCCTGCACCTCGTCAAAGAAATGATAAATGCCTCCAGTCGGAACTGAATTAATGATGCTCACAGAGAGGCTTGTGATTATGTAAAGAAGTCGGGGGGGGATGGGGGCGATTGGGAAACACTGCAGGTGAGAAGTTACCAGCTTTTCAGTCCAGCGTTAGCTCCCTCCGTCAGCCGAAGCCTGCTGATTTAAAGAGTTTTATTTGCAGAGGTTTAGCAAAATGCGTAGTTATGCTGAGGTAGATTGGAGTATCGTTTTACAGCTGGACTGCCATTTCTGGGCTTGTGCAGACACAGGATTCAGAATTCATCTAAAACTGCTGCGCTGAACAGTTGTGTTTCATGCATTTCCAGTTCTCCGGCGCAGTCAGCATCAGCTACAAAACTCCTCTCTTCTTTCACATTCCTTTTGGTGCATTAAGTCAGAGGTGAGCCACTGCTCCCCTGTTATAACGTTTACATGTAACTCGCCTTTTCCTTTCTTCTCATCTCTGGAGGTCCAATTTTAAAGTTGACATTGAATCCCAGCCACAGCAGATGGCCACTGGCAGCATTGAGTTGGTAGATGGCATTTAAATCCCACCACAGTGTTGGGCAAAGTTGTCCTGTATCATTATCAGCGACAATGCCGAACAAAAATCCCGTCCCCTACGGCTGTCTTTGTTTAGCCCACTCTGTGGTCACTTGAGAGAACAGATGGCTGAAAAGAGAATCGCTAGCAAATTGACAGGATTTTAAATAAAAGTGAAAGTTTTAAACGTTTGTACATTAATTAGCTCCATGTAGCCTTTAACATAATTGCTGTGACTGCACAATCAAAGTGCAGGAAGATGTAGTGAAAATAAGCATTTCCTTCTTTTTTATTTATTTATGTTTTTTTGATTGCACAACCAAATCACCACGCAGAAGCAGGGCTCTGGCAGGGGTGACAAAAGCTGTGGGTGTTGGATTTGGGTTGTCATGAGTGTGGGTGCACGCTGGGACGTTTTATTACACTCCGAGGGCTCTCATCGTCGGGGAGGCAGCTTCCCACTGCATTTACTCCCCATTGAAATAGCAAAATAGACCACGTTAGCTAAGAACACAGATACTACAGTTCAGTTTGTTCTCTCTGAAGATGAAATAAAGACTCAGCCGCCTCAGCACCATTCTCTATGTGTACACAGCATTTACTGTACATGCACTCGGACCGGAAAGTGTCAGCAGAAACTTCTGAAGGGCTGATTTTTATTTTATTACTTTGTAAGTCAGAGGTTGTGCAGGAATATGTTGCGTTTGTGTTTTTAAGTGTGTCTACATGTGAGAGACATGCTTGTGTTATGCCAAAAGAGAAAAGTAAGACAGCTGTGCTTTTTTCGCTTCACTGAAAAACTTTAATTAGAGCCTGTGTGTGTTTGTGTGGTACTGTGGCATTACTCCTCTCTGTTGGTATTTTAGTTTCATCAATGCTTTGAAATATTTCAGGATAGTTCGTTAGATGTTTGATTAGTCTTTTAGCTACAGTCTCATAACTTAAAAATGTAAAAAATGTTTATTTAAAATACCCATTGTTTTTTAGTTTTGCATGCCTTCATATAGGATTCATCCAAACTTTGGATTATACACAATCTTATCTGAAAGTTAAAGGAAGCTGCCACAGTGGACTGTTGTTATTCTGCTGATGGCAGCATGTGTCTGGAAGCAGCATTAAGCATTTTTCGCTCTCTTTTTTTTTTGTGGAACTTGCATGTCGCATTAGTTTCTGCATGACAGACATTTGAACTGCTCGTTACATAACATGCACGACACTGATTGAAGAAAAATAAAGGAGAAGGGAGAGTGAAGTTGCATTTTAACAGGAGGCCAGAGCTTCAGCTTACACAGCATTATGCTTGGTCATGTGTATGATGAATATTTAACTTGGCATTTTCTATGAAGGTAATGTGACCTGTTTGTTCTCAACTAAAATAGTCGTCAGACTTAATCAACAAGAGCTTTTACCACTGTGTTGTCTTTATTTTGAAAAAAGCTTCTTATGAAATTATGTTATATTTTCTTTTGCATTTAATTTTTAACATTTATTTCACTAAAAAATCTTCTAAAACTTCTTTCAGCCAAGACAGTTTTCCTACTTAGTGATGAAAATGTGAAAATATTCAAGGATTTTTCAACCATTGCTGTTTTCTTTAGATTTTCAGCATAAATGAATCAAATGGGCTTACAAATCATAGTTTAAAGAACTGACACCCACTAAGCAGCTGCAGGAGAACAGAGTGCCAGTCTGCACATTAATTAAATTACTGGTGTTTCAAAATCAAGTCCAAAAGCACCATTAGTGTAAAGGGAATCTCCTGGAAAAACTAGATTACCTTCTGAGGTCAGAAGGAAAAAAATGCTAAATAAAAGTCTAACTTTTAGACTGACTTCCAATCATTGGCTGTATAAGAGAACGAGTGTGATGTCACACATAAAAAATGACTTGCCAACAAAATGAAGTCAACTCAGTCGCCATTTTTTAAAATTATTTTTTAAATGAATGTCGATATGAGAGCACATACTTTAATTGAAGCACCTGATTGGGCTGTTTATGACTTGAATAACTTGAACTACAGAAAAAAAATGTTAGTTAAAAAAAAATAGGATTAGCAAAAAAGTGTTAAAAATGTATCTGAGCAAGAATGGTTATTCTGACAAATAGAATGACTAAGTAATAGCTGTTCTCATTAGAACGTTATGGTATTTTGGCTTCTTGGAGCCAGCAGGTACTTCCTGTTTGAAACGCGAAAGGGGAGGGGTCACTAAGACCAGTTCTCATAGGCAGTCAATGCTTACTACGTATCAATGCAATCTATTAAAAAGGGAAAAAGTTTTGAAATTGCAACAAAACATTTGCATTTGTAAAGTGCAAATCTATGGGCAAACACAGGAGCTCAAAATGCCACAGCTTTCCTTTTTGTCTCTGTTCACTTAGTAAATTTTGCTTTAGGTCTCAGTTATATCATCCCCTTTGATGCTTTTGTCATTTTCTGTGATGATTACAAGAGGAGGCATTGTGGCTGCTAATTTGAGCAATTTCCTTTCCACACGGAGAACTGTTTGCAGGAATTTAGTTCCACATGGAAAGGTTTTCTTAGAACTTTTTTGGATTTCATTCTAAAACCTTACTTCTCAGAGCTGCAGTGAATGAAATAGGAATTCCTAAAAGCAGAAAATGGGATGCAGGGGGTTTGAACTTTCAGATTTATTCAGACCTCTACCTTGAAGCAGTTCTGCATTCCTGGACCACAAAGCATTTCTGCACGGAAAGAGGTGCTCTGGTCAATAATGTTTTTTTCTCTTCTTTGGCTTGCAATTCTTCTATAGATTGAAGCATATGCAGCAAACATGCTCTTTAAGCCAAAGTGTGAAAGCAGAAATATAAACTTGCATGTTGCACAACTTGCTTCAACGTCCTTCTCTCCCTGAAAGGAATTGTAAAAAAAAAAAAAGAAAGAAAAAAGATCTTTTGAAGCCACACGTTGAAAGAAAATTTACTAAAACTTCTTTAAGTGCATTTCACAAACTTAACTTCATTCCTCCTTGGACAAATCTTTTCAATCTTCTTTCCTTTTATAAAAGAAACCTCCTGCAACATCAGTTTTAGAGCCTCACGTTCCTTGAAGGAGATTTCAATACAAATCCTTTCGAGAAAAGATGCTGCCCAACACTTAAAAAGCCTGAAGTTATCTTACCTTTTACCGCATTTTCTTACGATTTAAGAGTTAAAAAAAATATACTTCTTAAAGGATTTTGAATTGTGTGTCAATTTGTAATAAAAGCTCAGTACAAGAGCAGCTCCTTTAGCTTTGAAAGCTTCTAATTTGCTGTTTTTTACAGTGAAAAGCAAAATATGTTTTGTCACCGGGGGCACTGGCAGATTCATACCACACCAAATGCTTTTTTTTTTTTTCAAAAAGACTGAGTTAGATGAAAACAAATTCAGCCTCAGGAAACCTCTTGGTCCTCAATCTGTTAATCCCCCAATAAAAAGCAAAGTTAAATAACCATTGACTGCTGCCTTGGACTGCCTTAATGCCAGTGGCTCAAACTGTCTTTCTGACATCTGAATGTATGAAGCTGTTTATGTCTGGCAAGTAAAATTACAGTTGACGTCTTCTCTGGATGCTGTTTATAAAGGCTCGGAAGCAAACAGCACATTACAGTCTATATAAAGCTGGAATGTTTAAAAGTTTAGGCATCAGCTGAAAAAATGCAAATGCAAGACGAATTTTAAACAAAGAAATTTGCTTCAAGCTAAGAACATTGCAGGGTTTACCAGCTAAAGGAAAAAAGCAGACCCTCATAAAACAAATAACAATGCTGCCTTTTCCTCAGTCTCCATTGATGCTTAAAAGAATGTCTGGGACTGGCAACAGGGTTCTGACTATTTTTGGTGATTCAGCAAAGAATGGAGGATAAACTGCTATATAATATTTTTATACTTCATTCCAGAGTGTTGACTGCATTAGAGAACTGGATCAAGTGAGTGTGGCATCACCCAAAAGAAAATGGATGACTTCTGGCTCCAATGAAATGAAGTCAATTCAGTTGCCATTTTGTTGCAATAAGGACATCACCGTGTTGGAGTCAGAAATTGACACTAAGCAGTGATTGGTCCAAATCGATCTGAGTCATTGTTTCAATGCCAACCACCCTCGCCAATCAGGATTGAGCTTGCTGGAAGGCCCTACCACTTGAATGCGAGCTCGGTAATCTGTCAACTGAACGTTTCAAATGTTGCTCAGGGCCACGCTCAGTGCCAAGTATAGTTTGTGCCATCCAGCCTGCATACTGAGCGTCTCATCCTGATCTGATCACCTGTTTACCTGACCCTGCTTTGTATCTGGCTCTGCCTTTTTGACGCCTGCCCCAACCTTTTGCCTGGATTCTGACTCTGATTAGCTTTGCAGACTCTTAGCTGTGCTTTGCTGCTGTCTGTACCAATAAACCTGCTGCAAGTGGAACCAGCTGTCTGCCCGTTTATGACAGTTGCGCTGCAGAAAAAATATAATAATGAAATGGGTTAGCAAGAACATGTTAAAAAGATAACAGAGCAAGAATGGTTGTTCTGACAAATAGAATAAGTAATAGCTGTTATATTTCTTAATAGAAGTCCACAGAATTTTGGCCTCTGGGAACCAGTGGGAACTTCCTGTTTGGAACCATTGACATATATAGAGATGGACCAAGCGCCTGTGACGTCACCCATAGAAAATGCCTTACTTCCAGTTCTAATGAAATGAAGTCAATTGGAAAGCCGCACCCCTTCCACTGACAGTGGGCTCATGAGAATCTGTCACTCAAACGTTTCAAACATTCGAGGTGGAGGAAGTTGGCACAACATGCTTTTACAGAGGCATCTGATTGGTCAGATTGGTCAGAAGAAAGTTTTTGTATCTCTCTCCAGCTTCAACTATTTTCCACACAGACCAGGATTTCAATCTGTTAGAATAGCAGATTTCAAATAATAGAAAAACAGTTTTTAATGATTCCTTTTTTTGCCTTTGAAGGATAACTTTGTTCATTCTCCTCCATTCAAGAGTGGCCCTCATAAATCCATTTGGGGTTTTTATCAGATGAAGGACCTGGTCCTTTTGTCCAAAGTTACAAAAGAAGGTCATTCAGCAGGAGAAAAATGAATTCAACCCTGAGGTGAAAAGCTGTTGGATTTGTATAAAGCAGACAGGGCTGTCTTTTCGTGCCATTGAGGTAACTGGATAATTGGGCCTTTCCTGTTGTATGCTTGGGTTTTGGCTAAAACAAAAAAGGTGCAGATAAGGATAAAACTCATATTTTAGGGAACCTTTGTTTTTGCCACATTGTATTTAAAGCATCTTATCTCCATATTCTTAAAGCTAATTTTACTTTCATTACTTGCTGTCTTATAATGCTTTTCTCCAAATCTAACATTGGTCTACACCAAGGACCATTTCTAATGTTAGAATGTTAGAATCATGATTTTTAAATTCCATTTCACTCTTTAAATACTATTGTGAGTAATGAGTTTTGTGGTTTGACAGGCATTTCAACCTTCCAAAGTGGCATATCCATTCTCTTCTCTCTTTTGGTTGCAAAGGGTTAAAGAAGTTTGGTTGACCTGACATCTATGTATATCAGTTATAGTATTCCCTCCGGCTTTGCCCCTGCATCTGCACTGGGGCTGCTGTCCTGCACCGTATGTGATTCTTTCATTGTTGAGTTGAGTGTTGTAGGGATTCGTGTTGGATGTCAGCTGGACCCGGATGCTGCCTGTTCACGGGGTGGGTCCATGCAACACAGCACAAGTCTTCAGGTCCGATCCAGGGAAATATTGACAAGAGCAACCCTGCTGACAAAGAAGCATATTCAGAAAATGAACCAAAGCTGTGGATTCAGATATCCTTTTACAAAATCTTACTGTTCCAAATAAGCATTAAATTAGAAAAAAAAAAAAAAAAAAACTTCTGTGGCTTATTTTTAAAATTGTAAGAAAAAAATAGTGTGTCAGGTTTAAATATGTGACATTTCAAGTCACATTGTTCTGGAAGAATTGTAGCTCAATGTTTTTCAAAGTGACCTTAGTTTATATCCATCCATCCATCATCTGGGACCGGATCACGGGGGCAGCAGTCTAAGCAAAGATGCCCAGACTTCCCGCTCCCCGTCCACTTCCTCCAGCTCCTCTGGGGGGACTCCGAGATGTTCCCAGGCCAGCCGAGAGCCGTAGTCTCTCCAGCGTGTCCTTGGTCTTCCCGGGGCTTCCACCCAGTGGGACATGCCCATAACACCTCCCCAGGGAGGCGTCCAGGAGTTCAGCACATTTATCCATAACAAATCACATTTCAAATATACTGAGAATTTTAGATTCCTTTTTTCTCTAAGCCATTCTTTTAGATTTGCATTTAAGACTACCTTTATGTCATCTTAGTGGTTTTCGGAATATTTCAAATAAACAGTGCAGTTTATGGCAGACTCAGATCTCATAGCTTTGAAACTTGTCTAAATATTTCTTGTGTTATTTCTGTTGACATGTCATTAGTAAGTTGTGTTCAGGTGTCTCCAAGCACAAGTTGGTGTTTCATCTTTAGGAAGAGCTGCTCCACAACTCTTGAGTTTTGTTCAGATTGAGGTCACAGCTGTATTCAACTGCCATATCGATGGTTTAACCAATAGCAGTCCAACCCTTAATGTTGACTGTCAAGCAGGGAGGCATTGTGAACCTTTTTATTTTTTTTTTACCTTTAGCATTACCTGACCATGATTTTGAACCAACAATCCCTCAGTATTAGGATGGACATCACTTGGGCACTTGATTGACTCTAACACGTTCTTTTCTTTAAAAGAAATTACTCTTTTCCTTTAAACCTTTCCAGTGAGGACATAGCTTCAATTGTGTCTGAATTCACTCACTACTCCCCAGTTACTGTACTATATAGGGCTTTTGCCATTTTGTGGGGGCGTTTGAATCTACAATTCCAGAATCCAGTTTTTCCAGAAGTCTTTGCAAAAAAAAAACTGTGTACATCAATATCAGTAAATTGGCAAATATAGACCACAATGCATTGTGTTTACATTTTACATAAGTTCCAAGCAAAACGCACCATTAAGAGTTTACTCGCATGAAAATAAAAGTATACATTCATACATAGTATACTTTAAACAATTGTATGTAAATGTATTTTATAAATAGTTTGAAACTGTTTGAAAGCTCTCTTTTGTGACGCAGCATCTGCCATCGGCGGGCCAAAGTGTCGCTTCTTCACTATATTTCTGAAGCATCAACTTGCAGACAAATAGATCCATTAACATCTTTATTTTCCTCGTCCAAGCTGGCATCTGGCTCAAAATTTTATGATGGATAGCTCTGATATTGCTCGCCATTTTTGTTTCACCACTATTGTAAGGTTGGGGATGTAAGGGGCTGTAAACTGCCAGGAGAGACTGGTAAAGGGATGATGACCACAACCCGGACACGAATTTGTAATGAACTACTGCCATTCTGCAGAAACTATGTTTTAGAAAATGACACCAGTTTTTGGCCAAAAACAGCATAATGATAATTAAGCGACCATTGGGAACACTTTTACAATATAGATAAAAGTATAACTGGAGTAGGACTTTAAGTGAGGATTACAAATTCACCAGTATTAGCTAAATCTAATTGAACGTTTCAAGACCGTTTTTTCAAACGTTCAAGAACGTTTGTTTTGGTTCAATGTAGTTTTGGTCTATTAAGCCACAAAACAAAGCAACAAAGCAAAATAAAGAATAAAAACAAACTTTTTTTTTATTTGGTAATAGGTATAGTAACAACTAAGAAAAACATTTCAGTTGGCATTTACTAAGCCTTTTGTAATAAAGCAAGAAATAATAAATCTTTCTTAAATTTGGCACAATACGTGTTTCAAACGTAAACCAAATGGTATGCAGTAGGGATGCAACGATACCCTTTTTCCAGGATTCAGTCCAATGGTGTAACATCCGGTCCTTTTTGAACCAAGAATTGTGGCATCCTCAGTGACCAGTGTCCACTTGTTAGGCTCTGCTGTATCGTCAATCTCTGCCGCTTTCATTGTTTGTAGCTCTGAGTTTGTGGCTGTTTCCTGTCCTATCTTCTGACACAATTATCAGTCTCCCACCTCTTGTTTTTCATGGACAGATGTTTGCAGTAAGTGTGGATAACAGCTCACACTGTCTGATTGGATCCAGATTCATATCCAAGATAAAAATCTACCACATTTGATTGACTTCAAAGAAGTTGCCATGGTTCACTGTCCACTGTACTAAAAAGCCAAATCGCAGTCCTTAACCAGAGCAGGCGGGTTCACATTTGACCTTACTTGACTTTTATATTTGACAAAAAAATGTTTTGTTGTGTCCTCACCCTAAGATCAGGGGCAATCCAGTTTCTCCTTTGGCAAAGAATTAGCAGAATCAGAATCCAAACCAGAAAACTAACCTCTAACATCTTAAGGTAATCAAACTAACTGATAATTTGCTAACGGTGCAATTAGAGAGCAGCACCTGGATGCTGTTTAACCTGTATTGCTATAGAAGTTAATAAGATTAGTTTTTTTTGTTTTTTGTTTACAAATAAATTCTACTTTTTGTTTGTGTTCATTTTTTGTTTGATAAATATTAACCAAATTTAGAATTTTTCTCAAGGTAAAATACATGACATACAAACAGTAAACACTATCTCAGAAAATCTATTGTCAGTTTCATAGTTTTTTTACTATCACAGAAGTTACATATGAGGGTAACATAAGGCGATTTCACACTGCATCTACTTTATAGAAGGATTCATTTGTCTAATTTAAAACCCTGTTGAGGTTTTTATTAACATTTTATGACTAGAAGTCTAATAATTAATTTTAGCAATGATTTGATTCATATCATAATTTCTGGTTTCTGATACGATTCAAAGCCGATATTGGTTCATTTGGAACAATCCGATTCATTCAATGACCTAAAATCGATCCAGGACGTCTTTAGCCAAAAATTCAACCAGACTCAGAGATAAATACCTGAACAGTGCAGGTGAACTTTTCCAGATTCCTTGTAATTCTTACAAGATAATCAATTGTAAATCAAATATGTGCACAAACAAACATGTAAACAAGAACTAATGGCAAATCCATTCTCATTTTAGATTGATAAAATTCAACATAGATCAATTTGATTTTTCCTCGGACAGATCGATCTGTTGGATCGTAGGAATGGAAACCAATTCATCGATTCATCAATACAGTCCTATTGGTTACAGTGAGATCTGGAATAACAAGGTTTTTTTTATCACTTGTGTTTTCCTTTTTAGTACTAAGTTTTACTCAAGTAGAATTGTATTTTATAAAAATCTTGATCCAAATGAAAACATTTAATAACTTAAATATTCTACTTTCCCCTCTGGTCAGAAGGCTCGCTTTGGTTCCAGTACAGACTGTGAATCAGCAGCAGCACCCCAGGGGGCTGTTTCTTTCACACAATTAAGATGTGGTTGGTTGTTGATTAGCTTTATTGTAACATGATTACAGACCTCACCGACCGAAAACGGATTCAAGCGTTGCCCTTTTCAGAAACGAGCAGACCCAAACGACTGACAAATTACACAAGCTAAATTTGGTTTATTAAAGATAATCCGATGCTAGAGAGACGCTAAACGTTTACAGCGTTTGGACGTCTTGCTGAAAGCACAATGAAGGAAGGGTGTGGGGTCGTCACTGCAGTGGTCCTTTTTATGTCATACCCAAATGTAGATGTGCAATCAGAAATCTAGTCATACAATATCAGTACTCGAACATGCCTCACTCCTTTCAATCCAAATGTTCTATACAGCCAATCCTTAAAAAAATAATGGAGATATCCTCCCACATGCTCACTATGACTCCTGCACATTACATAATCTCCGCATGCACTTTTTTCTACTTGGCCAGATTATCTCAAGTGAAATGTTGACCAAAAGAACGATTTATGTTGTATGTCTATGATTTATGTGATATTTGAAGGTCATTTTTTTTGTTTGATTTTGTTTTTTACATTGAAGTTATTCATATGTTAGAAAAACAGTTTGCACTACTGCATTTAGAGTAGAAAGCTTATTTCTTGTAGAAAGCTTGCATAAATCAAATATCCATCCAGAGTCCCGACTGCCAGTAGAAGGGCCGGTCTGGGCTTTGATTAGCTAAGAGACGGCAGCTTTAGAAGCCCGTTGTTGTGGCCAGTCAAGCTTCCGCGTTGCTGCAGGGGATTTCAAAGGCTGCAGGATCCCGGTGTGCTGTCAGAAACTTTCTCTGGATGCCATGGTGGGCCTGCTTCCTCTTTCTGATTCATTCCTGGCATTTTATTGAGCACGCACGCACTTATCATCCGCTCACGTTACTCTCTGCGTCTTCTCCTCGCACTCAGCATATGTCAGTGCTCCAGTATATGGGGGCTCACATCAAATGCATGCAAAGCCCTGCTCTTCTGGATGACTGTAAGCCTCCACTGCAGTAAAGACTTCAGGGAAAGGAAGATGAAGCACTAGGAGAATAGTATTTATTTCATTTCTTATTTCTTATTTTTCATTTTTCTTTTTTTGAGTTCTTTGAGAAATTCTTTGAATGAAAACAAAGCCCAGATAAGATAGAGTACGAATGCAAAAGCACCACCAATCACTGCCATCTGAGTGCTGCATTAATGCAAATTTATTTCTCTTTTCTCTGACAGAAACCTTGGGAAATCGGGTCTGCGGGTATCCTGTCTCGGATTAGGTGAGATCAAAAGTTTGGTGTAGACTGCATGACAGGAATATATGACTCCTCAAAACTTAAACACCAGATTTTGTACCAAGAATAAAGAGGCTGTTAAATCACCCAAACACTGTGCCTTGAAGACTCCTCACATCACAGTGTTTTGTGCTGCTGAACATATATGACAGATCACTAGCTTATCAGTTCTCACATATGTGCCTGCTTGATCTCTGACCTCTTCTCCCCGTTGGTTCTTGCAGGAACATGGGTGACGTTTGGTGGACAGATAACGGACGAGGTGAGAGCAGATGGATTTTCCCCGTTAGTCACTGCTTGGAAAGAAAGACTGCGTGTAATCTGGCATGTTTGCAGTTTCTATAGAAACCTTGTACTTAAATTATCATAAATTCGCACTGCCAATGGGATCAACAAAAACAATCTCTTAGGAAACCAGAGCACCTCATTCTGCAGTAACATTGTAAAAAAGACTCCACAACTTTATGTCAAAACTCTCACCTCGTTGTGCCCTCCCTCTCTGTTCCTTACCCCCTGTTTTCTCAACAGATGGCAGAGCAGCTGATGACTCTGGCCTATGAAAATGGCATCAATCTGTTTGACACAGCAGAGGTCTATGCTGCTGGGAAGTGAGTAGATCCGGTCCTGTCGCTCACTTATTGTTGATTTTATTAGTCGTGTGTCCCAAGGGGCTGTTAGTTATGAATGATACATCAACCATTTAGAATGAAATTAACACGTTCATCATTTGGGCGTAAAAATTATAAAATATCTTCTCAATTTTGTAGTGAATTGTAGATTTCAATTGGTTTCTCAGCCAGCACGTCCCTCTGTATTGTTTCTGGTTGACCTCACAGGTCCAGTGGTTCTACGGTGCAGCTGAAGATCATTTTCATGTTTTAAAAACTATGTTTGAAAACACCAACTGAAATCATACTTAGCAGAACTTTGATTCATCCAGAAAGTGGATCTTTTTGAAATCTCATCATGCTTTTAATTGTAATTGTGATTACGCCTTGAGTTAGGTGAATTATTTATGCATATTCCTGTTGCAACTTTGGTAGCACATCTACAGTTATATTAATTTGCAACAATGCAATTTAAAAATAAAGGGCTTAAAAAGTTCAGAGTTCTGAAAAATGTCTGGTAAAAAATTGATGAGTGTAAAGTTTGTGACCTAATTGTCATATGAAACCTCATTTTTTTGTTAGAAGATTTAAACCTATATCTATTAAAGAAAATTAAAAAGATGAATCAATTTTGTTTTAACTGTATGTCACATTTTTAATTAATTCAATTCAGTTTACATTCAAAGTTGAGAATGTCTCAGGGCCATGTAATTAGTCAAATGATAAAAGATTTTGTCCCATTACCTGTCACACTCCTGGATATGTGATATTTGTCCTCCACGTTTGACCCATTCCTTGGGGGGAACGGCAAAGAGTTACATTCATTAACTATTTGTTGGTTTAACTCTCCATTCCAACCCTGGATCCTGAGGCACCGGGTCTCACTTTTAGCATTTTTGACATGACCCAACCATGGATTTAAACTCACTATCTTCCAGTCTTTGTGGGGACAATACTGGTTGATTTGAGATGCCATTACTTTTAAACTTTATATCCTCAATATTGAGCATTAGTGGAGACCGGCACCAGAACTGTGGTTTCAGGAAATAGTCTTCATTTTCACATCTTAGTGTGTATGAAGATATGAACTTTGACAACTTGCCACTGGTGGTGTTGTAACCTCATAAAGGAGGGATGTCTCAAACTCAATTGTGAATTAATCCACCTTTTTTGTAGCAAACAGATTTGATGTAAAGGATTATCTGTCAAGAGTAGGATCTCAGATTAGTCGCATCAAGTCTGTTTCTAATCCTCCAGAGAATATTCTACCTTTCTCCTGATGTTATATAGAGGATGTTTGGGAATACTTCTCAGGAAAAATGGTAGAAAATAGCTGTCATTTGGACTGTCCTCCTTTCATTTAATGCGTCTGCAGCTGGTGTCTGACACATGTCAGCCATCCACGAGTCTTTGTTCTTCTATCAGGAGCAGGAAAACAAGAACAAGACTGACCTTTGACACAGAGGCATTGCCATCCTTGTCTCTGATCATCACGCTTCCACAAAACAAACCAGAATTCAATAGAAAGAGACAAATCCGGCTGGTGCACATGCTCGTACGGCAGCCTGTCGCACAGCTGAGAATGTGTTACGCAGGTATTAATCCGAACAGAAGATAACAGCTTTTATTGCACAGACACGTGTGAGCAGAACGAATCACACGCTTCGCTCATGAGAATGAAGGTGCTTTGATGTGAAGTCCTTCATTCTGCCTTTTGGTTCTTTAATCAGTCACAGGTTGATGCTGTGAGAATGTGTCAGTGCCTGTGCTGTCAGCCTCAGTGATGCGGATTCCTCTTTTTCAGAGCAGCAGTGAAGTCTCACCTTTAGTCATTTGGCAGAAATGTGAAGAAAATATTGATATTGCCATTTTTTTTCATGTGTGTGCATATCAATCCAGTAAAGATCATAATTTCTTTAGATTATGGATTAATCTGCACCACAATGCCCAATCCCTCCTATGTGTATTTGACATGAACACATAAAGTCTTTTTTGCAAGACAACTATGAAAACAACATTTTATTTATCATCTAACCATATTTTGTTCAGTGACAAAACAGCTGCACAACTAAAGAAATATCTGAAGGTCAAACAGTCTTATTCATGCATGGATAATGTACTGTTGGATCTCTCCGTCTGCCTTCAAGTCATAGCATCAGCTTTGCAGCAGAGACCTAATTAATGAGTGGATAAACAGTTAACCTGCTTAAGGCATCTTGCACCTTACATTTGAAAACTCAGTTTACCATTTTGAAAGTGGAGCTGCTCAGACTTTGTCCCTGTTTGTAGGAGTGAGCTTACACAAAAAGGAATGAAGGATACTGATTTAAAAAAAAAGAATGCTCCAGTTTTAGAGATTTTTATTTCAGTGTTAAATTTCATTATAAGAGAAATGCAAAAAGGCAAGTATGACTGCTTTGGAGGTTTTGCAAATTACAGAGAAAAATTGCAGCGTTCCTGCTGGTTAGAAAGTTGCAAGTGTCTTTGAAAAAGATGGGACTGAAGAGGAGGAGTTTACCCATCAGGCACATATCAGCACCAACACCCATACAGCGGTGCAGAGGTTTTGTTGTGGGTTTTTTTTAGCATCCAGTGGACAGGGGCATGTTGCAACTTTTTAGTGATTTAAAGACTGATCAAAATTATGTTTTTTGGCTTTTAACGTGCTCTTGTGGCATTTAGTATTTTTTATTCAACTCATTGGGAATCAGTAGCTGCAAAAATGCCATTTGAAAAAGCTTGTAGCTGTGATGTAGAAGCTACAATTGGCAGGTCATAAGTTTCCCACTGAGTTACATTCAGATGCGTCCACTTGTAGACAAATGGATGCATGTTTGTTTTCCTCGTCTGAGCTAATATCTGGGACAAAACTGTATGGCTGAATAGCTCCAACATTTATCACAATTTTTGTTGCACCAGTAATATTTGGTTGGGGGTGTGAGGGGCTGTAAGCTAACATGGGGAGAATGTTAAACAGTTGACACAGGAAGTGGGGGCAGGCTTCCTCGGCACCAACACTCCTGCCCACAACTCGGAGGCAAAATTCTAATGAACTCTTGCCACTCTGCAGTAACGGTGTCCAAGAAAACAACTCAGTTTTTTGGGGGGCTAAAAACAGCACAATCAGAATTAAAAGACCACTAGAAATATTTTAACATTAGATTTGAAGATGATCGGAGTGGGATTTTAAGAGCAACAGCAAAGCGGTGCGTCTGAAAAGTCAATAAGTCACTGAGTCCAGTCTTCAGAGTAACCAAAATGCTGTGGTGAGACCGTAAGTGGACTGCGCTTTAAAATTGCTCTTAGATTGTCAATGAACTAAAGTACTTTTGAAACCCAGACCGGGGCATCTTTTCAAAGATGTGATAGACTGATAATGTCAAATACAAAAAGTGTGTGGTGTTCTTAGACTTCCAATCCACACACCCCTGCTTATTTTTTATGAAACTATTAAAACAGACGAGATTAAAAAGTACCACATGATTTTATAATTACGCTGGAGCCCTAAAACTAACGCTAATAGATGTTATGTGCGTTTATTACAGGACAGCCTTACAGAATCAAAGCAATGAGCAACAAGGAGAAGCGGGGTCGCTCCTTGCCAACGGTCCCGCCCACAACTTGGAGGCATAGTTCTAATAAAAAATTATTTTAAAAAACCTAAAAAATGACACAGGTTTTATAAAATCCTGGCTAAAAACGCCATTATCATAAATAAAAGATGTCTTGTAATGCTTCTAAAATAAATTAAGAGATAATTCATATTTTTAAATGATTTTGTCAAGAAAAAAAGGGAAAAACAAGTGTAAAATGCGTGTGGCAACCACATTATTACATAGAAAAAATTGTTTAAAGTTTAAATTGGTATTTGTCACACACCCCTAACCTTAGTGGGTGGTTAATAAAAATCTCCACATGTATGTTTGTGCAGCAGTCTCCAGGCTCTGAGCGTTTCTCTCAGTCAGCGTGTCAGTCAGATGATACTCCAGCAGCTGCGGTGAGCTGTGATCTACGATGCCGTTAACCCAGCTTTCCCACAGATGCATCACTGCATCCAAAACCGGCGCAAAAGAAGCGGCGGTTGCTGCTGTTATAAGTCTTTCTCATAAAACTGCAACCATGAGGCGTCCCGGTATTGCACAGAGTAAGAGGACCGCAGAGACATTAGACTGACATCTTTTTGCTCAGCTCTAATGAGCCCCATGTTGAACATAATGTCGCTCATTAGCACTTCTTGGGCTGCTAATGAGCGACATAGTAGAGGCTTAACAGCACAGCTGGGTCCAGATCCCAATGACTCTGGCTATGCTGCAAATGTAACACCCACCAATACTAAACAGGTGCTCTTTTGCGTGACGCTCCCCTACGCATTAAACAGTGTGTGCGTAGTCAGGCTGAAAATCAATGACCAGACTGTCGCCAGAAAATATATCCCTTGCAGGACACTGTTCATTTTATCTTTCCTTGTGTTTATTTGCTTCCCAGAGCGGAGGTGGTGCTCGGAAACATCATAAAAAAGAAAGGATGGAGGTAGGAGACATGTTTCTGTTGGGTCAGGTTATTTATTTTTTCTGATTTCCGCCCCTCCAGCGTGACTTATCTTCTGTCCTCTCACTCCTGATGTATATCAGGTGGCTTTGTGTGTTTTGAACTGGAACGGGAAGGTTCAAACACAAAATTAATGTGGGCAGCTGTGTAAATGCCCCCTTCAGAGATGCTGAATTATGGATGAACTGTAAGGCCTTGTGTCTTGTGAGTCCTGGATTGACATTTGCTGCTTGGATGCTATATTGTTAATGTCGTTCCAAGCGTTTGTTCGGTGATGCCTTATTCCTGAATAAGATAATCAGGTGATTGCTGATATATTATAAGAAAATGGTTCTATAGTGAGATCATGTGGACTCTGCTATCATCAGTCGTTTTTGTCTTTTTGAGGCTCTACTGTTTGTTTTTTTCTAACTGATTGTCCTTCATTCTTAGACGTTCCAGTTTGGTGATCACGACAAAGCTCTTCTGGGGTGGAAAGTAAGTTTTCTTGTTGCTGCCAAATAGAAAACAAATAATTTGGTTTCCAATGCACCCACAACAAATTCATAGTTCACTCGTACTGATCAGGCAGGCTCTTTCCATTGAGCAAAAGCATCTTTTGTGCTTCACAAAGGATGAGATGAAGTTCTGTCTGCACTGAGGAGTGAGTGCGGTCAGACTTGAAATGTGTGATTATTATGCAAAGGCTGTGCTTTGTTTTTTTTTTTTTCAGAGCTGAGACTGAAAGAGGCTTATCCCGAAAACACATTATAGAAGGTAAGGAGCAACGCAGCATGCTACCGGATTACATGTAGATGCTGTAACAACAAATGACTCCCTAATTAGCTGCTTTGGGTCGAGGGAATCAAAGCTTCGTCTTAATATTTGATTTCCTTTTGAAGTTATTAAAGCTGCTAAGAAAACTTTTGGGGACAATAATCCATGGAATTGCATTTCACTATTGTTGTAGCTGTGACAGGATCTTACAGCTGCTAACTTTGCACATTGTTTTGTTTTAGGTTTAAAAGCCTCACTAGAAAGACTGCAACTAGACTACGTGGATGTGGTTTTTGCAAACAGACCAGACCCTAACACGCCTATGGAAGGTAACCCACCTGTCTGCATTTATCTGTATCCGTGTCATCTTTATGTTGTTTTCTTTTTCCGTTTTTACAAACTTCTTTTTCATCTTTGTGGCTACTAAACTTGTGAAGATGATGTAGAACTTTCTAGTCACTGTAGCATCTATTTTGAAAGACTGCATGTTGTCCTGGAGCCTCCACCTCCACAGTAAGAACAGTGATAGACACTGATGCTGGAGACCTTTAAATGGCACAGGACTAACGGTGTGTGGGCTGAGCTGGTGGCACAGTATCCATTTATACTGGCAAAGGTACTTTTCAGGTTAAAGTTGAATCCAAGGTCACCATTTGCCCTCGGTTTGAAGCTTGGCTGGCTCTCTTGCAATTCTTCAGTGTCTCCTTTGGTACAGAAATCCAATCTGTGGAAAAGTCAGTGGTTTTTTTTTTGCTTTGTGCTCTTTGAGAGTTAAATGGCATTTACTTATATAGCACTTTTCTCCCTCAGTTAAAGCCCAAAGTGCTTTACAGTCACATTCAAGCCATGCATAGATACACATTTGCACACACATGGCGCCAACCTACAGTATAGCCAGCTGGAGTAATGTGGGGTTCAATGTCTTGTCCAGGGCAGGCAAAGTGGGAACTGAAACTGCAGTCTGCCTCTGCTCCACAGACACCACCAGCAAAATGCAGCATCAATTCATGAAATCTTTGGACTCATTTTACTTCAAATCAGCTTTAAAGATAATAAAAAGAACTTTGTTCCTGTTAGTTTTTGAAGTGAGATATCAGAACTTCATTTATAAAATCTTGCCCTTCGATCAGTGTGTTTCACTTTGTGAACACAGGTTTCATAACGAAACAAATTTGGTTCTGTATAAAAATGTGAAAATTGGAATCGATATTTAAAAAAGTGTTGCATCAAAACCAAATCTTTGTTTTAATTTATTTTAAACCCTAATGGCTACACAGTTCACATACACAATTTGGTGAAAATATCCTAAACCCTTTGAATGTAGATAAAATTAGGTAAATAGTGCTAAGAAGTGAACTAGTGATCTATTTATTTAAAAAAGAAAAACCCTTAAATATTCACTCTGATGAAAATGTTGCAAACACAAATATAAGAAAATTACATTTAAAACTGCTTTAAAAAAAAAAAAGTAGTGATCAGGAGCAGATAAAAAATATAGTTTGAAACAGATTGTATTTGTGATGTAAGAAAATATGATAGGCAGGCCACAAGCTCCCTGCTCCGCTCCATTCTGATGCATCTACTTATAGACGACTAGATCCATGTACGTCTTTGTTTTCCTCATCTGAGCTGCCATCTGGCTCTAAACTGTATGGCTGGATAGCTCTGATATTGGTCGTCATTTTTCTTGCACCAATAATGTTAGTTTGGGGATGTGAGGGGCTGTAAGCTAGCAGGAGAACATGGAAACAGATGGATGACAGGAAGTGGGGGCAGGCTCACTCTGTGCAGCCCAGCCAAAACCTTGAGGTAAATTTCTAATGAACTTCAAAGCCGACGTTCCTCGGAACACACCTTGTTCTCCTCCATGCTCTTGTCTGGGAAGCCTTTTCATTATCTAACACTTTGAAATCTGGCTCAGAGGTCTCAAACAGTACATTTCATTTTAACTGACAATACAGGCGGAAATTACAGTTGGGTGATGTGAGATTTAAACTTGATAGCAAACAAGTCAAACACGGCTGTAACTCCTTTATAAATGATGCTGATCTGTGGAAACAATACCAGCAGAGGAATGTCTTTTACATTCACCCAAAACATTGAAGGGTGGTGGTAAAAAAAAATAATTCCCCCCTTGACATACTTTGAAACCACAGTGTTTAAAATACACAAGCTGTCATCCAGGATGTCAACTCACTTTGTGTGCAATTAAAGATTTTAACTGCTGCGCGTATGCCTGTCATCTCCTATTTATTCATGGGATCCTTTTTCATGTAGCATGTTGTAGATCAAAAAGAAAAAAGCTCTACAGTGTGACTTAAAAAAAAGACAAGTTCTTATGAATTTAAACATGAATGTCATTCAAATGGGCCTTGTTAAGAGCAGATGTCATCCTCATCAGGAAGCCCTGCTCTCTGATTAGCATAATCAACCGTCCCTCCTCCCGCCTCGATGGCCAGGACCGATTTGGCTTTCAAATGATAACAGATATGTCTCTTGTAAGATTAAAGAAAAACGTGTGTTGCAGCGGGGTTATATGATGATTTTCTGATCATGCATTTGCAGAAACGGTTCGAGCGATGACCCATGTGATAAATCAAGGCATGGCCATGTACTGGGGAACATCCCGCTGGAGCCCTATGGAAATCATGGTGAGACAGTGTGTTTCTGCAAATAATTCTCCATATTTTTTACACCAGCTTTGGGAAATATAAGTTATGATATCAGTTTCATTTTGTACAGAAGTAATCATGTGACTATCTGTTTTAATAAAGCTTGACTGTTTTTATTGCTTTTGCTTAGGAAGCATATTCAGTGGCGCGGCAGTTCAACCAAATTCCTCCTATCTGTGAGCAAGCAGAGTACCACATGTTTCAGAGGGAGAAGGTGGAGGTGCAGCTGCCGGAGCTCTTCCATAAGATAGGTGAGCGGTGGTGCATGTGTGGCTGCATATGAGAAATTCATCCCCTCAAGCAGCAGTTTAAAAGATAAAATTCTTTTTTTTTTTTTTTATGTTTCTGAGTTAAAGACCCACACTAATAAAAATAATGTTTTTAACATGCTCCTGTGGCATTTGTCTTTCAATAAAGGAAATATATGCTAATGTTAGCTTGGGTTTGTAAGAGGCTGGAAGCTAGTGGGAGAATGTGTATACAAAGAGATGATGGGAGATCAAGGCAGGCTTACTACGATTTAATTTTGCCCACAACTCAGGTTCTGATGAACTCCTACAGTAACTGTGTCCTAGAAAATGACAGATTTTTCAATTTTGTCTAAAAAAAAAAGATAAATAGGTGATCGGAACGGGACTTGAAACTTTGCTTTGCTCAGCGGTCTCTGGTTTGTCTTCTCAGGTGTGGGGGCCATGACGTGGTCTCCACTGGCCTGTGGGATCATTTCAGGGAAATACGATGGCAGGGTGCCTCCTTTCTCTCGGGCGTCTTTGAAGGTAGACACGCCGTTATTTTTTTCCCCCACTCTCACCTAACTCCAATCATGTGTGCAGCCCCTCACCATAGTGTTCCCCGCCCCTACACACACTGGTTGCTGGTTGTTTTCATTGTGTTTTTGTGTCTTTCAGGTTCTGTATCTGTGTACCTGTGTGTTTTCAGTGCTATGCTGACCCCATGTGTTCCTCTGCACCAGCACTGCTGTTTGACGCAGTTTGTCAGCCGGTTTTAGTGCACAGAGGGGTAACGGTACAAAATCAGCCCGTTCTCACTACTGAAATACTGAAATTATCACTGACTGAAGCTGAGCGATCAATCCTGTCAGACACTAGAGTCTTGTTTTCTCTCAGCGTGAGGAAGCCAAAAGCAGATTTTTAACCGGGCACTGATGAAAACAGGAAGCCGTTGTCAGAGTTTAAGTGAGAAAGTATTCAGCCCCGATAGACCTTTCTGCTGTAAAGTGACAGATCTTCCATTAGCTGCAATGCAATAATGTGTTTTTAAAATAAGCTGTAACCTTCGGCGTCCAGCGCTCACTCCAAACACTTGACTTTGTGCAGTGCTGTGTGTTGTTGTGGTGAACTGGCATGCAGTCTGTTTGTGGTTTTTACATCTGTAACTCCCAGTTGGACCCTGTCTGGCTCTTGTGTTGGTGTTGTGCAGTTCTTCCAGTTTGGCTTCTTGTTGTCTGTGGATGTTTGTGGTTTCAGTCCTTGTTCGATTTGTTTATAAAAAAGCTGTTTAGGATGCAGTTTGTTGTCAGACGGTGTTGTTTTTTTATGACTTCAGAACATGTTGCGTTTATAAAAAGAGCCTGGAGCTTTATTCCCCTGGCCGAGGTGCTGGCAGCAGGAGACAGAGTCACGTGTTTAAAAACAGGCCCTGGTGACACCGGCGCTGCAGAGCAGCAGTGTGAGCAGGGCTGTGTTTTTGAGCAGGTGTGCTGTGTTTTCAACAGGGCTACCAGTGGTTGAAGGACAAGATCTTGAGCGAGGAGGGCCGGCGTCAGCAGGCGAAGTTGAAAGAGCTGCAGGCAATCGCGGAGCGGCTGGGCTGCACTCTGCCCCAACTCGCCATCGGTACGCAGATACACTCTGCTGCTCTCTCTCTTTCTGTCTGTCTGTCCGTCCGTCCCTCTGGGGTCAGCGGCGCAAACGAATCCTGGAGCATGAGAGGCATCTTAAGCATAACATTAAAGATTTTGTAAATCTATGTTGAAAGAAATTCTGCAAAGAGGTTTACTTCGATGAGCATCAATGCATGGATTTTAAATAACATTCAGCGCATTCAGGCTGGTGGTGCGGACATGAATCCAGCAGCTCAGAGCATCAAAATAGCATCCCAGAAATAAATCTAGTGGGCAACGTGTATTGATTTACTGCAGGGCAGCATCACAGAAACGTGCAATCGGTCAGTCCTGCGAGGGCTGTTACAGCAGCAAATTCCAGTGACACAGTAATAAATCTTAAAGGAGATCATTGTAGATTGTTTTCACCATCATAGTGAAACTAGTGTCATAAACTAGACTTCATGGCTCTATAACGGGCAGCCTGACCTCTGAAAGTATTAAAAACCCACTCAGATGAAAATTGTGGGATCTTGTTACATTTTTCTGATATAAAGAGGACATATATATATATATATTTATATATATATAAAGAGAATTAAGCTTAAAATTGCATTTCTGAGAGTTTTATTTAAATCGTTGTGAATCAAGTGCAGATGAAAAAATGCCATTTGAAAAAAAATTTATTTGTGATGGAGTAAATACGCTGGTGAATTTTTAATGACCTCTTGCCGCTCTGCAGAAACTATGTCCTGGGAAACGACAGGGGTTTTTTGGGGGTTTTTTTTCCGTCAAAAACTGGATAATCATAAATATAAGACCACTGGGAACACTTTACAGTAGATCAAAAAACTATCGGAGTGGAACTTTAAAGTCGGTGACCTGGAATATAAGATTCTTATCAATGAGCTCCTTCACATCAGCGCCACTTTGGTGCTACAGAGTTTCAAGCTGCAGCGGAAACGCTTCAATTCTGGATTTAGACTGCAACCAGAGAGCAGGATGCGGAAATCTTACCTCTGAGAGGTTTGTTTCGAGCATGTTCTCATTATGATGGATGATTTGTGTAGAATTGTAATCCCACTATTTTTACCTCAGCATTCTCTTTCCCTTTATTCGGTAATCTGCTTACAAGTGTGTTTTTTTTCTACCCAGTTGCATCCAGAAGCGTGTAATGACATCACAATTAATACAGCACGGAGCAGGGATGAGTTATGTGTGTGAATTTGTTCCCAGCACTTAAAAAAGTCTGATTTTCCGCCTGTTTTTAAACAACTACAATCACACAACCTCAGCCTTTAAAACACACTGTTTCCTGTCTGGGCGTCAGCTTCCTCACTTCAGTTTGAGCAGGCAGCATCCACCATTAAGCTCTTTTGTCAGCATCATTCTCCAGTCTTGTTACTTAAATAGTGACAGAAACTCTGGCCTGCTATGACAAATGAATTCAGTCAGCTCAATGCAGTGAGGTGAGCAGAAGAGATCCGAGCAGGAGTGTAGGAGAAATTTGAGTTTCATGGCTCATTGTTCTAAACAGATGAAAAAAAATGATCCATGGAGACCTTTTTTCTCCTTATGGAGGGTGTGTGGGGGAGTTGTATGTAACAGTTCAGCTACAAAGAGAATGATTAAAGGTGAGTATGTAAAACAGAGTGGAATTCTCTTAAGGGATTTCAAATGTATTTTAGAATGAAATGACCTGCAGTTTATAATGTGTGTTGTGAAAGGATGTTTTGGATTAGCCTGTATGCCATCGCTGGGAAAGACAAGTATCTTCTTTTTAGGTTAAGTTCATCTATTGGTTTCTTTTCTGGTGAGCGTTTTTGTCACAGAGAGTTCCTTGCTCGTGTTTTGTCATTTCTGTTTACCGCTCTCCTGCAGCGTGGTGTCTACGGAACGAGGGGGTGAGCTCTGTGCTTTTAGGGGCGTCCAACACCGACCAGCTGATGGAGAACATCGGAGCAATACAGGTGAGGCCTCAGAAGAAGCGAGTGAAGAAAAACGTGCCCTGCGGCGCGTAACGGCCTGTTCTGCCCCCGACTGCAGCTCTGTAGTTTAGCGCTGCATGCTCGACTGCTTTACTGTACCATGTTAATAAGGTCAGAGAAGTATCTGTCGCCGGGGGGATTGGAGACGAGCTCACGGGCTCTTCTCAGTCTGCTGATAAGACGTGCTCTTTAATGGGGTTCTTGAATGTGTGCTGGTGACGTCCTTTCCTCACATTATAACTGGCCCGCATTAATCAGCATCTCCACTTTCCACTATTTAAATTTTTTTTTTTGGCTGCACAACAGGTCCCCTTGTTTGCTATTTCCCTTCCAAAATGCTAAGTTCACATTTCTCAAAGGTCTCTGCTGTTTTTTTCTCTTTTAATATTGTAGAATGCTCACCCTAAAATAGGCCACAGCCCCCCTGTGAGCAGGTTCTCTTCTTCCACTGGAATTAAATTATGATTACTTGTTTAATTCTCTGCATCCATTACAATACCCTTTTTGCAGTCACTGGAGCATTTATTTCCATAATTATTTTGGGAGCAATAAAACGTGAAATCATTTATACATTGAAAAATAATTACAAAAGGATATACCAAATATAAAAGTACTGTGAGGGGTAGGTTTAAAAAAAAATCAAATAATCGAGATGGATGTAGCTTCACTTGGAGAACCCAGAACTCATTAAATGAAGTAGCCTAAAAAAATGCTAATCTTAAGAAGAAAATCTCTAGAAAGTAGTAAAATGGTCTCCAGCAAGTAATTTTTACTAGATAAGAAGTCTTATAATAAAATATCAAAATCTAGAAACACGGAGTTTCACACAAGCATTTAAAAAGGAAAACATAAGCTAAAAACGCTGTTAGATAAAATTACTTTAAATTAAATGTTATACTGCTCAATAATACTTTTTTTTTTTGCTAGTTCTGAGCAAACGATTTGTATTTTATGAGTTTCATGAACTTAATTGTATTTCATTATGATTACAGTGACTAAAAACAAGTGTAAAAGGTAGAAATGATGCATTTTGGAACAAAATGACAATATGATCTTAGTACAAGTTGGGCCATGTTAATAAATACTCAGCAAGTCTAAATCTACATTTTTGTTTCTTAAATGATGTCTGATAAACATTTCTTAAATCAAGCACTTTTTTTTAGTCTTAGATCAAGTTTTTCTGTTTGTCAAAAGCGAGCAACAACGTGGTTTTGACTCATTTTAATGATTTCCTTTTTTTCAGATTTTAGCTCTTAGTGAGACAAAAAAAAAACTCAGTCAAGAACTGATGCTGGAGGACTCAATACACAGGACACCAGGCTTGATGGGAGAAACTAAACAAAATAGTAAAAGAGTGACAAACCCAATGAAAACAAGGCACTTAAAAAGACTGAAGACAAGAACAGGAATGACAACAGCAGTGGATGATTAACACAAACCGGGAGTGTCTGATGGGGTCAACTCAGGACACGATCAAAAACACCACCAAAAAAAACAAACCGAACCCCACAATCCGTACAAATTCTCAACTGTCCTGATTATAAGAAAAGCTTGGAAAGGTCAGCAAAGATAGGTTAAAGCAGCTTAAAACCTGATCAAATAACTTCAATGTCTACAAATAAAGGTTTAAGTCTTTGCAAGCAAGAAATAGTTTGTAGTCTTTGTTTATAAATCGATTTGTTTTTTAAGCAATTTATTTTATTCTTGTCTTTCGTTTACTTTAAAAAAGTAACTTTTGTAAAAAGAAACATTTCTACAAAAACACAGATGTGGTTTTAAAGGACTTTGTTAAAATGACTAATGAGGTTTACCATGCATCATAAACATATTTTTATTGTTTATTATATAGATATAAAAAAGCATCAGTAATTAAAAAAATTGCATGCTATGATAACTTATATTCATTCATTCATTTTCCAATCCGTTTTATCCCTTTCGGGGTCACGGGGTTGCCGGAGCCTAACCCGGCTACTCATGGGCGAAGGCAGGGTACACCCCTGGACTGGTCGCCAGTCAGTCGCAGGGGCTGATAACTTATATCATTTGGAAAAAGAAACAAAAACAATGAAGCTCATTAAAGAAAGTCAAATCCTTTGCAAAGCTTTAAGGGAAAAAGGAAGAAAATATGAAAGCGATGAAAATGCTTGCTAAATGATAAAACCGGGGCTTTGAACTATGGTTTGAAACAAACGCACGTCTTTTATGGACAGCAGAGGAATTAATGCTTCTCCCTCACAACAAACTCCTCCCACTCTCCCTCCTTTTTGTTGATGAGCTGCCAAAACATCAATTCCTTCCCTCGTCTTGCAGCTTTAGTCCCGATGAGCGCGCACGTTATCAGAAACATTCATTACTGTTGTGGAGATGACTGGAGCGCATTATGACAGACTATTCATCTTCTTTTTTGTCAAAATGTAGGACTTATTTCTCACTGCAAATGATATTTCAACCTGCTACTGTTTTATCAGTTTTGTAAATGGGTTTTTACTTTTCAAACATTTTCCTCTTCTACTGTAGATATTTTATTCCACCCTTTTCACCCTCCTGCCCTTCTTTAAATGATGAAAGGCCAGTTTGCTATGAAGCCGATCAATGACAAATACAAGACTGAACTAAATTAGAAAAACTGACTCCTGCATTTATCAATTCTGTTTTTCATTCATTTGCTTTTTAACTTTTTATTTTACCAATTCTTTCACAGTTGTTTTTGTTTCAGTTTTATCAACTCAGTGTTGATTCATAAAAAACCTATTTACTAAATATTGTTGACCGACTAACCAGAATCTATGCTAAAAAGCTTAAGCACACTAATATTTTTTCTGTTTTATATTCAAACTTTAGGCCAGACTTTGCGCTGAAATATTTAAGTCCACTTCCAATTCCTTGTTTAGTTGCTGTATTGATAATGGAAGCCAGACTGTCCAAACAAATCAATAAGAAATGGAAACAAACCAAGTCCCCTCATCCTCAGCATCAGCAGCATTCTGTGTTCTGCTTTTTCAGTGGTTTTCATCTGAATGGTTGTTAAAGACCCACTCCAAGGAAAATTGTGTTTTTGATGTCATGACATGTTCCACTTACAGACCAAATAGATCCATTAAGTCACTGTCTTTCCATATTTGAAGCACTGCTAATGCTAGGTTGAAAGTGTGAGGGGCTGTAAGCTAGTGGAAGAGAGTGTAAACCAAGGGATGATGGGAAATTACTCCCCACCAACAGTTGTGCCACACAACTCAGAGATGAATTTCTAATGAGCTACAGCCACTCTACACAACTATGTCAGAGAAAACGACACAGGTTTTTTCAAATGTTGGCTAAAAACAGAAACTTCATAATTAAAAGACGACTGGGAATGCTTAAAAAACAAATCAAAAGATGACTGGAGTGTGACTTTAAACCAAAAGTCAGTGAAATGTGTGGAGTCTAAATGCATCTGTTGTGTTTGCAGGTTCTTCCCAAGCTGTCGTCGTCCATCACACACGAGGTGGACAGCATCCTGGGGAACAAGCCGTACAGTAAAAAGGACTACCGCTCCTAACGCGCGGCTCGGCGCCGCCCCACCCGGCCTGCAGCTGCAGTGCCCCACCTTTGCCTGATCCTCTGTTTGCTTGAGCTTTTACTGAGTGAGACCCTGGCGCATGAGTCTGGCCCCACCAAGGCCACACAGGGCATCTCATTTTGAGTTACAAGGATAAGTTGAGAAAAGGGTGGGGGGGGGGCAGTAGTCACCTCCACAGAGCAAGGACGGGATACACAAAGAAAGACGGACAGCAGTAAAAGAGGTTAGGGATATGCGCTCCTACGTAAATCAGTTATACATTCAATCCCGCTGAACATATGTTAAAAACCATAGAGAATAATTAGAAAATGAAAAAAGTGTTAAAAAAGAGTAAATAAGCACACGCTTGCTTGGCAGCCAGATTTCTATTTTTTTGTTTCTCGGTTATTTTCTAAAACGGAATGCAGCTAAAAAGGAGTTCGTAGGGTATGAATAAACGAGAAAATATTGTTGCACATGTACCTTAGCCATGCATTTGTTCCTGAGACGCTCCGTTCGCCGGAACAGGCGTCCAGGTTCCTCTGAGAGTCGGTGATGTCGACATTACCAGCCGAGTCTGGGCTTCAAATATCAGCACTTTAGTACTGTCAGTATTGGGGGTTGGAGGGTAGAGAGGATGGGTCTTAATGTAGTCTTATCTCACAGTCATTGCACTATAGAATCACGTCGCCTCCTCATGGTTCCCTCTCTTCATCCTCCCTCTGCGCCTTCACCGGCGGTGTGTCTGTCCAGCCGAACGCTTCTCCTGCTGCACCAGGAAAACTCAACAGGAATGGCTGCCCTCTGCTGGGGAGCTGCATCGAGCAAATCCTCTGCAGTGATGGAGCTCCAGCTTGGGCAAAAATGTCTGCCACTGAAGAGACGAGCGGTTGATCGCTGACAGCCGCTGTTGAGTTCCCCCGCTTCACTGTGTTCCCCAGGCGCCGTCCCCCTGAGGACCGGCTGCGCAGGGAGTGATCCCTCCCCACCCGAACCCTCTCCTTGATCAAGTTATGTTCAAGAATTTTGCCTTATTTGCAGTTGTATCAGACTGTGCTTCGGGCTTTGGCGTAGAGGAGCAGCGCGACAGCTCAGGGAATGAAGCCGGCGGTTGTTAGTGGTCAGGAAGTTGTGCTCTGTTGTCTTCTCTCATGTGGGGTGTGGGGGGGGCAGTATCTCCTAAGCGTGGCTCGACCCAAAGATATTTTGCTTCTTCTTTATCTGTATTCGCTGACATCCTCCGGTGTTTTACAACCACTTCCTGCATTATAGAAAGCATCTTGAAGCATGTGCTGCCCAGCTTCTTACACATCTTAATACTCCATATATATCTATATATCTTGACCTAACCAAGCTCTTCTAGCAGTTAAGAAAATAGTCCTTCATATGCAGAATGCATAGAACAGCTTTAGGATCGGTAAGGTTCGTTTCTGGAGTGTTATTGCAGACTGTGATGCCACCCTGCATCATTTTTTGTCCTTTGGGTGCTCTTTTACTGTGATTTAAGCACAAGTGAATAGCATGTGGTACATCCTCTCAGTATGGACCTTCTTCACCCAGCCTACAGTACCTACGGGACAAGCAGGGTGATGCTTCTCAGCTTACTAATGCGTGTAGATAACCAGTCTATACTAAAAGTGGACAAACTGTTGAAAACGGGAGCAGAAGTGGTGCGATAATCAAAGTGTGCGATCCGAGCGGCCCGATGATGCTCATAGGTTACTTTGACAGCAGCAGAATCATTAAAGGTCTGTGGTGCTGCTCCTGTGTGTGTGTATGTGTGCGTGTGTGTGTGTGAAAGGGTTGAGCTAGACTTATAGCCCCTCTCACCCTGTTGTGTTAGTTTTTATGTGCCTGAAAAAATGAATCAAACAGGCTTTGTTTGTGAAGTTCATGCAGGGAGCAGAGAAGAAGTCTGAGATTTCAAAGGAAAATTGGAAAACAAATCGTAAGAAAGAAACATTTTCCTATTTTCTATCTTGCAAGAAAAATAGTCTTATCAAGAAAGCAAAATAATCTTAGTTTGAGAAATCACATCTTAGTGGCTAGAATTGTTGTCTTAAAATAAGAAATTGGCAGATTTTTTTGTGCTTATTTTAAGATTTTTTTTTTTATTTTGAGAATTTGTTCATTGTAGGGGAAAAAAACTCTGCTGTTCCTGCAGAAAAGTGAACTGAAACCGCATTGAAATCCTTCTGCTGAACAGCAAGTTCAGATCAGCCCTGCAGACTCCTGCAATAAGAGAATACCCCTACAGGCCTCAGAGCTGCATTAACCCGCCCATGTAACTCACTTGCAGACTTACCAAAAACGGATAGGAAAGGATATTTATATTTAACTCTCTTAAGTCAGAGAAGTCTGAGATAAGGTTCTCAAAGCACTGCAGTGTTGGCCAGAAAGCATTTTCAGAACAAAACCAACATTTGTTTCACTTCAAACCTATGGAAGCCCAGATGGCCTACCTTGCTTTTTTTGCCTGATTTCTCATGATAATGATATCTACTATCTCGTTACCATGGGAAAACACGTTTTTTTTCTCGTTATAACAGACCAAGTTCTAACTGACAGGCTGTCCCTCCTGCCTGCACCTTTCATGCATCATTCTGTAACCGTGCAGATGGCCCGATCCCCTCATCTGGTCACTGATGACAACAGGATCACTGAACTTGCAGCTGCACCCGGGCCAACCCTCTGCTCAAATGAATTTGAACGTTGTTTATAACAGACTACATCAGCACAATCTCCACCACGGTTAAATTGATCTATTAGAAATTGATCAGTTCTTCTAATGTTCGACATTTTCTCTGACAAACTGCTTTGTTTTGCTGCCAAATGAAAAAGTATATTCTTCATTTTTTATGTCTGGTCCAAAAAGAGATGTATACAAACACTTCATAAAGATAAAGTTTAGCCAAACAAACAAAAGGAGTTTATACAAATATATACCTCGTGTGTTAGGAAATTCATAATCCCCTGTTGTAACAGTCAAATCTGTCCAATACAAGAGGCCTTCAGTTCTTATCTGTTTGCTCAGCTACTGATCCAGACAAGTTAAGAAGAAAAAAAAGTATTCTCTTCGTTTTCTCATTATCATAACATACAAAATACGCAAACGTCTACTATCTTATTATCACTAGAAAACAGGCTAAAAAAGCACGATAGGCCATTCTCAGCTTCCGTACAAACCAACAAAGATGCACTACTTCTTTCCAAACCAGCAGCTCCTGCTCTGTTGAGTTAGTCAGATTTAGCAGCCAGATGTCAGGGGAGGGTTGGCCTTCTCAAATCAGAAACTGATGAACTTGTTTCCTAAATGCTCTGCGTTTCCCTTTGACTTGTGACACTGTGCGTTTCGTGAGGACATCCGTGTTTTTGTTCCCAATGTGCTGATTCGTTCAGGGGTCTTAGAAGGTTGACCCGCGTTGTCCGATTACATGTGTGTGTGTTTGGTGTCCTCGCCTAAACAGGAGAAAAAAAAAATGCTTTAAGAGGTCCTAAAACTGACCCACAGGTAGTTCTAAGAGAATATATTTTTTTGTGTTTTAGCCGTAGAGTTTAAATACGCCCCCTGCACCCCTTCGAGGTCATGATGCATTTTCCCGTCAGTGTTGTATCCACGTTATGACAGATTTAAAAAAAAAAAAAAACAACAACCTGTTGGTGCGTATGAGGAATGCTGCAGTGCAGTAATGTATGGAGTCCACTCTGAAGACCAACAGTGAGAGTCTGTACATATACTCCTGACCTTTGTACATATTTCTGGTTGTGATCACCTCTGCCTTTTTTTTCTTCTTTTCATTGATTTCAAAACTCTTCTGCAGGCGTTGCTATTTGCACTGTGCTTGAATCTGAAGTTTAGACAGGATGTACAGATTTGATCTTCAATCAAAAAATAAAACTAAGAATGACGAACCAAACTGGGAGCAGTCTCTTTATTTTTTTTGTGGAGGTTTTGCCTCTGAACGAGATATAAATAGGACGTCATTTACACTCAATAAATGGTTCAAACTTGAACACTTGTGAACCTTGCAAAAGGTGCAGCTTTTTGGATTTGAACTGAACTATGAGCAGCTGCTCCTGTACAGTGAAGCATCATCAGCCTGGAAAAAAGCATCCTTATTAACCAGTGAGGCTGTCTGCTTAAAATACAGTACGATGAAGACAAATTTACAAAGTGAGTGCAAAAATAAAAAACCACCAACAATCACACTGCACTTATTCCCAGAACACCACGGTTCTGATGGCACCGGATCCCCCAGCAGTTCCAGAGTCTGCTTCCATCATTCTTCCAGGCGCTGCACTTTGCTGTCCGAAGCCTTCACTCAGCTCCTTCACTGAAACTTTCCAAAGTCCTCCCCGTTTCTGTTCTTCTGCTATAATGAGTTGTCACGCGGCGAGTCCCCTCGGCTGCTCCCGTGGGTGTAATGTGGCGGTCCCCCTGAGGAACACACACGGTCACTGTGAGACCCGCTCAGCAAGCACAAAACTCACATTCGATCAGGACCAAATCAGCTGCAAAGCCAAATGCAGCGTCTGCAGTTCTGCCTCACTGAAGGTAGCCCAACGCTGTCAGCACCTTTACCAGTGATTTACTCCCATTTCAACATGTCAGCAAGAAACGTCTCCTCTGCTCTGTCTGGAGGGAAGAAACCGTGCCGCCTGCGGGCCATACAGATGCGGCGATGCGAGTCCTGGCAGGCTGCGCCCGACTCCGTACCTTCGTGACAGGAGGGTCCGATCCAGCTGTGAGGGCAGCGACAGCGGCCGCTGCGAGGATCACACTGCGCCTGGTTCTGACACGTGCAGGTCTCTGAGCAGTCAGGCCCGTAAAGATCAGCTCTGCAGTCTGACGGGAAGCACAGGAGATCACGGTTCAACGCCCAGCTCTGACCTGCCCTTTAAACAGCAGCCCTAATGAAGCAAGTGACCCCAAGTAGAAGATTGACTCAGTTCCTGAGGTAAACATCTGAAATAAACGTCTAAAGGAAACTCCTTTTGGTTGTAGTCGTGCCTCAGATTTTAGTCAAATCCTTTGAAAATTTATATTTTATCATTTTAAAGTTTGGAATTTTAGATTTTAATAGTTTGCAGCTTTCTTGGTGACTGAAGACAATTTCACTTCATTTCCCTGTTTACCGCGCCCTTTAATTCTTGTTGAGGTGTTCATTGGTTCCTTCTGTTTCAGAGAGAAATCAAAAACTATTGCTAAACTAAAACAATCAAAAGAAGATTCAGTTATGGATGTTCTTTGCGTCGTTTAGGGGAGTTTATTTGAAACGAGGAACAGAGCATGTGAAAAGATGTATTGAGGCAGGTTGCAGCAGATGCAGCTCATAACAGAACAGATTAACAGCAGCAGATCGTGAAAAGCTGAGCACAACTGCACATTTTTTTCTTATTTTCATCACATTTGCGATCACAAGCCTTCAGTGATGTAAGAATGCACTGACTTTTCAATACTTGTTTGGTGATTTTGCTTAAAAAATCCAAATTGCACCTTTAGATTATGGGTTTAAAAGGCCTTGCAGATGTGAAATGGTGTGTAAGAATGACCATTTGTTTTTATCTCACACAGTTGAATAAAGCTGCATCACAAGAACAGCTCTTCTAGACATTTAAAAAGTATTTTAAAGGTTAAAATCATATATAAGTAAATGTTGATTGTGTAATAAAATCCTTTTAAGAGCTTCTAGAATCCAAATAAATAAATATATTGTCTTTGTTTTTATGAAAAGAGAAACTTTTCTTCTGTTTAATTTGGAGTTTTGTGGGCTTGTTAAGTATGGAAATTCATAAAGTACCGATGTCACATCTGTGTCCGGTCTTCCCTGAAGGGCAGATGCATCTCCCCGTCACAGGATCACATGGTGCAGCATCCTCGCAGTCGCATACTTTGGCACAGTCGTGACCGTAGCTCACCTGCTCGCACACTACAAGGAAAGTTTAAAAGGTTTGAAAAATGAGGAACAACAGCTGATCTGACTGACCCAGCAGATGTGCCTGACCCTGATGACAGTGGGCTCCGTGGTACCCCGGAGGACAGATGCAGCGTCCCGACACGGGGTGACAGGAAGCGCCGTTCGCGCAGTCGCACTGCAGCTGACACAGCGGGCCGTGGAAACCAGGAGGGCAGGCTGACGGGGAGGAGAAGAGGATTTAACCTCTGAGCTTTAAATGTTTTGTGAAAAAAAAACCTTTTGAAACATTTAAACTGAGATGCACAGGAACTGCTTTTAGTGTAGGAGTTACGGATCGCTTGATAAAAGTGGCTAAAAAAAATCACATTTTTAATTATACTGATGGAAATATTAGATACATTTCCAAAGTCTTAACAAATGATGAAGTAAAATTCATTCAAAAACACGTAACCCTATACATTTTTTCATCATCTTAGATAATACTTCAAGTCGTTTTATTATTCTCAATGCAGAAGTGACGCATTGCAAACATTACATCTGGAGAAACTGAAAAGTATTCCCAGCTGCAGGATGCTGTCCACATTCATCAGCATCAAAGACCACATCTCCAGAGTTAAACTGACTCACTGTTGTTGCACAGAAGGAACATTTTGTTTTCACTTAATCAAAGAGGCCGCCGCACACGGTTGCTGTTTTTGATGACTTTATGTTTGTGTGGTGGGATCAGACCTCACCGTGTTCACACAAGCTTCCATAGTAGCCTGGCCCGCACCGACACGTCCCTGACACTCTGTCACACGAGCCGTTATTTTGACAGTTGCACTTCAGTGCGCAGTTGGTCCCAAATCGACCCGCAGGACACTCTGAAAGAGAGGTGGAAAACAAAGATTTCAACCTCAAACCTTTTCACTCAGACGCGACAATACAATAAACTTCATGCAAAAATGAACCGACCCAGCAATGGGATGCGTTCACCTGTGTCGCAGTGTTCACCAGTCCATCCCAGAGGGCAGGTGCAGTTGCCGGTGGCAGAGTCACACACTCCTCCGTTACTGCAGTTACAGAGTCTGGCACAGTCTGCCCCGAACCAGCCTGCAGGGCAGCCTGAGGCCAAACACACACACACTTCATTAAAGTGAGGAAAACATTCACATGGAGGACTGTGAAGATACATCAGGAAGACAAAAAGCAAATACTGGAAACTTTTACAGAAGTATTTCAATTCAGACTCCACTCATAAATAACATGGATTGTTTTGCCCCTTGCTTTTCAGATGATCAGCAGCAGAGGAGCTTAGTTCTTCACAGCGATGCTGCACTGATGCTGAGGGCTCACCCTGTCTGCAGTCCTTCCCTCTCTGTCCAGGGAGGCACACACACTGACCGGTGACCGGGTCACTCTGGGTTCGGGCCACACACAGCGCCACCTGGACGCAGTGGAGCCCGTAACGGCCGGCTGGACACGCTGTAGTGGGAGAAACATTCACCTCATTCTATCATCCAGATTCATCCAGTCTTTGTCAACAGGTAAAGACAGACTCACTGGTGTTGCAGTGCGGGCCTATGAACCCAGCGGGACATTCGCAGCTTCCGGTGAAAGGGTCGCACTTGCCCCCGTTTTCGCACCGACACTCTCGTTCACAGCCGGAGCCGTAACGGCCCTCGGCACAAACTGCAGACGGGGTCAAGTCAGCTCATTGAAGTCGTTTCTCCCTCCCAGTGTTTGAGTGAGTGGCCTGCATACCTTGCTCACACTTGGGGCCATGAAAGCCTGGAGCGCAGTAACATGATCCAGACACCGGGTGGCAGAGCTGGTTCTTCTCTGAGCACTGGCACACCTGATTACAGTTTGGCCCAAAAGTCCCTGGAAGACAAGCTGACACACCAAGACAGCTTCATACTCCACGTATGAGCTTACAATAGAAGTCTGGATACTTCAAATGAAACGCAGGAAGCATCCTACAGACACAAATGAGCTCAGCATGACTCACTCTTTTCACATCCGCTGCCCGTGAATCCAGCAGGACAGCCGCACTGTCCAGAGACATGATGGCAGGAAGCCCCCTGAGCGCAGCTGCATGAGCGCATGCAGCTTTCGCCGTATGTGCCCGGCAAACACGCTGGAGGACACACATGCAGACACAGAGTCACTAACATACTCCTGCATCCATCGCCTCCAGGGTACAGACTGTAAATTACACTTCAAATTCAACCACGTTGTTCAGAAAGATTGTGAAAGTTGGGGTCAGCGGAGACCAGGTCATGCATACAAAAGAGAGGTTCGGAATAGATGAGACATCATTAAGCTGATCCTGCTGCAGTCTGGCTCCATGATCATGACATCCAAGGAAAAATAAAGCAAAGTTAACAGAAGGAAATGTCTGTGGCTTTTTTTTTTTTTTTTTGGTCCTGTGCAGTGTGGTGTTTTTTATGGCAGAGTGAGACCTCACTGTATTTGTTCTGACAGTTAATGTTTGTAATTGAATTTCAGGTAAAGTAACACTTGTGGGTTCAAATGGATTATTGTTATTTTGGCCTTGGCTCAGCCTGAAGCATCACTTTCTTTTGTTTTTGTTGTGAATTCTTATTTAGCTAAAGAATATATCAATTTTTTAAAGACCCACTCTGATGAAAATGGTGTTTTTAACATGTTGCATCCTTGCATACCAGTATGTTTACATTAAAAGTATCAAACAATTGTGCTAAATTTAAAAAGTCTTCATTGTTTTATTACATGACAACAGGCTTAGTATGAGCCAACCGAAAGGTTTTATCTTCATTGTTACTCGTTTATTAGCAATTTAAAAAAAAAAAGATTTTTCTAAATGCTTAGATTTTGTTGTTGTTTTGGATACACAAGCTATATGTTGAGCCAAAACAAAACTGTGACCCAAAAATGGAGGTTTGAACTGAATCATGGGGAAAATGTAGTGTTGCAGCCCTAGTTACCATGTCAATGTAAATGTATACTGGTATGTTATGTGCAAAGTACTAATAAATATAAATGTTATCTCCAGATGAATGTTTCAAAGATCCTATCCACTTGTGTGTAATGTTTTTTGACAACAGAGTTGTACCTTTGTTGCATTGTTTCCCCCTCCACCCTGGCAGACAAAGGCACTCCCCAGTGACATGATGACAGGAAGCTCCATTCCCACAGTGACATCGCTCCTCGCAGCCCACACCGAACTGGCCGGCTTCACAAGCTGCTCAGGAAAATACAAACTGGAGGTTATGACTAAAAGAAGATTGTCATAAAAAGATGTTGTGCCATCATTAGCGTGGCAGCGTTTGTCCAGACTCACCTTTCTCACAACGCTCTCCAAGCCAGCCGGCGCTGCACCTGCAGCGTCCGGTCCGTCTGTCGCACTGACCGCCGTTCTCACATTCACACTGCTGTTGGCAGTCCAGCCCGAATCGTCCTGCTGCGCACTCTGAGCATGCAACCGCGTTCACACGTGCACAGAAATTCAGACAGAAACAACAGTCATGATCCGATCCACCACCAGAACCTTTCATACTCCTCTTTTGATGGACTTTTGAGTCCATAGGAGAGCCTAAGGTCTGCTCTCTTTCAGCAGATCAGACTGCAGTAATGCACCAGCACTATGCCAGAAAATAATCAGACATAATAAAACAGGCAGCAAATTAAACTCAGACTGATCTTTTTGCTAAACAAAATAAACCGCAGCACTCTGCTCTACATGCCAAGGGTTCAGGTAATGTTTTTTCTCTGCTATTCTCTTCAGAAGAACCAGCTTCATTATAGCCTCACTAAATTACAGGTCACTGTAATTTGACTGATGGACAATTCTGAAGTTATAGGAGTCCAAAAATGAGGTTTGGAACTCAGATCCTGACAGTAATTCTGTTCTGTTTAAGCCTCAAACTCTAGTTATGTTTAGATACAATGTCTGAAGGTTTGAAGCTGGAAATTAAACCTAAAATTTCCACTTAATTCTAAGTGTTTTGGAAAGAAAAACATCAGAAAGTAGTCAAACCAGTGCAGTGCCAACTTCTTTTTACTAAAATGAGTGTTTGTTGAAGTTGTCCGTGAACACTTTACCATTCTTTTCTTGTTGTTTTAACTTTACATGAAACCCCCAAACTCTTTCAAACTAACTACACTTTTAATATTCCAAATTTGAATTGTGATTTTCTGGACTGAAATGTTCATTTAAATAAAAGAAAATGAACTTATTTGGAACCAATTTCCTTTTTCCTGTATTTATTGACTGTAAACTGAGGCTCACCCAGCTCACAGGCAGCACCCGTCCATCCACCGGCACATTTGCACGCTCCATCCGTCTTGTTACAGGCCGCTCCATTCTGGCACAAACAGCGCTGCCGACAGTCTGCGCCATAAAACCCAGCAGAGCATTCTGGGAGAAGAAAATAGAAATAAAATCCTGAGATTTTTACTTAATCTGCAGCAAGGAGCATCTTCTGACTGTTATCTCACCTTCCTGACAGTTGGGCCCGGTCCAGCCAGGTGAGCACTGACACTGTCCACTTGCCGGGTGGCAGATGGCGCCGTTTCTGCAGGGGCAGGTTTGGTTACATGCCTCACCATAGAATCCAGCTGGGCATGCTGCCACCAGACAGATAACAGTTACCTTCTTATGAACTTTGCTGATCAAAAGTGAAAACTCCATCCATGGAAAGCAGATGTTACGCCCCTTTTTGGGACGATTTGGAGCAAATTTCTCAAATGTTACCAAGGAGGGATTTTCTGAATAGCTAAAACAGCTATTTTTCTTTTGGATTACTACAGAAAACTGTGAAAAATGTGAGGCTGCAGCAGGAATATCCAAGCACAAACTCACTCAGATTGCAAAACTGGCCAATCCAACCGGCAGAACAGGAGCACACGCCGCTGACATGATCGCAGCTCCCACCGTTCAGACACAGACATCTTTGCTGGCAGTCCAGACCATAGAAACCCTGAGGACAGGCTGAATACAAACTGTATTTCACTGCATGTACAGGAGAAGAGCTTTGGCCTTATGACAGTGGTGCTTATCTTACACTTTTCACAGAAGGTGCCTGTCCAGCCTGCCTGGCAGGTACAAGCTCCACTCACATGGTCACACAAAGCGCTGTTTTCACACTGACACACATGACGACAGGCATGACCAAACATTCCTGCATGACATTCTAAGGGAAGCACAGGAACAAATTGCATTTAGTTTATTAAAGCCATCAAACTTCTCGACGTCCATAGAAAATAAAAATGATTATTCGTGACTTGATTTGAATATATATATATATATATATATATATGCACCAAGAAACACATGTAAATTATTCCATTATAATTATTTTTAATTATAAATAGACTCGTTTGCACTCGTAGATTTAATGCATGACACAGTGTATCCATTAAATGTGACGTTTGTAAAAAAGAGTTTAAATATTTCCTTGAAAAGGAGTGCAAGAAGCAAACTAATGTAATCCCACTCCTTTTATGTTTAATATTCTAAATAAAGTATTGCGTACAAAATATAAAGACTATAACAAGTGTAAATGTTAAAAAATGCATATACATACATCAATATTTTATTTAACAATCAACCTTTGTGCAAAGAAAATTACTCTCTTTTGTTCCCTCTGGTGGCAACTGAAAATATTACAGCTGTGAAGGGAGAATCAGGAAAGAAGGGGTTCCCCCCTTTCACGATAGTTTACATTTTTAATAACTGAACCAAGCAGAACCTCTCAGAAATGCATAGTTAAATAACTGAAGATAAACATAGATAATTAAGAACTTCGTGGTTCTTAGCCAGGCCATTATGGCCTCGTTTCTTTAAAAGATGGAATCAGTGTCCTCCTCACTTTGAAACTTTTGGATACAAAGGATGATATCATTAAATAGTGTTTTCCTTTATGCTTCTGTTGATTTTCTGTCTGTTTAATCATTTATCATCTCTTTCAATACACAAATCTCACTCTGCTGGCAGTGTGTTCCAGTAAAACCAGCTTCACAGCTGCACTGTCCCGTCACAGCATCGCAGCTCAGGTCTGCATTGTTGCAGTCGCAGGCTTCTGCGCAGTCAGCTCCCCAGTGTCCGGCATCACAGACTGCAACAACACCAGTCAGAGACATGAACAGAAAACTTTTCATTTGTGAGACCTCCTGCTCTTTGGGACCTGTACCTTCACTGCAATGGGGTCCGGTCCAGCCAGGGGCGCAGCTGCACCGCCCGCTCACTGGGTCACAGTGGCCATTGTTCTTACAGACGCATTTCATTTGACATCCTTGACCGAAACGTCCAGTCGGGCATGCTGTATAAAATATAGGACTTCAAAAATCAAATGTAACCTTCAATAGCCAAAAGCATCAAACTGCAAACAGCACACATCCACTTCTATAAACCCTTCTGCGCTTCTGTTCAATGATAGAAACTCAGAGCTTAGACTGTGTGAGAATCATGGTAGCTCTTCCCAACTGAAACATGTTTGAGGCAGGTAAAAAAAAAAACCTCAGAGGAAATGATTTGCCTAAATAATCCTGCATGCTGCCATACTCCTGACCTGGTGGACTGTTTTCATGCAGGTTGACTGCTTCTACTCACAGCTCTGACAGAGTCTTCCCATGAATCCTGGTGGGCAGTTACACGACCCGTTCAGTTTATCGCACACTCCACCATTCTCGCAAGCTGGACAGGCTTCATTGCAAGCGGGACCCCAGAACCCCTCAATGCAGACTGTAAAAAATGAAGGTCTGTCATCTGTGATCTAAAAAGGTTTGGGATATAACCTGCAATCGTCTTAACTCACAGTTCTCACAGTGCTGTCCAGTTCTCCCTGCAGGACAGAGGCACTGGCCCGTCATTTTGTCACAGGAGGTGCCGGTGCAGTTACAGAGCTGTGTGCAGGCCGCTCCAAACCGTCCCTCTGGACAGTCTGACACAAGACAAACAGCTCTGGTTCCTACTCACAAAACCTGAACAAAAACCTGTGAAGCGCTTTACCTCGATCGCAGTTTTCACTGTGGCGACCAAGATGGCATTTTTTCTGACAACGTCCTGTCACATGATCACAGGACACTCCTGCTGGACACGCGCACTGCTTATCACAGCCAGCTCCATAGGTGCCTGGTTGACATGCTACAAAGGCAACATTGCACTCCTCTTAACAAGTTAAATTCTTCTTGCGCATCTTGTGTGGATAGGACACAATTTTATAAAACTTACAAATACAAACGAACATTTCAAACGTGTCTTATCTGCTTTGAAGCCCTACCTTCCTTGCAGGTGTTGCCCTGGTAACCAGGTTTACAGATACAGGTGCCATGGCGCCGGTGGCATTCCTGGGTGTTCTTCTGATCACATTTGCATTCTTCAGAGCAGCCAGGTCCAAAAGTCCATTTAGGACATGCTGAAGACGAAAGTTCAGGGAAGATTTCACCTCAGAGGGTCTAGAACCAGTTTTGCTGGATATTATATGGCTATAGTTTTTCGGAATTGTTCATGCAGTTTGTGATATATAACTTGCAATGAGACCATTGACTGTATAAAAGAAATGGACTGAGTGACTCTGCCCCCTGGCGTTCCAAACAGGAAGTAACCAAAATCCCGTAGACTTCTACGGAGAAATAAACAGACTAATCATTCTTTCTCTGCGACCTTTTTGTAACATGTTCTTGCTAATCCTATTTTTTTTCATTTTATCGTTTTTTCTTTATCGCAAGTTATTCAAGTTATAAACTAGCCACTCGGAAACCATAACAAAAGTATGCGGTGCCCGCTGGGCCCCATGTCCAACGTATGATTGGCAGATTTTTCAAAGCGGACGTTGCTGCAGACATCAACATCCAGAACCAGAAGTCCTCGACCTGAACCTCTATGTCACTCAAAAAAACTGGTGACCCTAACAGTTACGGAGTTGCAGTTTTTCCAGTTTTAAGCTTTAATGATAAAAAAAATTATTTAAAATTCTCAACACTTTTGGGTAAATTGTATAATTTCCACTTCGGGTAAATGATGCAAGGCACCATCAGGTCCCTCTCAAGCTTGCCTTCAGTGGAAGGCGTGTGGCCTTCCAACAAGTTCACTTATGATCGGCAAGCGTGGTTTCCATAGAAACGATGACTCAGATAGACATGGACCAATCACTGCCGTCTGGTTCCAACATGGTGGCATGCATATTGCAAAAAAAAAAAAGGCGTCTGAATTGACTTTATTTGTATTGGAGCCAGAAGTAAATCATTTTCCATGGGTGACGTCACGCTCACTCAGTCCAGTTTTCATATACAGTCGATGGATGAGACTCACGGAGGTGACAAAAGCGTCCATAAAGTCCAGGATCACACAGACACGCTCCATAGGTGCGGTGGCAGCGGCCATTGTAGGCACAGTTACACTTTTTGTTGCACAGCTTCCCATAAAGACCTTTAGGACAACCTGCAAGAGTACATCTTTATGGTACCAACACTGCACACTTCAGGTGACTAACCTCTGATCAGAGGTCACCTCACCTTCCTGGCACAAGTCCCCGCTCACACCAGGGGGGCAGCGGCAGCCTCCACTGACAGGGTCACAGCTGGCACCGTTTTTACACTCACAGAGAAATGAGCAGTTTTTGCCAAAATAGCCTTCAGGACAAGCTGTGAAGTTTAGAAAATAAATCAGGAATGGTGATAACACACAGGTGTTTCTGAATGGGAGCTGCCTGTTATTAAATCAGCACTGACTTTGGTTGCAGACGATGCCTTTCCATCCATCGGGGCAGTCGCAACCACTTCTCCACGCGTTACACTCTCCTCCGTTCGTGCAGTCGTCACACGTCAGGTTGCAGTCGCTGCCAAAGGTGTCGTCCAGACACACTGAAAGTAACAGAAAATCCTGTTTAAACCACAAACGCAGTCAGGCAGATGCTTCTCATATGTTTACACCAAAGTGTCACCCTTTTTTCCCACTTCAGCTTGTTTCAGTTTTAAACAAGTGCTACTGTCAGGCAAAGCAATTCTCTCGGTTTCAAAGCCATCAGCTCAGTAAGGCTCATCACTTCTAGAAGCTACAGTGGCTTTCGGCTACGCATAAACAGGCCTGCAGCATGAAGAAAGTCATTAAGCCACACCATGAGGTCCACTTCTGTCTTCAGTAACTGTTTCACCAAAGCGCAAGTACTCAGATCAACGTTTCCTGTTGGTGACGGTGAGTCATTCCTGCCCGGAGGAGGTCAACTCACAGAATTTCTCTGCCAGGTTGCTCTCAGCTCTCAGCTCTCCCTCGTCATCCTCATAGTCATCGTAGCGCTCCAGAGCTTGGTTGTACTCCTGCAGCAAGACAAGCTGAGGGCGAATCCGAGGCAGCTCGATGGCTCCCCCGCTGGAGAGAGCCTCGATGGCATCCTCAAGCGCTACAAATAACAAAACAGGAGAGAAAAGAAAAAAAAAGACATGAACTCTGAGCAAAATTACCTGCAGGCCTTGACACGTGTGTAACTGAGAGGAGGGAAATATGTTGGGTGCTGAATGTTTCCCAAAAATATCCCATAATAACATTTTTTATTGGGAGAAAATTTATTTAATAAGACTGGCCTGGCTATTTCTTGAATTCATATATTCATATGAAGTTCTTAAATTGATAAACAGGATTGCAACTTTATTAGAGTAAAACAGCTGCAACAAGGGCAAAGCTACCTTGGGGGTAAGGGGGGGTGCAGCTGTCAATATTAGGATCATTATTGACAAAGATGAATAAATCATCAGTACAAGCGTCTGAAAGCATTGCAAAAATAACAAAAGCAATGTTTTTAAATTCAAACTTGAGCCCCTCAAATTATTTGCTACGGCCCTGTATTTTGTGTGCCGGCCAATCTGGGTCATAAGCACCCTGACCTTAGCAAAAATTCGCTATGGCAAGAGGAACTTCTTATTTTTGGAAAACTCGGTAATAACTCATCAATAATAAAACAGTTTGATCCCTTCATTTGTAATGGCCTTCCTCTCTGGTGTTCTCTTTGGCCACCCTTCCAAAACCTTTTGCATCCCACCATGTAAAATATTTCAGCTGACCACTGAGAAGCAACTTTAAATTTCCTGGCCTTTTAGAAACGTTGTTATTTGCAATTTCAGGGACTTAATAGAGTAAGATAAAACTTGTTATTCTTTTCTTTTGAAGTCATAATTTGTGGTTGTCAGAACATTTTACCAGAGACGTGTTTTTTTTTTTTCTCTAACCCAGGGGAAGTCGCTGTTATAAATTACTTGGACTAAACTTTAGTAATATAGCTCCCTCTGAAAAACTGTACATTTTAAAATCCCAAACTGCAAAAGATGACAGATCCTCACGCATGCAGGACAGCCGGTCCTCGTCCAGCCGGTAACCCTGGATGCAAAAGCACTGGAAGGAGCCTGCGGTGTTCTGACAGGTGTGATCACAACCTCCGTTTGCAGCCAGACACTCGTCCACATCTGGACAAACCAGACACAGCAGTGAAGGTTTTCCCACCAGAAGATTGGGAAGATCAGAATAATCCCAAACTCTCGACCTTCTGACATTTTTATTGAAAATTAAACCTACCATCACAGCTACATCCGTCTGAATTGAGTCTGTACCCTGCAGAGCAGTAGCATTCGTAGCCACCGGGATAGTTGGTGCATTCCTGCTCACAACAGGAGACCTGCTCTCCACACTCATCAACATCTGCCAAACGCAACAAGCAAAAAGTAAAAAAAGTGGAACCAGGCTTCTGCGATCTGCTTCCCTGCTCCCCAAAAAACGCTTAACACGATCATTCAACAACCTGTTAAAGTAAAGTTACAACAGTAATAATCCAGAACTGAACTTGTTCCTTAACAATCACTTTTCAAACCCTCATTTTAGTGAGATTATCACTAATATTATGATTTGGCTTCAATAGGACTTCCAACACCTGAGTCTTCTGTTTGGCACCCCCTTAATTGGTTGATCAACTATAATCCCTTTAAAATCCCAGATTTTGTATTAATACCTAAAATAACTGATGTTGGTTTGAAGTCAAAAGACAGAAGTACCAAACATTGATTTGATTTAGATGTTTTTTTGTTTTGTTTTTCCCTTTGTATTTTGTAAATTGATAAAAAAAATAATAATAATAATAAATAAATAATAATATTTCTGGTTGCATTTGTCATTAACATCACTTTTTCACACCTCTGGAAAACTTTTGTACAGTAGGCCTACTGTACATCTTATTTTTCTTTACAAACTTCTTCATTACTCTTGCTAATAAACGCAGCTCAACAGCTTAATTTTTTAATGCATTTTATGAACTTTAGAAAAGGTCAACCCTAATATGTTTCTTCTTTCATGTCATTTCCAGAAAAAGAAAATACATTTAAAGCTGTTAAAATGTGGATAAAAATGTAAAATTATTAACACAATGGAATACAATCCAAAATTCATTTTTTTTAAATGACCAAAAGAACCTATTACAGTCTCTTACCAAAACAGGTTTTCAGGTCATCACCTAGTTTGTAACCAGGGTTACAGGTACAAACAGGGCCGCTGGTTGAATGCTGGCAGTGGTGTGAGCATCCGCCGTTGTTGTTCTCACAGCTGTTCACGATTTCCATCTCAATTCCTGGAGAATATCACAAGATCGGACAACAGTTGGTGGGAAGATGCTGTAAAATCAGAACGTAACAACACTGAAGTGGAGCTGTCAACTGACTGTAACACTGTTTCCCGTTAGACCCCAGCTCGTAGGCAGCGTCGCAAACGCATGTGTAAGAGCCCGGAGAGTTGTGACAGCCGTGTGCACAGTCAGCTTCTTCTGTCTCACACTCGTCGATATCTGACAGAAAACATACAAAATATAACAATACAAATGTGTCCATCAGTGTATCTGATCTGCTCATGCATACATTTCAAGATTTGTCTGTTTCACAAATTAAATCCTTTCATTTGCCTAAAGCTGGTTCTTTTAGTCAGCTTTCATTAATTTCCTGGAAAGCTGTAGTTAATCAGTGCAGTCTTGAATGTACCTTCGCAGGTTTGTCCGTCCTCAGCTAGCATGTAGCCAGCCTTACAGTCACAGTGGGCCTTCCCACCATCCACCCGGCAGTCGTGCATGCAGCCTCCGTTCTGATTTGCACAGGGATTCTGCACTGTACACAAAAAGACACACGTACTGTCGCAATTTCACATTCGGTCAGTGAGGGATGCCCCAGCAGGAAACCATGAATCTGACTGTCCTACATCTTCTAGAATCTGAACAGTTTGAAATCCACCCTTCACCTGTGCTTGACATGTGCAAGCCTGCCTGGCTTCTGGGATGAGAAGCTTTAGCTCAGCAGAAATTAGAGGAAGCTGTTGACAGCCAACAATTACAAAGCAAGAGGATCTGAAATACAGTCATTAAAACTAGGATTTCTTAAGCTTTCTTAACTACTCAGATTTAAACAGTGGAAATATTAAAAGTAAAAGGAATATCAAAAAATATAAAGTTACAGCCCCCCTGCGACAGACTGGCGACCAGTCCAGGGGTGTCCCCTGCCTTCGCCCATGAGTAGCTGGGTTAGGCTCCGGCAACCCCGTGACCCCAAAAGGGATAAAGCGGATTGGAAAATGAATGAATGAATGAATAAAGTTACAGCCATGACTCCTCCTAATTATGTTCCAGCTTTGACTTCAAACATCTATAATTAAAATCCTGGGGAGTACTTAAGAAGTCCCTCCTCCTTCAACAAACAATTACTTTTCACTATTTTTCAGGAGACATTTCAAGTTTGGAAATACTCACGTATGCAGTGCTTCCCGTCTTCTGCCAACACGTAGTCTGGCTTGCAGCGACAGCGAAAAGAAGCAGCAGACTGCTGCACACAGAAGTGTTCACATCCTCCGTTACGGATGGCACACGAGCGTACGTCTGAAAGAGCCAAACAAAAACAAAGCAAGCAGGCCCGTGATTATAGAGACGCAGGATTGATCACGCAAACTGAATTAGAGACGAATCAGTCAACACTTTTTGAAAGCATGCAGGGTGTTATGTCTGTGGAAATCTTCTGAAGAGGCCTTCACCGCCATGTTGACACATATGCACACTTTGAGCACATCCGGTGAATGCTTGCCTCTGAACCATGAGAAATCCATCCCAATGAAAAAGGCCAAAAATCACAGAGAAACTTGACTGACAGCCCTTCTGCGTTGAATTCACACTCATATGTCGATGAGGTTGAGTGAAGTTTGAGCTTGGTGGTCTTCTCAGCTTCTTTGAAGCAACAGATGGATCTGGATCTCTTCAGTGAAAAAAGGGTCGAGGGAGAGCAGCCTCAAGGACGGTGTTGTTCATGCTTAAGGGCTTAAGCAAAGATCCATCCATCTCTGGAGCACGATGAACCACAGAAGGCTTTCCAGCGCAAGTATTGTGCAGCAACTGGCTTGTGTGTGGGATACAGCTGACCTCTATGAGATCTGGCTAACATACTTATAGCTGGACTGAACCAACTTAAGGGATTCTGATGAGAAGAGGCGGATTTTTACAAATACAAACCACTGCCAGCAAATAGAAAAAGCCCAAAAATAAAAAGTTTTCTAAAGCTAAGGTAAACATAAAGGTAAACAGGTACACAGAATGACCTGCACACACTTCTGATCAATACTGAAAACATCCTCAAGTTTATGTTCCTGTTTGGACACGATACCTTTACTTTCTTTGTAGACTCAAAGTTCATTTATTTCTTTTCAGGTTTTATTTGAATGTGGTTTTGTAAATTATTTAACATTATTTTAACACTGATTTATATTTTTTAATGAGGACTTTTGTAGAAGTGTATTGAACTTTTGCTTCCCTTTTCACTCCTTATGTTTCTAATTTGCAACGTCCTATTTAATCCAAGACTCCACTTAATTTAGAATCAATGTTTTTTGGTTAAACCATTTAGCTTAAATCAAGAATTGTATTGCAAACTATACCTCAAATATGTTCACACTAAAAAAAAAAATATATAATTCGGCTTTTCCAAGAGGTCTGCTGAGTTTAATTTCATTAAGTTCATTTTTAACTACCAAGTATTCAACAACATATGGTAATTTTTGGTTAGAAATATACACTCACCACTTTATTAAACACACCTCTCCTGCGGCTCGTTAATGGAATTGTTTAATCAGCCAATCACATGGCAGCAACTCAATGCATTTAGGCAGGTAGACATGGTCAAGACGATCTGCTGCAGTTCAAACTGGGCATCAGAATGAGGGAGAAAGATGATTGAAGTGACTTTGAACGTGATATGGCCACTGGTGCCAGACAGGCTGGTCGGAGTATTTCAGAAACTGCTGATTTACTGGGATTTTCACCTACAACCATCTCTAGGGTTTGCAGAGAATGGTCAGAAAAAATATATAGAAAATATCCAGTGAACAAAAGCTCTGTGGGCAAAATGCCTTGTACGAATGTGTGGTCAGAGGAGAATGACCAGACTGGTTCCAGCTCATAGTAAGGCAGCAGTAACTCAAATAACCACTGGTTAGAACCGAGGTCTGCAGAAGAACATCTCTGAACACACAACACATCCAACCTTGAGACAGATGTGGGTCTACAGCAGCAGACCACATCGCTCCTGCCAGCTAAGAACAGGAAACTGACTATAATTCACACAGACTCACCAAAACTAGACAGTAGAAGATTGGAAAAAAATTGTTTGATGAGTCTCCATTTTTGCTGCAACTATGGTCGAGTCAGAATTTGGCATCAACAACATGAAATCATGAATCTGTCCTGCCTTGTATCAACAGTTCAGGCTGGTGGTGGTGGTGTAATGGTGTGGGGGATAGTTTCTTGTCACATTTTGGGGTCCTTAGTACCAATGGAGCATGGTTCCAACACCTACCTGAGTATAGTTACTGACCATGTCCATCTCTTTAAAACCACAGTGTACAATCTTCTGATTGCTTCTTCCAGCGCCATGTCATAAAGCTGGGATCATCTCAGACTGGTTTCTTGAACATGACAATGAGTTTACTGGACTCCATGACCTCCAGAGTCACCAGATCTCAACCCAATAGAACACCTTTGGGATGTGGTGTAGTAGGAGATTGGCATCATGGATGTGGAGCCGACAAATCTGCAGCAGCTGTGTGATGCTATCATATCATCATGGACCAAACTATCTGAGGAATGTTTCCAGAACCTTGTTGAATCGATGCCAACAAGGATTAAGGCAGTTCTGAAGGCAAAAGTGGGTCTGACCCAGTACTAGCAAGGTGTACCTATTAAAGTGGCCGGCAACAGTAAAGCACAAAAACATTGTGGTGCTACATATCGGTCAAAGTCTTTTTAGACTGGGTGGTTTTCATCATTTCCTGGTTACTAAAGCCAAAAAAAAGCAGACACTTTTACTCACGAAGGCAGGTGCGTCCGTCCACATGAAGACGAGAGCCTGGGTTGCATTCACAGAGGTAGGAGCCCCTTGTGTTAACACATTTGTGTTGGCAGCCTCCATTATGGACCTGGCATTCATTAATATCTGAAGTGAGGTGAAAAAAAGAAGCACAGTGGGCAAAAATTAGCACAATTTGACCAATCCTCTTGTAATAACCGAAAAACGCAGGTCACTGCGAAAATGCAAGTATATTCCACAGATGTGAGTTTTAGGAAGGAGATGCACTGAACAGAAAAGTGCTTCATTAGAAGGGATTTAACAAGAAAACCACAACTCACACAAACATACCGTCCATGTGGTAACAACTACAGAGCATTTAAACCAAATTTAAATTCCTGCACCTCTTGTCAAAGCCCCTTGGGTTATCAAACATATGGAAACTTGAATTGGAGCGTGAAAAATGTACACATTCCACCCAGCCAAGTGTTTTGACCATAAATAAATAAAAGAAGCTGAAAGGTGGGGTGAGTGAAACGTGACGCCATCACCGTGTGAACAGATCTTTGATGAAACAAACCCTGTTCCTGCACAGTACTTTTTTCAAGAGTCAAAGACAAATAAATTGTCCGAGGAGTACCTCTGCAGACCCCCTGTGAGATCTGCGATGATCTATGAATCTCGCCTCTGTGTGGACTCCTGCTAACAGCTATTCATGCTGAAGGAAGCCAAATGCTGAAATTCTAAAACATTTCTTTAAAGAGGTGTGTGGAGACCCTTCAGCTTCTGGCCCACACTGATAAAACAGCTTACACTTCATAAAACATTTTTATTCAATCCCAAGAGAAACCAAAGGTGAGAAAAAAGCAATTAAGAAACTGCATCAAGCATCCTTTTAAATCCCTGTGATTACAATGATTACAATTGAAATTCAATTAATCTGATTCATGTTTACGAGAGAAACATAGAGGGACATCATTTTTAGTATAATGTAAGATTTCACAATTAAAACTAGTTTTTCTATAGTTTTAAATACAAGACTGTAATGTGGGATCACGGTGAGTGAGCTAAAGCTGGCAGACTCCTGCCAATAGCAGTCCTGCTTGTTAACCTTTGCCATCCTAAACTCAACATATAAGATAATGTGAAACATTTTCAAAATGCTTAACTCACGTGTGAAAACCCCCACTGTACAACAAAAAGTTGAGATCACGTAACCTTATATAACCATCGTATTTGTAACATGAGTTTCTTAAACCCCCTAGCTAACTCATGATCTAAACTTTCCAAAAAAAAACATTTTATATAACTCTATATATCCAGGTTTTCTGCCCTGTAGGTCATCATCATTCCACTAGGGTAAGTAGAAGGACTCTATCGACCATTCATCCATCTTCCTCCGCTCATCCGGAATCGGGTCGTGGAGGGAACAGTCTAAGCAAAGATGCCCAGACTTCCCTCTTCCCGTCCACTTCCTCCAGTTTCTCTGGGGGGGACCCCAAGGTGTTCCCAGGCCAGCCGAGAGTCATAGTCTCCAGGATGTCCTGCGTCTTCCTTGGAGCCTCTGCCCAGTGGGACGGGCTTGGAACATCTACCCAGGGAGGTGTCATGGGGCATCCGGACCAGATGCCCAAGCCATCTCAACTGGCTCTTCCTGATGTGGAGTAGCAGCGGCTGTACTCCGAGCTCTCCCTGGGTGACCAATCTTCTCACCCTAACTCTAAGGGAGCGCCCAGCCATCCGATGGAGGAAGCATTTCAGTCGCTTGTATCTGGGTCCTTGTTCTTTTGGTCATGACACAGAGCTCACGACCATAGATGAGCACTGGTACAAAGATATACCGGTAAATTGAGAGCTTTGCTATCCGGCTCAGCTCCCTCTTTACGGTACAGTGACCACATAGCGGTGAACACTCCACCATGTCGATCATGCCTGTCGATCTCACATTTGAATCTTCCCTCCCTCGTGAACAAGACCCTGAGATATATTTAAACCCCTCCATCTACGGCAGGAGCATTCCACCCACCAAGAGAGGGCAAACTGCCTTTGTCCAAGCAAGAGCCATGGCCTTAGATGTAGCTGTGCTCTTCCCAGTTGCTTCGCATTCAGCTGCAAACCTCCCCAATGCATGCTGGAGGTCCTGGCTTGATGTTGCCAACAGTACACCAAGGTCTGAAAAGAGCAGAGAGGAAATCCTACTGTCCCCAAACCAGAGCCCCTCTGGCCTCTGGCTATGCCTAGAAATTACTGGCAGCCCTGCTGGAGTCCAACATGCACCAGGAACAGGTCTGACTTCCTGCCGGCTATGCGGACCAAGCTCCTGCTCTGAATTGATAGCCCTGAGTAAGGCTCCCCAGACCCCATACTCCCAAAGTACCCTCCACAGGAGACTACGGGGGACATGGTCGAACTCCTTTTCCAATTCCACAAAACACATTTGGACTGGATGAGCGAACTGCCAGAAACCCTTTAGCACCCTAGACAAGGTGTAGAGTTGGTCTACAGTTCCACAACCAGGACGGAAACCACACTGTTATTCCTGGATCTGAGGTTCGACTATTACCTGGACTCTCCTCTCCAGTACCCTGGCATAGACTTTTCCAGGGTGGCTGAGGAGTGTGATCCCCCTGTAGTTGGAACACACCTTCCAGAGAGATGTGTCAGCCAAGACACAGCATCCAGAGACTTGAGGTTCTCGGGGCAGACCTCATCCACCTCTGGAGCCTTGCCACCAAGGAGCTGGTCAACTACCTCAGTGACTTCAGCCTGGGTGAAGGACAGCCCCACCCCAAACTTCTCAGCCTCTGCTTCCTCAAGAGAAGGCATGTCAGAAGCATTGAGGAGGTCCTCGAAGAATTCTATCCACCACCCAACAACGCCCCTTGTCGAATTCAGCAGCTCCCCACCTGCACTGAAAATGGTGCCTGCAGAAAACTGCTTTCCCCTTGTGAGGCGTCCAGGGACAACGATCAAAATGTTAGGAAAGATAACATTGTTGTGGTTTATCAACAGAAACCAACCAATTTAAATGAGGAAGAAGCTTCAATGTACTGTATTTTCTGTAAGAAAAAAAAAAGTAAATACTGTACATATTTTGGACTCTTCTTCATACGGAGCTGAAAGAGGTTTTTAAATTCATACTATTTGTAATCTCAGTGCTGCTAAACATCAGCTCCACTTTTTGCAGAAAACTGGTGGGAAACATCCATTCATTTTTCCACTGATGCAGCACTTTATCTTTTCGTTCGGCTCTTCGCATAATGAGACCAGCGATCGGGAGCTTCTGTTACTGTCTGTCGGATGCAGCTGACAGGCCCCTCTAGTCTCATTTTCATATCCAGAACACATTCCTTGCCAAGCCTGAGCCACAGCTTCAGCAGCCGCTGGCTTTTCTCAAAGTTCATTCAAGGGAATAGTTTCCTCTCCTGGAAAAACGATTTTAACGATCTGACTTTTTTTTTTAATTTGAGCACAGTGGACAATTCATTTCTAAAAAGTTGGAAAAGTCTTGACTTCTCTACAAAAATATTGCTGTTACTCCCTGAGTCTAAAGGGAGTAACATCAATATGTTTGAAGTGTGAAGTGTGTTTCTTATATTGGATTTATCTGCAAGCTGTGACCACAAAACCTTAAAAGAAATCTTCATTAACAAGACTGCTGACATAATCGTGAGATAACTCATCTGGTGCTGCGTTTGCCTATGCATTATAAAGATTTATGGTTCACATGAGTCATCTCTTCTGATCCTAACCGAGCCAACTTTGTCTTAGTAAAAAAGTTAATTTCTATCTTTAGAAATGTCATTACATCCTTAAAATGTCAAGGGGGTTATTCAGCAGTTTTATTTGTGAAGCAATCCCTTACCTGTTGGCAGGTACCCAAAGTTGTAGCCATTGTTTCCATAATAACAGTAAGGCCTAAAGCAAATCCCTCTGTGATAACTATGGGGATAGTTAGCTGCCAGACAGGAAACCGCTTCAAAAACCACCAGGAAAAAAATCTGCCATCTGGACGTCCAAAACATTGCAAAACCATCAAAATAGCTTGTTCATGATGTGAGAATTGTTCATTTCAACAAACAAAGACGACTGGACTGGAATAACTTATTAAGTATTTTACCCTCCTCTGTGTCCCTCTCTTCCATCTCCTTGTACCCTTATACCCTCCCATCTGCAAGAGCGAATGTCCATCATGCAACCTCCTCTTCTCAAACCCTCCCTCTTCATCTACACCTTTACTACACCATAGGACTGCAGAAAATAAATATATTTATAATTTAACAGCTGGAATGAAGTTTGTATTATTTTAGTGATTGTTTATATTTTATAACTGGGTCCATTAGTCTTTTAAATATTTTCATTATTTAGAGAGATTTTAGGGCAATCATGCAAAGTAGGGATTTATGAGACAGTGTACTTCAGGTGATGCAGAATAAAAGACTGTGAGCAGACTGAGGAATGTGACTCTTCTTTGATTTTGGCATTTGTTTGAAAAGCTGCCACAGAAGGAATGCTGACTTTGAAAGGTGCCAGAAGTCAAAGTTAGTATTTTTAACCGAAACATCTGAGAAAGGAATGAGCCTAGGAGGGAAACTGTCTCTGTGCCACGCTCTCATCCGCTGCCAGCAAACACAGATGACAGCAGAGGGACTGCGGCAGCACTTTAAAAAAACGTATAAAGCATAGGTTTACTTTGCCCCAAAGAGAAATTCTGTGTAATGTCCCTAAGAAGCAATGACTGTGGGTTTAACGTTTATGAGTTGTAGCTTTAAAGCCTCTTGCACAGGACACACGCATTTCAGGAAGTATTGAAGCCCAGACAAATCAGCTGTTTTTGTGACAACACATAACCATTATGCTTACACACATGTCATATTAATCATGTAAATCAACAAAAGTGAGTAAAGAGGAACATTTCACCAGTGCAAGTGTCAAAATGAATACTAGATAGTTAAGGAGAGAAGCTAAAATACCCTTAAAAGACTGTCTTAACACATCTGGGATAGCAGAAATGAAGACTGGTTGATTTTGGCTCCCTGTGAATGTGACATGTGCTGCATGGCTGTAATGGCCTATGTTGTAAAGTCTGTTTGACATGACGGCACAGTGTTGACATAGCTTCACCACTCTGTGGCAGCTGTTTTTGTTGGCCATCCTTTTATAGTATTTTTCGTAGCACAAAGCGTATCTTGTGCTTTTGTGTAGCACAAAGCGTAAACGTTATCTTGTTTGGCCAGGCAAATACTAAAGGAAACCTTTCATGATTTTTAAGTTTTAAGCTAAATTCTTCCTCTTTACCCTTTGGCTGCTCTTTTCATGAGTCGTCACAGGGAGTCTAACTTGCTTCCAAAAATATTTACAGTGAACAAAGTCCAGAGGTCAAAACTAAAGCTTGCAATGTTTCACTGTTGAAACTACCTGGTTTCCATTTGCCAAAGGTCTGAACCCTTAATGTTAGGGAATCCTGGACTGTAATAAGCCACGCAGGCCACAGGGTGCAGTGCAGCACACAGCAGTGCTGGCTAATTTAGTGCACTGTAAGTGTGTCTGTTGTGCTGCTTAGAAGGACTTTTTTTGAGAACTTTTTGGATTCATCATTATGAAGTGCAAAATAAAATACATAGCCTGCAATGGTCTTGTGGTAGAGTGTCCACCCTGAGACTGAAAGTCTGTGAATTCAAATGCAGGCCAAGTCATCCCAAACACTCTAAAAATAGGACCCATTGACTCCCTGTTTGACACTCAGCATTAAGGGTTAGATTAGGGGTTAAACCACAAAATGGTTCCTGAGCCATGACTGCATATCACATATTGCCACATTGTCACATATTTAAAAACCTGACAGTCTGGAAATAATGCAATTGTTGATAGACAATTTTCAAACCATAAGACTGAAAAACAACTCAATGAACTGGAGCAAAACAATGAACATGCCATGTCTTTCTTTGGTTTACAACTGTATTAATCTGTGTTTGTTAGAATCACCCAAAAACTTGATTGTTTCAAATTATAAAACCAGATTTACTTACACACTTAATAATACTTTAAGGATGACAATATTTCAGTACAGCAGCCAGGCTTTTGAAAGTGGTAACAAAAGTATTTGATGGTCTGATGACTGTACTTTTATACCTCTATTTCCCTGTTAGGTGTTAAGTATAAATAAATGGACCACAGGAGCACAGAAGAAGCAACTTAAAAAAAAATTACATCCATCCTCAAAACCCACTGAATCCCTTTTGGGGTTTAGGGCTTCACGGTGGGTGAAGGCAGGGTACATCCTGAACAGGTTGCCAGTTTTTTGCAGGGCCAACCATTCACACACAGTCATATGCACACCTGGGGGCAATTTATGGTCACCAATTAACCAATGAAGCATGTTTTTGGACTGTGGGGGGAGGAAAACACATGGATGAGGAGAACATGCATTCCCAGCTGGGATTTAAACCAGGGTCTTCATTTTGTGAAAGCTCCAACCACTGTGCCATCATGCAGCCCCAAAAATGAATCAATTTTCGAAAATGCAACCTAATACACTATCAGATCCTCTCCATTCATACAACAGATGATTTTTTGGTCTTTTTTCTTGCAGAAAAACAAAAGGAAACAAGAAGCAAATGATCTTTCTATACAGCCACAAAAAGCAACATGCAGTTGTTATCAAAAGTACTTGTTAAAAGTTTGCAAGATGTACTCCTCCCTTCACAGGAGTTGAGCATCACCAGCATAAGAATGATAACTGACCTTGACATGTTTTGCCATCTTCATTCAGCTTCTGCCCAGCAGGACACCTGCAGTAAAAACTTCCGATGGTGTTGCAGCAGCGATCCTCACAGCCTCCGTTGCTTTCTTCACATTCATTCACATCTGTTTGGAAAAAGAAACATTCATTGCAGATAAAACAATGTCCTTCCACTTTCAGGAAAAATAACAAAAAGGGGAAATAAATAACTCCCTCCCAAAAGAAATTAGTATTATTATTAGAAAGAAGTATTTCCCATCAGTAGCCAAACCAAGCATAATGGTTATGATAAGATACAAGATGCTGACAGTCCAGCCAGCTTCTGCAAACCAAGATGATATTAAAATTAAGAATAAAAGGAATGATGTGTGACAGATTTATGGGCTTTCTCTGCACTGTCACAACACAGATCTATAGCTGATGTTTTGACATCTCATTTTGCCCACATGCAACTGACAAGATCACCCTCATTTCCCCTTTGTTCTGTTTAATATGCCAACAGAGGGAATCTTAAACCAAAGGACTAAAAATCATGAAGCAAATCAAGTAGGTACAGTCATTTGGCACTTGTCAGCTTATAAACTCTCTCCATGCCAATAGAAGAAATGAGTTTCTGCACAGACAGAAGGAAATGAATGCAGCAATGTTTTCCTGAAGAACATATTCTCCCATCTAGCAAATGCTAGTTCACTGCAAGGCCAGATTTACAAGCCAATTACCTAAGTTCCTTCTCAGCTTTCAGCATCTGCAAACGTTCAAACTCTCCTCTCTTTTTATGGCTGTGCAAAGAAGAATATTTTCAAATATACAATCATTAAAGCAAAATAGAGCAATCTATTTTTGTTGCTCAATTACAGATGCAATTTGGGCGTTCACTCCGTCTGAGCTCAGCACTGAATGGAAGGTGTTTGGTTTAATAAGTCTGAGCCTTGGGGTAGAAAAGGGTTATGAGGACTGTTCGTTTAACTTGCACAAAAGAGACTGCTGCTATAAAGTTAAAAAAAAATAAAATAAAATAAAAAAACATACAAGCAGGAAACTGGTGTAGCAGTAAAGTGATCAGTGGAAGTCCCTAAGGTGGTGGTTGGACTATCCATGTTCAGGGGTTGCAGAAGACCAAGAACGTTGGGTGATGCTGCTTTGCCATGGGTCTGCCTCGGGTCAGCATCACTCTAGATCTCTTTCTGCTCAATAAGCAGGCAGGAATGCTACACTCCTGTGGGTTAGAGGTCAAAGTTGCAAAGCAAAAAAGAAACGTTTTTGCACATTGAGTGTCTGCAATACTTTCGTCTTTCATCTTCTTATTATTTGTTTTATTTTGAGAGACAGAAGAAATGTGTCAAAATCTCTGACAGAAAAAGAAAAATCCTTAGGTGGAAACTACAGCCTAACAAAACACTGATAATCTCTACAGCAAATTCACTCCACATCACACACATCGCTAATCCTTCAATATTCTGTCAGTGTATCGAGATACACTTTCCTTTAAAGAAAAGAGATGTCACCTCCAGTAAACGTTAAATCACAGAGGCTCTTTTTCCCCTTTTCTTTGACCTGAGAATTTAGTCAATTTGGAGCGTTGTTGGAGTTCACGTTCTCCAGAAAAAGGTCAAACGCCTGGGGTCCTGAACTCTGTCTGCAGTCCAATTTATGCCCATGCTCAAAGTCAAAGGCCAATATTCATGGGGGGAAAATGCGCTCAAGGAATTACATAACACTGTGCAACAAATGTTCAGAAAGGGGAGAAAAAGAGCGGCTGACCTTTTCTGTATTGAAGGACAATTTACCCCTCCTGAAAATGTAGACATATATCAAGCTAAATAAATATATTGATAAAAACCCCAAATCTCTGTTCTTGTTGGATTTTTGAAAATAACTATTAATGTTTGAATAATATGAAACTTTAACATCTATTTTTGTAGTTTTCAGTTATATTTTTTAAACCTAAAAACAACATATCACGCCTTTGAAATATCAAAGCTCCTAATTTAGCATCTGTGATGATCTAAAAGGCAACTTTTGGCAGATTTTTCAGAATGATGTGCAGTATGTTTGAAGGTGGAGTTCCTGCGCATTGTTCTGTGGAGACAACACAACCATTGTGAGTCAGGTTGTGTCTCTTTTGTGAGAGAAACAATCTTCTACAGCAAACTTCTGCAAAAAATGAACAAACATCAGCTGTGTCCTAATTCCTTCACAACTCATGACATGGTGCACTATATCGGGTTTTTGCCATTTTCTAGAGCTGTCTGAATTTACAACTCCAAAATCCAGTGCCCTAGAAATCTCCCAGAAGTCTCTATGGAAACCCATTGTGTATTGATGTCCAGATTGGCAAATGTATTGCATTTGAACTGTTTTTGTGGAAAAAAAAAATATTTTAAATTATTTTTTTAAATAAAAAAATCCACATTTTCATCAATCTGTAGTATTTTCTTGGTTTTACTTAATGAAATCGATAACGTCATATTTGCTGTACTGCACTATATAGTATTTTTAGTAGCTAGGGAGTAGTGAGGGAGTTTGGACATAGCCATAAACTTTTTTTTTGGTTACCTAAGAAAAAAAGATGGAAATACCATCTCTATTCCATATCTGCATGTTCCCTTTCAGTAGGACCATACATTCCTTTGTTGTCTTTTCTGGCTGGTTCTGCTAAGGATGAGCAGCACTGCCCTCAGGAGCATGATGCTAAACGTCTAAGCAGACCACAAAGGCTTACTGGGCCAAGGAAAACCGCCAAAGTGATATTATTTTAGTAGGTCACAGGCTCAAAAGTTACAGCATTCTTCAAGGATCATTAGCTGGACGGGTGCATGCAACCATTTCCTTTTAGGGCCCTCATCTAGAACCCCGCTGGTACACTCATGTGCCTTTCTGACATTCGGTCCCGTTTGCATTCTCTGCAGACCTCGCAGCTGCTTTCACTTACCAGGTGCTATGACTGTGGTTGCAATGACACATAACCAAGTTTGCAAGTTTCGTTTAGAAAAGAGCCAACAGAGGATTGCAGACCTGCAACATGTGGCAGCTACTGAAACACTATATACCGCAGCTATGAACTGAAATTTACTTCAAGAAGTTTTCCTGAAAACTCACCTTTGGCCTTCAGTTGGAACCCTTTCTCCATAAAGCATTTGTTTGACAGACAGCAGCACAAACCTGCCTCTGTGAGATTTAAGGGAAAGTAGTGTTTTCTTTTAGTGTGTTTTACGAGTTTAGGCGAGCCTATTTCTCTACTTCTACAGTTGCTAAAGTTTTAGGGGATATTTGACTGCTCTTGATACAGACCAGATTTACTTTTTTTTCCAATTACTTCCTGTTCATTCATGTGAATGTCATCTGGAATGAGAAGATGTTTACTCCTTTGCGCCAAGAATCAGTGAGCAAGCAAGTAAAATGTACATAATGAAATCCTAATGTGTCTTGCATGTTTTTTGCATCAGCACGCATTCGGGATGTTTTATGTAAATCAGGGAGAACACAGATGAATCAAACCAGAGCTTCGGACAGTCACGCGAGTCAGGAATCACATCAATATGACCCACATTGGATTATTACATAAAGAAAATTCAGATGACATGGAGGAACTGCCTGATTTTCTGCCTTTAGTAACAAAAATAAATCCCATTGCTTGCTTTTTGTCCTTGATTGAGAGGTGACACGTTCATGCTGCACTCTGGCCGTGACCCAAGGACAGCTGGGAAAGATCTGAACTTCCCTTTACGGCCCTAAAAGGAATGAAGTGCACTTACAGAAAATGCATACATGCATTTATTTTCTGGAATGTCACAGTTCAAGTCCAACATTGCCCCCTGCTGTTAACCTACCACAACCCAGATGTGTAGCAGATTGTTTATAATGCTCGCTCGGTTCTAGGGTTCTGCACGCTCTTTAAAATACGACTAAAATGCAAACGACACACTGTAATGAGCCACTATGAAAAAAAAGCCATGCTTGTCAAAGTGCCTGCGATGGTTCACCACACTGACTCACAGCAGAGAGGGATGGATGTCTCATCCCATAATTTCTACCCTAACATCTACTTGATGCATTTAATGCCAGTTTTGAGCAAGAGTTTCTTCCTGAGACTCTGTAATTGTGGCAAACATCACAACAGAGATGTTAAATAGGAATAGAAGTGGAAGTGGGTTTTCTGGAACCAGAGAATTTGAGAACGTCCTACTAAGGGTAAAGCAGTACACAAATGTCTGTTAGGGCTTACAGCTCATATTAACAGTGTTTTTCAACCTTTTTGTGTAATTAAAGTACACTTTTTCCTTGACAAAAATTCCAAGTTACAGAAGCAGCCAAAAATATGAAAAAGGAGAAACGATATTGTCTGATTAATGATATGCCAGTCTTTCCAGAAACTCCAATGCATTTTTCTAATACTTGTATTTTTTTTTTTTTCCATTTTTGTCTGAATCAGAAATATAACTTTAACAAAAAAAAAAATTGTATTTATTTTTGGGAAAGAACAACTATTCTGTTTCAGTTATTTTGTTACTAATATTAAAACCCAACATCTAGCAGCTTGAAGTCTGAAATTGAATTTGTCCTTCAATTTTTTGTTATGATTTAATATAAAATGCGATCACCTGGAGGCAGAATTTGGAAATCTCTAATAAATCTAATAAATTGTTTTCTCAACATGTTTTAATTTCAATTTACAGTTAGATGACAATAAAGACGTGTTCATACCATTTATAAATTACTTTTATGCTATTTCATTTTCCTAAAAATAAAAGAATAATCAGAAAATTTTCAAAAAAGTAGAATGCCTAAATAAATATTTCAATCCAAACAACCTGCTGATGACTAGACATTTCTCTAATGAGTCACAGAGAGTTCAAATTTGACAGGTATAGATATGTGGTTTATATCATGATATATATTGTTATCGCCTGATATGAAAAAAACATGATCGTGATATTTTAAAAAATCCCTTTCCCCCAGCCCTAGTTAGCTGTATGTGTTCCTTCACTCACAGGTGTTTTACCAACAAATGTGCAACTTTCTGCTCCTCTTCTATTCAAATGATGTCAAACAGCTCTCCCTATTAAAGGCAAGCTTTGACAAGAAAACAGAGACAAGCGGCTGAGTGTCCCACTGACAGACACCGTCTGTCTCTGGGGTCTAAATATTAATTAAACACTCGGAATTCTGCGTGCACCTCATTGACCTCAAAACCTTCACTTAGGTTATCTTTGAATGTTTGGCCACACAGGAATGCTAAGAAATAATAAAGGCACAAAAATCCAGAGTTTGCTTTTAAACTCCAGGTCTGTTGGGTCCTAAACTCCTCTAATCCCCATTATATAGATACATTTCAGTGAAGCACGAGGAGAGTCTTTTGGTCGTGTGCATACATGTTAACACATCTACTGTGGGTTTATAACCTGAAACTGCCAGCTGTCTTCTGTTGCATTAGACTTCTCTTTTTGTCTCCCAGCGTGATTTTAGCTGAATGCCACAGAAAGCACAGTAATGAGTGTCAAAGCTTCAATTACAGACACTCAGCCCAAACTGGGAACCTGAATGATAGTTGGTTAAGAAAACACCAGCTTTACAGTATGTCTCAACCCTGTTTTGTCAAAATATTTAAGGGAAGCTGGGCGGGTCATAGTTCTTGCAGGAAGAGAGTTATTAATGAAAAAAACAGCATACCTGCTGTTCAGTTTTTCGCAAAAACGCAGCAGATTAAAGAACACGCATCAGCTAAATTTATGTACAGAATAAAACCTTTTGGATTTAAAAAAAAAGAAATGCATCACAAACCTCGAACATTTGACCTCCTGACCCTAACATGCTTTATCTGTGCACCTTCTGTTGCAGCCTGTCTTTCCCAGCATTGGTCTGGGGGTTTTGAGCGTGTGAGACATCACATGGAGGTATGCAAGAATCCAAAAATGACTTGTTGTGATTCCAGCCTGTCTCTCTATCTCTCTTTCTCTATATGGCATGCATTAGATACTCTGCACAGGTATGTGAGCAGAGAATTTCTCCCAGAGTCATTTACCTATGAGGCTTAACCACAGACGTACAACAAACTGTCCCACTGCAGGCAGACAGCGGAAACACAAAACTCAGATTCTGACGGCTTTGATACTAACTGCGACACTGGATACTTCCACAGTCCTTCAAAGTTGAATAGAGACAGCAAATTATAGAGTCCCTGGGGTAATTTAAAAGCTATTTCCGTTTTTCTCATATAATATCTCAAGCAAGGCCCTGCTGGGTAAGATTTTCCAAAAGCCTGACACAAGCCTCACGTCTTGGGTGTTTTTGTGAGATATGAAACAGACAAAAACAGGATAATAACATAGTCAATTATATATAAATCGCATATGAACTAATTTTAAGACATCACTGACGCTCTTTTACTCTTTTGTACCTTTTACTTCTGGAAAGGTTTACTATGAATAAGGGATTTCCTTATGGAAAAATACAAAAAAAATAGTGTAAATTCCATGTCCAAAGTCCATAAAATTAATATTATGCAAGCATAGCAATTTCTGTCTCATTTCTAAAATGTCAACTGTAAACAATAAAAGGACAGAAGACAGCAAGAGCCGCTAGGAAAATTGGAGTATTTTTTTGTGAAATACAAAACAGTAGTGTGTGTGGTTGCACTCTTGTACTCGTTTCTTGTTAAGATGATTTAATTTTGGAAGTTTACAGTGAACTTTAAATGTTTAACATTTCAAATGAATTCAGATTTATTACTGACAGATTTTCTTCATATTATTTCTGTTCTTTCTGTATTTTTATTCTATCTGAAGTAAACAAAAAGCATCCAGTTGCAATGGAGTTTTATAAAATAGTTCGTTTGCATTTAATGTTAATATAAAAGTTCAAAGAATGCAGACTGATTGGTCAGCCCTCACACATTTTCACTTTCACCCCTGGTGTATATTCAAAGCTTATGGGGGCACAGATTTGAAGAGAATGGTTGACTTAGGGTGTTTTCAGACTGGACATTTTGGTTCACAAAGTGAACCAGAGTTCGTTTCCCCCGATAATCTGGAGCAAATTTTCAGTCTGAATATACTTTAGCAGTTCCTGGTCCCGGACCAGGAACCGCTCTCGAAATCATCTTTTGAGGTGGTCTTAGTTCATTTCCAATCAGACTGAGCTCTGTTTTGCTCTGAGTTTTCTTCAGGTTGAACAGGCTCTGTGATCTGATTGGAAGAAGTGGACCAAACAGCAACGATTGCCGGGTGTAAACACAGCAGAAACGTAGCAACCAATGAGCCCTGGACAGACATGGAGCAACAATGAGACGCAGCAACTCATTAAAATGTGGTTGGATGAACGCAGGCTCATTAAAGCAACATTTAATGTGATACGCATTGCCTCTCAGACTGTTTTCCTGACTATAAAATTAAAATTAACTAAAAAACTTAAAATTGGTCAGTGAAATATAACTTTTCAACAAGTCAGCTTTCCCGACACTTCAGTCATTTGCTTTTGTTTACAAGCTTTGGTTCAAAACAGAATAATCAGGTTGAAGGCAGTCTCAATGCAGACCAAATGCGAGGTTCAGGACTCAATCCTTACCAAATGAAGCGGACTTGGTCCGGACCAATGGACTTCTCCAGTCTGAATACACCCGTAGTTAAATAAAGCAATAAGTGATTAAAAAAAAGGACACAAAAATTCAAAATCAGAACAGGAAGTTTGGCTTATGTAACATTGAGCGTGTCAGAAAATCAGAGGAACACCAAAGGACAAAAGAATTAGTCCACTCTGAGTCCTCCCACAGCTTTATTTTGCAAACTCCTGTCACTTCTGATTGGTTTAGACCTGATGTTCTTTCTGCTAAGGTGACCAAAAGTGACCTTTTATCAGGAATGCTGTAAAGAGCCTAATGAGACAGGGTGAGAGCCAAAAACTAAGCACAATTATAACAGATTAGAGCATTGTGCAGGACCTGATGGCAGGTAGATGGGTGGAGATGTACCCACCCACTGACTCCAATGCACCCCCTTTAATTAGAAACTGACTGACTTCACAGAAGCAGTTAAAAACCCTAAGCTCTCCCACTGAATGAAAAGATCCCACTTTTGTTTGAAAGGTAAAAATACAAATAAGTGGTTTAAATACTTCTGTTCTCAGATTTTGAACGTGTTTCTCCTTTTTTAGTAACATAAATGAATTCATTCAATGTTTACTACAAACATTACAGTTCTCTTCTAACCTAACACAATGTTTGCAGCAACTGAACACAAAAGTTTTCCCTTTTAAAAAAAAAAGGCAGTTTTTTTTCAAAGTTGCAGAATAAAGGTTATAAAAGGGAAATGAGGAGGGTGTAAAGAAATAAAAGAGACTGAGACAAAAGAGTTCAGGACAAAGGGGTAAAGAATGCGTGAGAAAACCTCCACTTGCTGCTTCTACTGCTCTTCACATCAACGGGGTCTCCCCCACTTCAGCTATGCTGGCTGCTAATGATACTGAAAGTATTGGATTAAGTCTTTAAGTGAAGAAAAGCAAAAAAAAAACAAGCCGATGACTCTGAATGCAGCATTTAAATATCATTCTAGGATTGAAGGGGCAGATTATAATCTCACAAAAAGTTAAGAGGTTGAACTTGACAGCAGATGAGCTTCTCTCAAACACACATCTCAAACTTTTTTGGTCAGAGTCAAACCCTTTTTGCTCATGATGTTTTTAAACAGAACTGTTCAAAAACGTAGGTGATTCCATCCGAAAACAGAAAACCTGGAAAGAATTGAGACTCCATGTGATCTTGCAGGGTTTTTAAGGCTATTAACGTCCATTATCTTTTTTACAACTTTGTTTTAAGTATATAAAAAACAAAAACAAAAATATGTCGGCCTTAAAGTTCTGATACGCGGCTCCTTTTGACCTCACCGTGAAGGATGTACACACAAGTTATGGATGACAAAGCACAGCAGCTGGGCTTCTCACCTCCTCAGGATCTCATCCCTTTATGGTCTTTCATGTTTTCACAGACAAAAATGTCAGATAATCGTGTGAGTGATGTGAATGTGTTACAGTGCTTCACGTCAAGCAGTCTTTCCCACTTCTAATGTGCAGTCAATGGAAAAAACAGAGCAGGGGTGCATGAAGGGGAGGCTTACATTCCAGGGATAGGAACATAAAGAAAGTGACAGATTTGCACCATTGAAATATACCTTAAAATGAAATGTGGTCGTTGAGGCGTTTCATTCTCTCATGGTTTCCAAGCCTCACTTTTCTCCTGCACTATAATGAATGTGTTTCTCCATCTCACAACACCTCAAACACCCCCACTGTTCACAAGTCAAACATCTAATTGGGTTTGGAAAGGTGACAGCTAAGGTGTGACAGCAATGAAGCTTTTTTTAGTCTGAAAAATTAAGAAAGCACATAATTTTACTGGGGTCAACAAAGGTTGTTTTTTTGCAAAAAGACCTGAAGGTTGGCATTCATTGTGCATTCTACTGTATTATACCTAAACTCTCAGGTTTAAAACATACAAAAAAAGGTTCTTTGTTGTGTGTGAGAATTTCTGACCTCTAGGTAAATAGTTTCCTTTTTACAACATAGCCCACGTGAACCTCCATCTCCTAAACCCACCACTCTCCCTGTTCTTCATCCTGTCAGTCTCAAAGCAGCTCGGGGAGGAAACGCAACAAACAGTCAGCCTGCATTTTCAAACACGGCGCATTCCTGCCGTTCATTACCACTGACCCCAGCTTTGCAGGACAGACTAGAGCTTTTGTATCTGTCTTTGTGCAAAAATGTTTAACTTAAACTTAAACGCCAAAGAGAATCTGCTTCAAAAAGGATGAGCATTTGTAGATAAACTGCACTATTTCAACCAAAATTATCAATTTTAAAGACCTAAAATTAACCAGCGTTGCAAGATGTGTTTGAGATGTGGAAAACACTTATGGTCACAACTGACCTCTGGTTTGTAATTCTGATGTCTTCATCATTCTGATACTTCATGTGAGAACATTAGTCTTAACAGCTATAAAAATAAATAAATATAACGCGGCTTGTTGAACTTTTGCTGATACAGCTTGTTTACACACCTGGTGCACAATTAAGCTGATTTTACAGAATCAGCGGAGTGACAGCGGTCCCATGTTTAACCCTGGAGTCTCTGACAACAGCTTTTTTCTGAGCTTTTAAAGTTATTTGCCTTTTTAGTTTGTTTGTTCATTTAGGATAGCAGCAACCGACAGCAGCAAAAACATAAAACACAAAAAACAGAAGAATAATAAACAAAACAAAAAACGAAAGGCAGGGTTCTCCAGGGTTCCAGTGGCATCTTTCACACATTAACAGTTTAATAAAAAATATGTATTTTTGTAACTTTTGCATTAAATGACATTCAATGGAAAAAAAGATTCCCTTAAATTTGAATTTTTGTGTGCAGAAATGAGCATTTTTGGGATCACAAATTAGAATTTTCTTGGCACAAATTTGTATTTTTGTGCACAAATTAGCCTTTTTCTGGCTCAAATTAGTATTTTGTAGTCACAAATTAGCATTTCCTAGGCAGAATTTGGTATTTTGTGTGCACAATGAGCAACTTTGGCCTCAAATTAGTATTTTGCGTGGACAAATTAGCTATTTTGGGTTCAAATTTGTTTATTTGTGTCATAAATTAGCATTCTTCCGGCATAAATTTGTATTTTGTGTCTACAAAATAGCATTTGTGCGCATAAATTAGCATTTTGTGGTCACAAATTAGTAGTAGTAACTGATTATACTAAAATACTATTTTCCGCGCACAAAATATTCATTTGTGCCCACAAAATGCTGATTTGTGCACGCACAATACTAATTTGTGCAAAAAAGTTACAAATTTTTGCCTGCAAAAAACTAATTTGAGCACACAAAAAGCTAATTAATGTCCAGAAAATGCTAACTGTGCACACAAAATGCTAGTCTGTGGCTTTGAAATCCTAATTTGGAAAGACAAAATGCTAATGTGTACAGAACAATGTTCATTTGTGCACCACAAAATGGTAAGAAAATGATCATTTGTGGCCAGAAAATGTTTTTTTGGCTACAAATTAATAATTTGACGTAGCAGTTTAAACATATATTTTTTGAATGTCATGTCCAGGTCTCTAAACATTTTAACTAAATACAAAGTTCAAGGTTTTGGGATTCAGTTACTACAATGCTCTCTGTGTTACGCCTAACGATAGTCTGACCAAAAGTTATTGAAAGAAAACTGACAACATATTAAAGTTTGCAGGATGCTAAATGTCCGTAAAAAGGTTGCTCTTACAATATTATTGTGTTTTAGGCTGTATTTAAGTTCAAACTGAAATATTAAGATTTTAATTTACATCATTGTAGTATTTAAACTGTTATGACCAAGCTCAGCCAGAATTAAAGATTATAGTAAAAAAAAGCATTGAGTTGAATCAAAAGGATATTAACAACTTAGCCTGCATGGTGGTTTTGGGGGTATAGTGGTTAGCATTCTTGCCTTTCTATGAGAAGCTGCTGGTTCAAATCCCAGATAAATTCCTTTCAGTGGAATTTGCATGCTCACCTCATACACATGCGGGTTTTTCTGAACACCTTTCCATCCCACAATCAAAAACCATGCTTCGAAGATTAAGTGTTGTCTCTAAACTGTCCCTGTTGTGTGCTTGACCCTGCGACAGACTGGCAACCATTGCAGGGTGTTGCCCTTGCTCAATAGTAGCTGGGATAGGCTCCAGCATCCCTGTAACCCCAAAAAGAATTAAGAGAGCTTGTAAGACGGATGGATGATATTAACAGGTTTACTTAGTTGCAGATTAAAAGGAGTCTGAGAGGAGACGCTTAATGAACTGTGCAAGGAACAAGAATTAGAAATTCATTCATTCATTCATTCATCTTCCAATCCGCTTTATCCCTTTCGGGGTCACGGGGTTGCCGGAGCCTAACCCGGCTACTCATGGGCGAAGGCAGGGTACACCCCTGGACTGGTCGCCAGTCTGCCGCAGAGAATTAGAAATACAAAATAATAATAATAATGTTATCAAATTCAACTCTTTTGTTTAAGATTATTTTCTGCGTCTGAATTGATACGAGTAAGAAAAATTGGGAAAGGGACAGGTTACAACAGGTAACTAGACTGTTGGTATGAGGGAAAGAAAAACTACTGAACCTTCAGTAATTGCAGAGTAAAACAGCTATTTGAGGAGGAGCTACAGGTACTTCAAAGAACAACCTGTGAAGTCATCCCGCTAACTACAGCTCTACACGCAAACTCATCCCTATCTTAACAGGGCACAGATAGGACACGGACATGGAAACTCCTGAAAAACAAAAATCGAAAAAAAAAAAACTGACAGACAGAAGATGTGATTAATCAGGAGAACAGGTCAGGCCCTAAGTCTGACATGAACTTTGACATGAAAGTCAGAAATGACAAACTTTAAAAACTTCTGTTTAAAATGTTTAGAGTTATCTGGCAAGGATGAGATCGACAGACCACGCGTTGCTTATCCTCTCCATTTTAGAAAAAAATATTTGTCGTAAACTCGCAATTCCCTGCCTAGACCACCCTGTTTTAAGCCTGGGTCCATGTTATGAAGTGCACAAAGCAACAAGATATTTAACAAGACTTTGAATTCCCACAAAAAGCTCTATGGTTGCTTTTCTGGCTCATAAAGTGTCCAAACAACCATCCAGCTCAAAAGCTGAAAGATCAGAAGCAGATTAATATGGAGAGCAGGAGCAAGAACCCATGATTCAATGTCAGATTTGAGGTTACAGACTGTTAACTCATACATCTCTCTTATGTGGGAGAAGCAGCTACCACTCTGGTCTTATCTCTTTTTCTGCAAACCTTTTTTGGCCAAAGAATGCTTTCAAATTCGAAAGTGAACCTCATAAAATAATGTGCTCATGCGGTCAAATAGACCATTAAAACAAACACTGAAGCTCAAACAACAGCACATCTGGTCCTTTATTTTCTTTCATTTATTTTATTTAAAAAATATATTTAAAAAAAAGAGTCATTGTTAAGAAGAGTCTGTGCAAATTCAAGTCAAATACATTTTCACTCAAATTTGATTTGAAAACAAAAATGAATAAGAGAGCAGGATTATTTGCTGGTACTGAAATAACAAAGTATAACAACTTTCTATCTAAACTCTGATTAACAACACATAATTTGGTGGTATTGTATTGGTTTTGTGTTCTTTTTCCTCCTTTTTATTACTCAGTGGTGCCTCGTGTGATCTTGCATCAAAACATCTTAATTAAGGGTCTTCAGCCAAAGCATTTAGGTCTCGTGACAAACATTTAATTAAAGTTTATTGTTGCTATGACCTACTGAAACTCTGATACAACATTTAAAGTTTAGGCTTTCATCTATTTTTGTAATCAGTCATGTTTTCCCAGGGGCGGACTTACCATTAGGCAAAGGTGGGCATATGCCCGGGGCCCCTTAACGCTTTAACACATTGAATAAATTCAATATTTTTCTCATCTACATTAGGAATAGCATATTTGCAATTACAGCAACTACATTTACAACAATTCGTTCTGTCGTATTCTGCTTAAATTACTTTGAAAAGTAAAAAGAAACTTTATATGAAACATTTCACCAAAAAAAAAATTGTAGAATTGGATTCTGCTTTGCACACAATCACAATGTGAGAGCCGTTTTTTAAAGTGTTTTTATTTTTCTTCAAGCATGACAAAATTGTTTCCTTCGTTTTCTAATTTCCCAATATTTTTTCCAGGAGGATCCTTGCTTTTAACAAAGTTAAAGCCCTAATAAGGACAGCACCATGCCTCCTTTGGAATCACAAGCTCTTTACTCAGGCATTACTCTCTATGTTTTTGTTTTAGATTTTAAGTTTTTGTCCCAAATCATGGACAAACTCTAAAACTTAGAAGAAAAAAAAGCTCAATGTAAACAAAGACTATTAACCAGAAGTTGTTTCTGTGCTTTTAAATAATGTTGTGCCCAGATGTCAGCTGATATGAAGAGGTTTGCCCTGCTAAAGGTCTGAAAGGTGCTGGTCCCTTGTCTGCTGATGACAGGGTAACCCAAAAATGCGTATATTTCACTCCAAAAACATCTTGTGTTTGGCTTTAAGGTGTGTGGCAGACTGAAAAAAAAATTACATGCCCATGTATGTGTCACCAGAGCAATTTCTCCATATGTTTTACAAATTATGTTGCATGTTGGAGCTCATGGGCTGCTTCAAGCGTCCATGTTTGGTGGGTGGTTTTTTTTTTAAGCTAAATTTGTAGTTAAGTTGAATACTAATCCTTGCTACGTTAAAATTTAGTATTAAGGTTTTATGTGACAGGTCAAGATATTCAAGGCATTGCAACTTTAAATTCCCAGGAGCCTTGGAATTCCCAAATCTTCATCTGTTTAACCAATTCCAAGTTCAAAGAGGAAAAGCTTGCAGCGGTCCAAGAAAAAAAAAAAACCGAACGAAATCCCTTTAAACAAGAAAAGCAGGGAAACAGATTTTTGTAAAAAGAAAAAAGGAAAACAAGCTATAAAAATTTGAACTTCTGCAGCAAGATGAAACTAAATTATCATCAAATTACAAGTTACATTCATGAGAGTATACACACCGTCCACATAAGTACAATTTGCATCATTTTCTAAAACTTTGTACGGGTATCTTTATGAAACACTTTGGTTTAGCTCAGAAGACCAAATCAATTGGTGTGATGACAACAATACCTATAAAAATGAATAAAGCTTATTAAGCTCTAAATTTAAAGAAATATCAATCTTATGATCATTTGCACTCATGCATGACACCATCATTGAAAATAGTGGTTTTCAAAGGTTGGTTAGCTGATCGTCTGATAGTTTGCATCATTTATGGGTACTCTTTTTTTTTTAAACATTTGGGAGACAGTTCATGGAGTTTAGACATAGAAATAGAAAAAATAGTCACTTCTATCTCACACATTGCAGTGACACAATGCTGCTGAAGACTAAGCAGATGACAGCTTTAGACATGTCATTTTTGAGCAGGGGGAATGGCCCTTTTGAATGACATAAACACACCCCAGCTGCTATACATAAACATGGACAAACCACATTAAAAGGGCATTTGAGAGATCGTCACCACATGTGTCTGTGGGGAATGCTGCAGTAAAGCAGTTCAAAGTGGTGAGGCCATGCGTGAATTTTTGAGGGAAGTGAGGCTGCCCACATTTACACTCTGTTAGATCCTTCACATTTGACACGAATGAGGAACAAGCAGGAACTGACAGGGGGGTTAAAGCATGCACACCGCAGCAGCAAAAGACAACGAGAGCAGGCCGTTTACTTTTGCAGTGACCTTAAAATGACTTTTAAATGTTCCTCAATAAAAAAAAAAAAATCATTTGAGCCACTTTGTCCTCAGGACCCTGTTCTAAAGAAGCCCTTTGTTTGGTACATGTAGGACCAACAGAAACAGCTGTAAGCTAAAGAAAAAAACCGCATAAATGGCAAGAATTTCAGGATATGGGCTTAAGTTTTGCAACTGTCTTCATTTATACCCACCTGTAAATTCTTTTTTTGTGCTGATAATAAATCTTTAACATTTATTTTTTAGCAATGTTTCCCTTTTTTTTTAGCAAACAAATATATTTCGACTTAAGAGATGCTGCATATAAATGCCTAAACTCAGCCTTCATCTGTGTTGGCTATGTTCATAGGTTTCAGTGTTTGTTTTTTTTTTTTTTTACATGTCCTGAAATGTGTTGATTGTGTCCCATTAACCACTGGTATAAACTTGAGCTCAAAGTTTAATCACCAAATTGCATTTGTTCATCAGCTTTCTTATCTTTTACTGGTGTTACTCCTGTAGCGACTTCAATACTTGACCAGACGCCTGAGACTCTGAGGCAGCTCCTTTGTTCGTCACGTGCAAAGTAAAAAAAAAAAAACCGTCCTTGTCTAACAATGTATTCATTTTGAGCATAAAAAATATGCAAACAAAAGAAAAGCTAATTTTCAATGTTTTTAAAATCATTCCAGGTGAATGTGGTAAACTAGGCAGTCAACCAAAATTACCAGGACCTGACCTTCCTCTCCAAACTCAAGCCACCACAACAGACCCACCCCCTGATCATGTGACTATAGAGACAACAATGGCGGCTACATCTCCCAAAAAATATTTAAACATTTCAAAAAAATTAAATTACTGTGAAATGATTGCTGGCCAGCACAAGATATACTAAAATTTCATACTTTCAACCATGAAGAAAAACAAATACCTTTTTGCAGCAAGAAAAACTCCATTCAATACTGAGAGTACATTTAGTAAAAACCTAAAGTGAATCTTCACTTAGAGATTAAAACAGTAATGAAAACCCAAACTAAATGAAAAATGAACCTATAAATGAACCTATTGAAGAGCTATAAGTGATACCTTGTTCAAGACCTAAGAAAAAACGCAGAAGGTAGTATGCTGCGTGAAACTGATAGAAACTGTTAGACAATTACAGCTGTTTACACTTGAAGTTAGAAAAGTATTGACACCACAGAAATGCGTAGACTGCATTCAGAACTGCGGTAAAGCCAGACAATTTTGTCGCCTCCCTGTGAAAAAAAGACACAGTCTGGAAGGAAGGACCCTATTTTAGGATGATATAATTCTGCAGAAATGTTGACACTCCAAGGAATTTCCTGTCATTCATTGTTATCTGGGAAACAACAAAGTCAACAACTGTTTTACTTCAACATCTCAAATCGAACAATGGAGTTTTCTGATAAAACTGCTGGGCTTCTGGTGGGGAAAGGCAACTGCTGAAGTGAGGAGATTCCACTCAAACTGAGAACACACTACATCAAAAGTTTAGACTTGAACCAAGAGCAATCTGTAATTATAAATAATGTTTTTGTAATTATAAACAAAAACATTAGGTATAAAATATGCATTTAAAAATCTACAAGTAAAATAATAGGAACAGCTCCACGGAATTTTTAAAAAAGCAATGTAATAGCATGATATACCAGTTGTTTTGATTAATTCTTACCCTAATAAATGTAAGACATTTACAAAGAAACACCAAAAGAAATGTCATCTTTACCGTACTGGCAGCTGGGTCCTCTGAATCCTGCAGGGCAATCACAAAGTTGGGTGGATCCTTCCCGGCATTTACCCCCATTGAAGCACACTCCATAGCTACACACCGCTGCATGTCAGCAAGAAGAGACGGCACCGGGAGAGGAGAGGTGGTGAAAAACAAGAGTTTGGCAATTTACTCATCCTGTGTTCCCTTTAGCCTATGAGAGGATTTCATTTCACTACCAGTTTTTTAGAATAGGAGACTTTTAACAGACTGACAGACATTAAATCAGCGTGTTTTCAGAAAGGACCCACTCCGATGAAAATTGTGTTTTTGGTGCTTTTAGTCTGTTCTTGTGTCGTTTTTCTGATAATGGAGGGGATTTATAAAGAAAATTAAGATTAAAATTGCATGTATGAGTATTCTCATAATGAGGGACTGTAAGCTAGTGGAAAAAAGTGCATAAACAGACTTGATGAGGGGAAGTGAGGGTGGGGTTGCTCTGCACCTATTTACACTCTATTAGAATAGGACACAGTATCCCCTCCCCCCTTACATTCAAATTAGGAAGTACCTTCTGGTCCCTGAAAGCCAAAATCCCATAAGCAATTGAGAAATAAACAGCTATTACTCAGTCATTCTATTTGTTAGAATAACCATTCTTGCTTGGATAATATTTTTTTTAACGTGTTCTTGCAAAACATGATATACCGGTATTTTCTTCATTGCAAGTCATTCAAAATATAAACTTACCAATCAGAAGCCTCAGTATAAAGCATGTGATGTCCACTGGCCCCCACCTAGAACATTCAAAAAGTTTGAAAAGTTTCTCCCAAACCTGCTTACAGTGAAAGGGGTGTGACTTTCCAACAAGCATCCTCCTGATTAGTGAGAGTGATTGCTATAGAAATGATGACTCAGCTCGACTCGGATCAGTCACAGGCGTCACCGCCGCTTTGTCCATCTCCATATATGTCAATGCTTGCGCCAACAACTCTGCCCACAACTCAGAGATGAATTTCTAATGAACTACTGCTGCTCTGCAGAAACTATGCCCTAGAAAACGAAACAAGTTTTTTATTTTGCTTAAAAACGGCAAAGCCATAATTAAAAGACCACTGAAAACGCTTTAAACATAGATCAAAAGACGATGAGAGAGAGGATCTTCATACCCGATTTATTTTTGAATTAACATTGATAGCTTTTTGAAGGGTTTTACAAAAGGACATTTTTTTTTATAAAATGTTTTCTTTTCTGGAAAAATCAGATAACATTCCTAAAGTTATGACTTTTGTCACAGTCTATAAATATTGTTTAAAGAAAAATACTGAAAGCCAACTCAACTTTTAAATTAAGGGAATTTTAAACACTTGGTCTGATCAATACCGTGTTGCATTAAAACAAATCGCTGATACACTCGTAATGATACATCTTTTAACATAATTTTGATTTTATTTCAAGTGTTTTAAGATGATGATAGAAAAATGACAGAGTTCTTTTTGGGGGCAAAAATATAGAGGTATCACAGCATCTGTATCATATGAAGAGACAATAGTCACAGAATGGCAGAACTACTCTGTCTGCACAACATCTCAGTGCAAAGAACAGAGATAAGTAAGGGCTTCTCTATTGATAGGCAATGGATGGAATATTTGAATGCATATTCCTCAGCTGAACCAGACAAATCTGACAGAGTCAGCATTTAGTTTAAATATGCACCTGTCCAGCCTCAAACACATGCTAACCATCTGGATACACATGGGAATAGCAGGCCTGGACTTGGCCAACCCCACTATGGGGTGCAAGTAGAATATTTGCATTTTCCAGACTAGGACACTGGTTTGTAGCCTGTTGAGGCTGCATTAATTTTTTTAATGTCCATTCATACTCAAGTTTTTTTTTTGCCTTTTATTTATTTTATTTGATTGTTCTCAAATCATCAGACAAAGCTCAATAAACATTGTGGATTGTGTGTTGTGGTTATCATGACAGCGACGTGGGTTTGTTGTTCTATATAACTAACTCTAGAAGGTTTTAAAGGATCAGATCCAAACTGTCAGGGCTGGGGTTTACTCATATGGCCCCAAGAAGAGTCAAATATTTCACAAAAACTTAGATGTGAGGTTTCAATTTAGTGACACTTAAACAATCATTTTAAATCTGCACAGAAAAATATTCAAAATGTCTTTCAGTCACTGCAGGCTAGCATGACTAAGTGACAACAAGGGGAATGTGCATTCCTCACTCAGAGATGTGAGTTGTACAAGCCTGTTGGCAGCTGCCCAGGACATTTTTGGGCCACCCCCTTCCTGAGCCCCTTTCGCTGTTTAATCTCTCGTGAAAAAAATCCTTAATGTGGCGTGCAGCGTGGCATTAAACCCACTCTCATCTGTTGCCGTGAATGCCTCAGCTCTGTCGCAAAGACACTTTCTCAGGGAGGATTAGCAGTTTCCACAAAGGGAGAAAAGACAGACGGAGCAAGGGGAGAGGGATTCCTCCAAGGGACCTCGAAAAGCAGATGAGCTGGCGTCACCCTTAAAAGGAATGACCACATCAGCACAGAAGCACCCCCGTGTTTGTTTAGGCTCCCACAATCTGTTTAACACCCGGAGCGTGACCCCCCAGGAGCCCGCGTTTAGGGCACCTCACAGGCAAAAAAACCTGCACTAGCGACCCTGTTTGGTGCCATAATTGGCACGAATAGAGCTGAGCTCTGTATTTTGAGGCAACAAATCATGTTTTGCTCTGATGAGGAATGTGTCATTTCAAAGGGGTCTTGTGAAAGAGGTAACTATGCCAAATCTCTAGCAGGCATCTTTGAAATACTTTAAATACCATTTTTACATGACGCTGGGTTGAGCAGCACAATAACCGTTTTGGGAAAAATAGAAGCTTCGATTTGATGCACAAGACTGAGGGTTGGGACCTATTTTCCTACCTTCTCTATAGACCTGAACAAAAGGCGAAACATGTCAAAATGCATTAAAAATGTCATATTTTTATTTGTTTAAGATCAAGGAAAACCTTTAAAGCTTTCTGATTCAATCTGTGCAAGCACGAGTAGTGCTTAAATCTGCTGAACATTAATTGTTCACCTCAATTATCTTTTTCCGAGACGGTCCAAGCCTACTTCATGTTCAGAATTTGACATTAACTTGTCTGTTCAGAATAGTACAATATATTAACAAAGATTAAAAAAATAATTGTTGAAAAGTGCATTAATTTATATAATTCTATTGGTTCAATGTTGGGAAAACTTCAGACTTGACAACTAGCCAGCAGACCATCACTGATCCCCTCCATGGTCTGGGTAAACCTCACAGGTTCATAGCTAAGGAGGCTGGCTGTTCACAGAGCGCTGTGTCTGCACAGATCAATGGAAAGTCTAATGGAAGGGGAAGATGTGACAGGAGAAGATGCACCAGAATCAGATCTGACCGTGGACTTCAGGTGATTATCAAAAGCACACGATTCAAGAACATGCAGACATCCAGAAAGAGTGGAATGAAGTGGAGGAACAGCTTAAAAAAAACCCACCCCATTCACACACATTCAGGAGATGAACGACAACTATCGGGTTCCTCGGGTCAAACCACTACTGAGGCTGGGCCAATGGAGGAAACGTCTCAACTGGACCAAAGAGAAGAAGGACTGGACTGTTGAGCAGTGGTCCAAGGTCCTGTTTAACAGTTGAAAGTAAAGTGTGTCTTTCATTTGGGAATCAAGGTCCAAGGGTTTGGAGGAAGACTGGTGAGGAGCAGAGCCTAAGCTGCTGGAGGTCCAGCGTGAAATATTCAGAGTCAGTCGTGCTTGAGCTGGTGTGGGTAAACTCTGCTTTCTTCAGTCCAAAATCCCTGCAACAGTCTGCTGGAATGTTCTGGAGGACTTCATGATTCCTTCTGCTGAGGATCTAGATGGAGATGCAGATTTCTTCTTCCAGGAGGACTAGTATTAAAGATGGATTGATTCATTTTGAAAATACTTCAGTTTGATTGATTTGAAGTAACCATAATTTGTATCTTTTAGCAAAAACTGAGAAGTAAATGGTGATTTCTCCACAGTATTTTCATTTTCTGAAATCCTATTTTTGTGAGTTTTATGAACTGGAACCCCAAGCAAACATGCTTGAAATCAATCAAACCGTGGGTTTTGAATCTGTGTTCTATGAAAGTTTGATTTTTTGAATGGAATTATGAATACACTTTTCCATGATATTCTAGTTTTTTGGAAATAGTCTGTAGGTTCAAGGTTAGCCATTTGCTTTTGTGGCATGTCCTGCTTTTAATAAAGTTCTAACAGACTACAGCTTAAAGTTATAGGAGTGAAGAATTGTTGGTAGTCTGCAGAAATCCTGCGCTTAGTGCTGTTTTGCTGCGTAATGCCCCATTATTCACTATTTGCATGGTCCATGCTCTGTTTAATCATACCCTAAACAAAAGACCACACATGGAAAGACACAAGACCAATTGCTTCCTTCTGGTTACTGGGCCAATTGCACATGTAGCTACCTTTGCCAGTCCCATCACAAAAGGAGGCCAAGTTCCTATTCAGCAGCTAACGAGGACGACAAACCAGAGGAGCTATTGTGCGTGCTCCTCAGCCCCATGTAACAAAACTTATTGTTGCTTTCAAACAACATAACTGCTCGTTTCCACTCAAAGCTAACGTCCTCGACCTTTCCTCAGCTGACTGCCCGCAAAAGAGAACATTTAACCCAAAGAATGCTGAAGTGGAGGAAGTTTCCATCAGAACGTCAAGAACCCTTCACTTGTTGAACAATGAGGCAGAAAATGAACAAATCGAAGTGTTTCTAAAACGCAAAAATATAAGAATGGGCTGAAGTTAAGGCATCTCAAACGTTGGTTTGGATTTTCAGATTCCTCCTCAAATTCCAGAACTTGGAGAAAACTTCCATTTTTTTTTTCCCTGAGCAGAAGAGAGACAATATAAACCTATAAAAAAGACTCATAAATATGGAAAACAAATAGAAACTAGAAAAGGAACAAAAAAAACCTGTTGCATTTACATGGTGTATGCTGTCTAGACAATGAATGCGAGGAATCACAACAACACTACTGTAAGAAAATGGCAAACTCTGCAGCTGATGGATTTACCAGAAGAGGAGAAACAAGCCTCCTGGGGAAAAGCGGGGCTGAGGGGGTCTGACATGCGGAGTACTCCACTCCAGGACATAATTACAACCTTGGTTCTGCTTAAATAACTAAAGGGTCATTTGCCCATTGACCTTACTGACAGAAACACACACAGGAGGGACGGCAGAGAATGTAAAGAAAAACCAGAAGCTAACACCAGGCTTTCCCATCTGCAGAATTACTTCGGGGTTTCACTTGCTTAAGTTGTGCATTCTGCAGAGCGGAGTTTTTTTTTTTTTCTTGCTTGGCAGTCCTTTTAAAAAAAGAGGCAAGCAAATTGCATTGTGCTGACTGAGGTACAGTGCAGGTATCGCAGAGCAAAGTGAACAGGAGGATCATGGTGTGAGCTTCCTTTTATCCAGGTTCAATGGCTCAGAGAAAGGAGTGATTAGTCTGTCCTATCTCAAAGTGCAGCCGAGTCTTGAGTTACAGAGATAAAAGCCGTGACTCGTGTTGAAGAGAGAGGCCATTGTCACGTAAAAGCAAACCAACTCAAATGGAGATGAGGACGAATGGTGGGAAAAACTCTTTAAAGCCTTTGGATTTTGAACGTTTTAATACCAACTGTTCTCTCTCGAGCTCAGAAAATGTTTCAAACTCTTGTAAAATTCAATACTGGAATCTTCAGCTTTGAGACAAAGAGCTCTTTGAAGTTATTGGAAGCAACAATAAAACACTTGATGATATAAATGTCCAGGAAATCTCCAACACCCCATTCTACTGTCTATTAGGAGGTCCTGAAAAGGGATTTCCCATTGGTGGGGGCTCAACCGTACGTTCATGGAGAGCTCCCAGTGCAAAGGGCACGAAGAGTGCAAACTTTTCCTGCATTTTCTCACCAGGTGACAAACACTTTAACAAATAAGCTTTACTGAGACCCAGTACTGCATGGTATGAAGGCTATGCGATCTGCAAAATCCAATCAAAGGAGGTTTCGTGGTCCCAGCGGTGAGAAGCTCAGCTGATCCAGAGGCTATTAGCTGCTTCAGTGGGACCAACAGAACTGCATCTTAATAAATGAGGCTGGAAAAGAGATTACTTTCACACCTCTTTGTTCCTGTGGGGCATCTGAGCAGGTGGTCGCCGCATCATCACACTTCAGGAGGTGCTAGCTGTGACTGGTGGGGCAATTTTTTTTTTTAAATCAAATATGAAATCATCTGGTTTGGGCAAAGAAAATTAGGAAATTTTGCTGACAAAAGTTGGGTCAAAGGTGCACCGGGTGGATTACTACCATGCTAGCTGGTCTTAAAACGCTGAGATCCTGCAGACACTACAATGCAAATCTAATTCGGGAACAAATGTCAACACTTAGACTCTGTCAACAATTAATGGTCTTGTTTCCAGGCATCCACAGCTGAACCTCGTTTGAGTGTTGCGACAACACAAGTTCCCAGGATGTGAGACAAACCGAAAACATCTGTTCAGGAGTCTGGATGAGCAAAGCGACTGCTGACCCTTCAGGGTCTTTGCACTCAACAATTTGAAATAAAGGCTTTGTTACTGTCTTAGCATTTAAACTATCCTGCACGGATACCTCTGTAATTCAAGTCCCACTCTGATCATCTTTTGATCTATTGTAAAAGTGTTTTCAGTGGTCTTTTCATTATGATTCTGTCGTTTTTAGCCAAAACTAAAATCTGTCATTTTCTAGGACATAGTTTCTGCAGAGCAGCAGCAGTTCATGAGAAATTTGCCTAGTTGTGGGTAGGACTGTTGGGGTAGTGTAAACCCGCCCAGATTTCCCATCATCCAAATGTTTACCCCTCACCCACTTGCTTACAGCCTTTATGATTACCGGTGCAACAAAAAGTATTGGAGCTATCCAGCTGTGCAGCTTTGAGCCAGATGCCAGCTCAGATGAGGAAGACGAAAACATAAATGGATCTAGTTGTCTACAATTGGATGTATTGGAATGGAGCAGAGCAGGGCGTTTGTGGCCCACCAACTGTAGCACTTACATCCCTGCTACAGGCTTTTTCCAACTGTTTTTTTTTTCATCTGCTCACGATTTACAACAATTTAAATAAAGAAACACTCAGAAATGCACATTTAAGCTTCATTCTCTTTATAAATGTCCTCCATCATAAAATAGCCCCCACAAAAACAGGTTGATAGCAAATTTCCATTGGAGTGGGTCTTTAAAAGACCAGAATCAAATCAGAAACTGAATGAACTCTCAGGAAAAAAAAAAAAGGCCAGGCAAAAGAAGATGACACTCACGATACAGGCAACCTGCTTCGCCGTTTTGTTGAGACCATCCTGGGCAGCACTTGTGCACGGTCTGATAGTCCTGTCTGTAGACTTGTCTGTATGCTGTGTAGTATGCCGTCCTGTCGACAGGATCAACATTCAGGTAAAACATTCATTCAAATTCCTTTGTAGCTGCGACAGATCACTGCCACATATTGTATATGTGTTCTTGTAATCTAGAAAAATAACTGTAGATGGGAAACTTTAAAGGAGTACGCCCCTCATTTTTTATAATATTGATCTTTATTGGCCCACCTTTGCCCAACAGTAGCATCCCTGAAAGGGATCCAGTGGGTTCTGAAGATGGATGCATGGCTAGATCTTTATTGGTGGCACCCGATCAAACATTTGAGTGTTTGAGGTTTCTCAGACATAAAAAAAACCCTGTGAAAGAGTGCCACTGCCAGACTCTAGATCAGAGAACGCAGCTCGTCCCTGTACTTTGGGACCCCTCTCAGTGCTCAGCAGTCATTATGCACAGTGGAGACCCATTTAGTAAAAGTAATTGTGGCCTTGGCTGCCATCAAAGCAGCCTTTGACTTTTGTGGCAGGGTAAATAATGCAGAGAAATGGAGCGTGGACGGCACAGTGAGAAAGAACGGGAAACATACTCTGACATAGAAAAAAAAGTTCATGTTGGGTCTCTCCTTCAAAGGAATGTTGGCTGCAGAGTAGTAATACCACAGAATAGTAAGGGGGTGCACAGGTAAAAAGATGCAAAACAGTGAGATGTGAAGAGGAAGGATCTCAGGAAGCTGTTTGCAGATGGATTTTGATGAAAGGTGTTGACCTATCAGATCATTTATTTTGGTTGCATGTGTCACTATGACTACAGGAAAAAAAACTTGAAGTATTTTTTCTGGGCTCTCTGGAAGTATTGCATCTCCTGCAGGTGAGGTCGGGCAGACTCTAAATAATATGTGCGACTCACCTCCTCTCATGTCCCACGCACCACAGTTGCCCCACACAGCCTTGCTTCCACACTTTAACCATGCGTGTGAAGGCTTGCACGCTTGGCTGCCTCTGGGCAACCAGTGCAACCTCTCTGTCTGTGCACACGTTGGGCCTGAAACAAGAACACCAGTGAAAATACTTAACATGTCAAAATGTTCCACTGTGCATTTACAGATGTACAGGTGGCAGCTGGGATTTAAGACCACATCAAGGACCGCTGTGATGGGCATTCCAGTCGTCATCAGCCCATCAGGGTTTCCTGAACTCTTTTTTCCCCCCTTTTTTTAACAAAAATGTTGGGAATTCTTGATGAATCATCTATGATGATGCAAAGAAAGACTTACAGAATGTTTATTTTGACTTAGACTAATCCCAGAGGGAAGCTTACATGCAAAATAACAAGATAAAAGGTAAAAGAAATCATTTTGAAATGACAAAAAAAAGCAGTTGAGACTTAAATATGGGAGTGTTTGTCCCTCAGGCAAAATGCAGTGTGGTTAACCATTAGACCTGTCTGCACAACAAACTGCACACACACAGAAGCCCAGACAAAAAGAAGAATGCAACATTATCTTAAACACACTCACTGCTTTCTGACAAATCTTCTAAGAAAACAAGAAAGATCCTGCAGGAGCATCATCTCATAAACAACAGGAACTGTTATGGAAACTGCACTTTGTTTTTTTTTATTAAAAGCTTCAGAACTCTGGGGGTCTTAAATGTAGAAGCTCTTGGCAGAGATGCAGAGGAGCAGAACTACAGATAGGAAAGACTAAAGATGAGTGAGCACTGCAGTCAAATCAACAAGTATCATAAACATGATCAAAAATTATGCAAAAAAAAACCAAAAACATTTACTTACATGTAGGGTTGGAGATTACTGGCAGTTGTGTAACTGAAAACATTAGCCTTGTAAATAAATATTAGGAAAGATGAAAAAATAATTTTTTCCATTTTGGTCTTCATAAATTACCCGGAGGTTTCAAAGAAAAATACAAGTATTCATGCATACATGAGTCATAAATGTCAGTGATTCCAAAAAGCATCAAAAGTCCCAGCTTGATCAAACTTCAGATGAGGATGAGTGATCCCCCACGCAGAAATAATCCGCGCTGAAGCTATGCGCCATCACGCGCGTCAGAGTCTGCAGCTCCAAACGCGCTCCACGCACGGCAGATGTTGGAGTGAGCGGCGGAACTTTGCGCGCGTTCCACCTCCATTCACTGACTCAGAGTTGTGATTTGGGTGGGAGGGGGCGCACTGAGACCCATTATTCAGCAGCCTTTCTGAGACGCTCCGCAGTTCAGCAAATGCGCACCGACAGGAAGGGTTTTCCTCAGTCATCACGATGCTGGAAAGTCTCAAACCGCATTGACATTTCATTTGTGCGCAAACTTTTTAAAAGGTTGCATTTGTCACACCTGGAATTTTAACATTAACTTCCACAAAAAAAAAAAAAAAAACGCACAAAGATGTTGCTTTGGTCCGTGCGTAAATCAAACTTTACGCGCCTGTTACGTATTAAGGAAACTTTGACTTTTCCTCGTGAGGCAGCAGAGGTCTGATGATATGTGAGTTTGTGAGCAGCTCGTGGTCCCTTTACAAAGTAATAAAAACAAACAGCTGATGGGGCGGTCCAAGGGTCAGGAGCCAGAAGTGGCCACAGCTAATCTCCAAACAAAGCCTTTATTAGACTTTTGCAAGTCCATGACCCGAAAGAGTCTGGGTCAGTTTTTGCATTTAGAATCCACTACAGACTACCATCTGTGAGCGGTTAAAAAGAGTTCCCAGATATACTGCAGCTCACCTCAGACAAGAAAACAAACAAAAAAACAAACAAGAACATTTTATTCCAAAGTTCTAAATGAATCTGACTGTTGTCGGCACTCTCATGAATTTGTAAACTTAAGTTTTTGGGTTTCCTATTAATGGATGAGTTTATCTGATGGTCAATTGCTTACAGGGATAAAACATCACCTCAAAAGTCGGGGCTGATGTTTTCACAAAGTAAAAATAATATAACAATGATTAACTACCTAATTTCAGTCATTTATTTTCCTAATTTTTAAATGAAAAACTGTAAACATAAAACAATTTTTTTACAAAATAATGAATGCCTGTCAAAAAACTTACTAAAATCTACATTTTTCTTACGTGGCTATTAAACTGACAACAGTCTCTCCTTCAGGTCGCAAAAGTGGTCAAAAATGTAATTTCTGGCAGTTTCCAGTGGTCTAAAAGAACAAAAATGATAGTGTTGTGAAAGGAGTTGTCAGTCCATTTTTCAGATCTCATTGATATGAGTTTAGACAGCTCAAAACTTGTTTTAATCCCCATCATGCTGAACACAATATGTCTGCAGTGAATAAATCCTCATCTGAAAATTCCATCTGTCACTTTGAGATAATCAGCAAAGAGAATTTTTGAAGAGGTCAGCAAACAAATGAGGTCTGCACTGTGGGACAGTGGTTAGCACTATTGTGTCACAGAGAGAAGGTCAAATCCTGGCTGAAACCGTGTGGCGTTTCTCCACACAATCCAAAAATACCTTCCATTGATTCATTGTTGACTCTAAATTGTCTCTAGGTGTGTGATTGTCTATATTTGTGTGCCTTGCAACATCAGCAATAAGTCCAACAGCAGCTTTTGTAAGATGAGAACGAACACAAAAAAAATTATCTCTCAAAGTTGAACTTATAAAACTATTTTATCTGTGTTATTGATTGATCAGGTCTCCTGGAGGCAGAATAAACAGAACATCAATTGCATTCATTGATAGTTTCTATTATGGGCCTTGGTAATCATAAAAGTATAAAGAGTCATCTGGGAGAGATTTGGACAAATTTTCATGGGTGCAAAGCAGAGATGCCACAATACTCGGTTTAAACCTGAACCGTATATGGTACCATTGAACCAAATTGAGGTGAATGTGCATCCATTTGGATGCTTACGTTGAACGTGCTGAATTTATGGATGCATTGGATATAATTGCTATGTGAAACGTCTCTACCTCAGACGTTATCTGCTTACTTATTTACTTTTGCTAGTTTGAACAAAAATCTATTTAATTTAAGCACTTCAAATCCCACTCTGATTATCTTTTGATCTATTGTAAAATAATTCCTTCTGATCTTTTAATTATGATGACGGTGTTTTTATCCAAAATCAAACCCTGTGTCGTTTTCTAGGACATGGCTTCTGCAGAGAGGCAGAATTTCCTGTCATACATTTGTTCACTCTCTCTCCCACTAGCTTACAGCCCCCTATAAACCCAAGGTGATGCAACAAAAATTGCGAGCAATATTGGAGCTATACAACTGTACAGCTTTGAGCCAGATGCCAGTTCAGACGAGGAAAATAAAGATACATGGATCTATTGTTTAAAAGTGGATGCATTGGAATGAAACAGAACCGGAAGGTTGTGGCCCACAAACTGTAGCACCTACATCTTTTTCCAACTGCATTTTTGTCTAGTCCTGATTTACAACAATATTGAAAACACCAAAATCACAATTTTCATTGGAGTGGGTTTTCAAAAAACTTCTGTTACCAGCAAGACAACCTCTAAGTGTGCTTACTTACATATATTTAAACTTATATTTGCTACTTAAAAACATCTACCTAAGTAAAGCACTTAAACGTATTTTTTCCAAAATTGTGTTTTTTAGATCTATTTTGATGTTACGTTTTCTTAGAGGCTTAAAAACAGGCGTAAAGCTGTGATTTGCTGACATCTTGTGGTCAAATTAGAAATTGCAGGTGTCCTATGTGTGATGTAACAGTGACCTAAGCAAATATGAGCGCGTGCGCGTGCGCCTGCAGCTATAGTGTGTTGAATTGAACTTTGCACTCTCTCGTAAGGACTCTAATTAACGGGATCGCTAGTTCTTACACGCTCCGTTAAGAACCAGGGCGCCCCCTAGTTCCAGCTTCCAGCACGACCTTTGACCTTTCTTAGCGTCATCTTCCGTACAGTAGCATGCTGTGGGTGACAACGCGCGGACTCTGCACACTGCGACAGCCCCGCAGTCTGAAGCAGGCGGTCGTGACGTTTAGCAAAAACATGTCGTGCGAAGTGAAGCCGGTCACTCTGCTGGGAACCATGGCGTTCGGAGGGCGAGCCGACGCCGAGCTGAGCCGGGAGATGGTGAGGACTTTTCTGGGCAGAGGACACAAACACCTGGACACGGCGTTCATGTACATGGACGGAAAGTCGGAGGCCATTATTGGAGACATGGACCTTCCTAAAGCAGGTACTTTGACAGCGCGACACCGCTTGGAATTGTGGGTAACACAATCGTTTTTCCATTCTTGCCACATTCATGAACATGCAACTTTTCTTATAGCACCTTTAACATAAAAATATAAACATTTTTAAGTATTTATTGCAGTAAACACAAAGACAGCCCCCCCTTCTTTAACCTTTTGGAGTGTGGATATTTGTAGCTGCTTGTTTTGTTTGTTGTTTATGTTGAAAAAGCAGACTTCAGTCCCAGCTGATAAAACTATTATGGAGCATTTTAGAACAGTGTTTTTGTTTGATCTCCAACATATTCCCATTTATCTAAATCTTTCTTTAATACTCACAATAAGATGTTTTTTTTCCCAACATTTTATTTACATCAAGAAGACTCAGAAAAAATTGTCTAACCAAGAATTTATATATTTGTTAAAAAATCATGTTTCTACAGAAAGATTATTTTACTGTATACAAACTTTACTTTTCTTGCAAGACAAAAAAATACATCAAGACTTTTTCTTTTTTTTTTTTAACCAAGGGTCTTTTTACTTTCTTAAGGTTCTATGTTTGCAATGTATTGATTTCTGGACCTTTAGCTGCTGCAGCGTAGAAGCTCTTTTACTTTCAACCCTAACGCAGTTCAACAGCACTGTCTTGAATTTTACTTTAGACATTTCCAACATGTGATGTTTTTTTCTAAAGCCAGGCCAAAGCAGAAGGCCTTTTCAAGAACCTCGCTCTGACTCGGGTTAGGGTAATAATAAAAAGTATCCATTTATTTATTTCCCCTTTACAGTGAGCATAGCTACAAAAGCTAACCCCTGGGATGGAAAAACTCTGAAACCAGAGAGTGTGCGCTCCCAGCTGGAAACCTCGCTGCAGAGGCTGCACATGGATTGTGTGGATCTTTTCTACCTCCATGCTCCTGACCATCAAAACCCCATCCAGGACACTCTGAGGGCCTGTAATGAGCTGCACAAAGAGGTGAGCTGATCTGATTTAGGAACAAAACACACGCAGACTGTTTCAACCAGTGGCAGATAAATCCTTCTTGTGACTCTCAGGGCAAATTCAAGGAGCTTGGCTTGTCAAACTATGCATCATGGGAAGTGGCAGAAATTGTTTGCATCTGCAGACATAACAACTGGGTTGTTCCAACTGTTTATCAGGTACCATCTTAATGCTCAAAATTAAAGAAATGTTTCATGATCAGGAAGTGATGAGCCTGAATTAAAGCAAAAAAATCAGTTATTTCTTAAGTGACTTGTTTTAAAAATTGTAATTGTATATTACAATCTTACCATCTTGTGCAAGATTGATAGAATGTACTCAAAACAAAGTTTTTAGATCACAAAATATTCAATTATTTACAGAAAATGATCTCACTTATGTATTTTTCTTATCTTGTCCAGTTTTTATTGTTGTCACCTTGATTTTTTTTTTTTTTTTTTTTTTTACAGGTTCAACATGAAAAAGAAAAAACTGGACCATTTTTAAAAAATGTTTTTGGGTTTCGTTTTTCCTAGGAGGCATGTTTGATCCAGTAGGCAGTTCTTAGTCTCAGTGATGGTTTTTGCTTCTCGTCACAGGGAATGTACAACGCCACAACAAGACAAGTTGAAACAGAGCTGCTGCCATGTCTGAGATACTGTGGATTGAAGTTCTATGCATATAATCCATTAGCAGGTACTGTTTTTTCTTCTGTTATGCACCTTGCTGCAAACTCTGGCAGTAAATGCAAAAAGAAAAAGACACTCCGCTACTAATATTTAGTATAAAAATGCCTCAATGTTCAATTTAGGATCTTATTTGTTGCATTCACCCTTTGGTTCACTCACAGGTGGCCTTCTGACAGGAAAGTATCACTACGAGGACAAAGACGGTTCTCAGCCTGCAGGCCGGTTCTTTGGGAACAGCTGGGCTGCAGCGTACAGAGACAGGTAAAACCAAAGCGCTTTTGCTTTTCCTTTCAAACCGTGATTGTTGGAGCCTTTTTTTTAAAATTTCACTAAGACAGAAGTTAGCCATCACCTCAACTTTCTTGCTTAAGGTATTGGAAGCAGAGTCAATTTCAGGCCATAGATTTGGTTCTGAACGCTTTGGAGACGGCGTATGGATCAGAGAAACCCTCTCTGACTTCTGCTGCTATTCGCTGGATGTACCACCACTCCCAGCTGAAGGTATTTACTGGTCTTTGACTTGTAATAAAGAAAAAAACCTGGAATATTTTGGCAAAAAACAAACAGTTGATGCTCATCTTCAAATTGACTGATACAAAGGAAGTGAGGCAATCTTTTTAACTGGTTGCAATCATCATCTCCACCACAAGGTGTCCCTTTTCCTTTACTTTTTAAACTGAATCAAAACATAATTCTGTCTGATATGTGCAGGGGGATTTTGGAGATGGAGTCATCCTTGGCATGTCAAGCATTGAGCAACTTAAGCAAAACCTGGCTGCTGCAGAAGAGGGTCCTTTGGATCAGAGAGTTGTTGATGCCTTCAAGGATGCCTGGAACCTTGTAGCTCACGAATGTCCAAACTACTTCAGATGAAACTGCTGCAGAGTTGAAATGTCTAAAACATCTGAAGGTTTACTCTGAACAGCTGATTTCTGCCTTGATTTGTTTTCTGATAACAGATGATAATGGAACTTTAATTTTTAAACTCCTTAATTATATAAAGGTAAAAATGACCAATTTGTATTTTTCAGAAAAGAATTTCACAATAAAAAGAGTTTTTTCAACTTAAATGTTGTATGTGAGAACTGGTGACAGAACATACCTTTATTAGGACCTTTTCTTAACCCTATTAGAAAATCTGTTTGCATAAATGCGATCACATGGACAGAACCATTTTCTTTGATGCCATTAACTGCTCACCGCATAGCTCAGTTCAAAGGTAAAAGTCAAGCTTTTGTTTTTCAATGGATGGAATTTTAAAAAACAGAGAAGTTCAGACTGAAAAGTGTTAAAATGGTACATAAACTAAGAATGGAACTTGGTAAATAACAAAAATGTCCCTCTGCTGTTCAAAGCAGACAAGAATGACTTGTGTGGGCGTGGAAGTGAACCTGCAGAAGGTCTACTCTGCATCATCATCATCATCTTCGTCGTCATGGTCATCCTGCACTGGGTCCTGCTCACCAGCCAAGCCCTGGAATTCAGTTGTTTCTGAATTCCACATGCATTTGATCTGTACTTTGAATTCTGCCATCTCAATGGCAAAAAGTTTCTGTAAACAGAAAATGCTCATTTTAAATCTCTGCGTAAAAAAATAAAAATTAGGTTTTAATCATGTGAAACACTGAGGGGCTCACCAGAATTCGAGCCTGCTCAGGAGTTAGGACGTCTCCTTCTTTACAGACTTCATAGTCTTTCAGCAAAGTTATCACTCCTGAAATACCAGCGGACAAAAACAGACATACCAGAATATAAGATACACATCTCAGTTTATCATAGCTCCTCACAGCCCCAAGTTAACATTACCAGTGCAACAAAAATGGCGAGCAGTATTGGAGCTATTCAGCCATACGGTTTTGAGCTAGATACCAGCTCAGACGAGGAAAATGAACGAACGAACAACCTGTATAGATCTGTCTGCAAGTGGATGCATTGGAATGGAGCAGAGCAGGAAGATTGGGCCCCGCCCAGCGTATTTTCTATGTAATATATATGCTCTTTTTCAAACTGCTTGTTTTCTTCTGCTCCTGATTCACATTGATTTGAATAAAGAAACACTCAAAAGCTTAATTTTCTTTACATTTCTCTTCCATCATGAGCCACAAGAACATGTTAAAAACACAATTTTCGTTGGAGTGTGTTTTCAAGACCATTCCAGTTATAGTTCTATCTCCACCACCCCCAGGCTAACAAACACACACTTTTCCCACGAAGCTGGTGTTGAGCGGCAAAACACTTTGATTTTATATGCACAATATGCACATTCATCTTTGCAAAAGTTTGGATGTTGGTCGAATTGCTTCCCTACTCCGTCTCCTCCCTATTACTCTAACTGTTGGGGCATTTGGAGCTTTAGAGGTGTCCAAACTTGTTTTTTAAGGGGTAGCCGTAGCGGTATCCCTCCGCCGGTAGTATGTTCCACATTGCTCTGTGAGAGGAAAAACTTATTTCTTCATGTGGATGTGCTCTGAAGCATAGACATTACACTTAAATGTCAGTAATGACTTTTTGTTGTTTCATGACTGTTTAAAGTAATAAAACCAATGTTGTTATGCCTTATGCGAGTGCTGGCGGCTGCCCTATAGCGTAGATGACCAGCGACTGTGGATGACATCATTGAGGGTTAGTAACATCCAGATTTCTAGACACTATTTTTTCATAACTCTCCTCTTGGAAGACTAAATTTAGGGTAGGGCAAAGCCGTAGTGGTAGGGAAACAATTCTGATTTAAACGCTGTTTGTTTTCGTGGGCAAAAAGCAGACACACTATCAAGGCCGGCAAGGTTGACGTCATGTAATGGGCGGCACCCACAAGGAGCAAATGGTGATGGTTTAGAGATAGAGTAGTCTTGTTAACCGAGGTTCCGAGTTGTAATTTTTCTTGTGACTAATAAAATGTAAATCTTTGAAAAGTCTTTTAAAAATGTAAACTGTATTAAAGAACAAACGTGTTAATTGTTAAATGTGTTTTACCCTTCTTAAGGGCAGTGGGAAGACCCAGCTGTCTTAGTTGAGGCTCCATTGAGTGTGGGAACTGCTCAAGAGGTCCCTCATCCAGTGTTATGTCCACCTGAGCTTGGTTTCCAGCACGGGCATAGTCCATCTCTTTGAAATGACTGAAGTATCTGCAGGAGAAGCCAAACACTCTTTAGCTGATCAGCATGTAAGGCATCACGAAAACAATGGAAGCTTTACAGAAACCATAACTTACTCTTGTACTTCATCTTTTGTTTTGTTTGTAAAGAGGACACCAACTTCCCCACGCAGAAACTTGCTGACCTACACACCAAAAGCATCGAGACTTCCAGCCTCTGCAGTATGGATAATCATACTGCATTTAAATATTTTTTAGAACTGTCAATTTCTGCTTACCTTGTGCAAATTGTCTTTGTATTCATCTGAACTCCCTTTCCCCAAAGCTACTATCATGACTTTATTTTTGCCAAAGAAGAATCTGAAGATCAGACACAAACATCAAACCCATTGTGGTCAGAATCAACAGCAACACAAACACAACCAGGAAGACTAGACAGCAATAGAAAAGTGCACTATTACCTGCTGTGCTTCCATGCTGTCCGTATATCTTTTAGCTTGTTATTCCTCATATTTTCAACAGAAAATATGAACAGATTTCTGTACGTGTCAACGCATTTTCTTAACTACAAAATAAAGACAAACGAGGATGTTTAAGTTCATTTCTTTGTTTAGATTCCATGATAGTTGTGTGGTGACAAACACTTACCTCCTCAATTAATTTCTGCTTTGACTCCAATCCTTTCTTTGTAGTCTTTGTTAACGAAACTGAGAAAGGAATAAAAATAATGAACATATTTTCTCTTGAGTTATCATACGATGCAGTGTCTTTTACTGCCTCGCGGACACACATTTGTGCTATTTCTGTTAGCTTGTTGCGCGGATTCTAATGCGTTCACGACCGAAAAACGAGGGCTCTAAATCGGTAATGTGTTTTTTTTCTAAACGGAATCGATTAAACATGTCAAACACGTCAATAGAGACTATAAATGTCTTACTTTTCTTGTCTCTCTTTGACTTAGGCATGGTTCTTCACGTTGGCAGACAGCACACGTGAAGCAAGAGGACCCCAAATGTTTCTTTCCTTTAAGTTGGCCAGAGAGCGCCTGATTAAAAATGTACATGTTCACTGAAATTGCTTTAAAAAATGATTCCTTTTGTTGAACGTATTACAGGCACTCTTATTATGTATGTAGGCCCTTTAAACATATATTAGCAGTAAACTGATTAGTGTAACAAACATATAAGATTGTAAATTACATTATATTATTACAATAATAATGCCTGAAAAAATTTGTGAATTTCTGAACTCTGTAGCTGTGTACATTTTTCAAGTCACCCCTCTGTTTAGGAAATTAACACAAGAAAAAGTTGGCTTTGATAACACAAATGGGTCACACCACGGGCTATCAGCTGCTTGACACTAGAAAGAGTGCATTGGTGTAGTGTTACTGCCCAAAATACCCCAAGTACACCTAACAGTGCTGGAGGGCAGATCATGTATGTACTTACTTGCTTGCTTGCTTCTCTTACTCAACGTGATGTCCTACAGAGATCATTCAGAAGCATGCACAGCTTTAACTAAACAGCTACTTCAATTCTCCTGTTAATCTATGAGTGCTCTTTTCCTAACTTTTTTCTGTGGCGGAGCTTTAATGCCCGTTATAGCTGCCATCTGTTTGAAGCTGTGGGGATTATGAACAGATTAACCTACAAAAAGGTTACCTGGGCACAAGCTTAAAGCAATACAGTATAGGCATGGATTGTTTCTGTTTACGTCTTTGTATTTTTACCATACCTGTCATTTTCATAACCCAAAGATCCAGTTTGGACAGCTACTTCAGGTACAATAGCTATGTAACTTTAAGAAACAGGTTTCATGATACAAAAAAGTATTAGGCTTACATGTTACAATGTATGAATAGAAAAGAAATGTGGAAAACCCAACGGACAATGCTACGAAGGCAGAGGTGTCCAAACTTTTTGCAAAGAGTGCCAGATTCGGTGGGATAAAGTGTGTTTTGACTGATTTTTTTTCCCTTTTCCTCTGAGTTTGTGAAATGTTATTTTGTTTACTATAAACTTCTAAAGATAAATCAAGTGAACAGGAAATTAACACGAGTAGGTATGATATTCAGAAGCACAGACCACTGTGGTTTTGATTAGATCAACAAAATATATTTTCTTCTTGTTAGGCCCTTAGGGTTGTGTAGGTCAAGTGGCCACAGGTTGTTGCCATGCAAGTTAACAATAACGCAATTTAACCCATCACAATCAAGAAATTATATTTCTTAGAAAGTGGTGGGGGCTGCATATTATTGATTTTATAATGGGAGCTTGCAGGCCGGTAGAAATTTGAACGTAGGCCACATTTTGCCCAGGGGCCGCACATGCCTGTGTAGGTACCATTTGTGTTCGGCCTCTCAGATTGTTACGGGGCTTGCCACCAGTGATGATGTTACAATATTTGATTGGCTGTAGAATGGCCCGATAACGTAAGATTGCGATTAGGCAACAAACTGTAAAGTGCAGGAATATCTACTGCCCTGGATTTTAAAAGCAAGTTGTACACCGTGCTCATTACTTTTTTTTTCTTAAGTGAGAACTTAATCAATCCAAGCATTTTATGAAGACTGTGTATGAGTCCACTGTGTTCTAATTATGAAAAAGTTGATGATTTACTAAAAAATACATTAAAATAACTTTTTTCACTGAAATTGTTCAAACGTCCATACTAACATAGCTCATATGTAACTCATAACCACATAACGGGGTCCATACGCAATCTAGTGAGCATCAATGCACGCTGGTTTTTTGCAGAGAATTCTGAGAAATTTCCAAGGCACTCGATTTTGGAATTGTAGACTCACAAAGCACTACAATAGGGCGAACGCACTAAATATGTAGTTACGAAGGAATTCGGACACAGTTTGCCTGTGTTGTGTTACCGTAGTGTGACGTCATCACTAGTTGCAAGCCCTCGTTCCAATCTGACAGGCCGAACACAAATAATACCTACACCTGTCCTAAGGAAACAAAGAAGTCTCCACAATATATCATACATTGACTGTAAAAATGAGCCTTAAAGTTCCACTGTATTTTTGTATTGTAAAATCGTTCCCAATGATCTTTTATTTATATTATGCTTTTATTTATTTATATTTATTTTTTTTAGCAAAAATCTAAATGCCTGTGTTGATTTTTACGATACATTTTCATCAGAGCAGCAGGAGATCATTAGAAATTGACCTCTGGGTCGTGGGAGGAACTGTTGATGCGGAAATTAACCTACGTTGATATCCCAGCATTCCTTTAGCTTACACCCAAGCTAATATTAGTGTCGCAAAAAAAACTATGAGTAGTGAAGTTTTGAGCCAGGTGGCAGCTTATAGGAAGAATTTGAAGCCTTGAATGGATCTGTTTGTCTTCAAGTGGAGAATTTTAGCCGAGCAGAGACTTTGACCACACCCATGCAGGTGCTGTATCACAAAGTTCTCAAGTTTTTTTTAAACCACTGGTTTTTATCTATAGTTTTAATCTTACATTGTTTCATATATGTCCTCCATTGTGAGAAAAATGCTACAAGAACATATTAAAAATACAGAAAACATGATTTTATTTGGAGTGGGTTTTTAAAGACAAATGTACCATGTGTACATGACATGGAAGCTCCTGTATGTAATATTAGAGTTGATGAAAAGTCTAATGGTGATTTCTTTTCCCCTTCTGGTTTCAAACTTTGAATGAATATTTAATAGCATGAAGGTTTAACTTTAAAATTATTACTGCTTTTCGTTTCTGTGTCGCACAGGGGAGGGCGGAGGGTGGGACGTGGGAGGGGTGGATGGAGGTGATGGAGCCGAGCTTAGCACTTGCAACTCGATCTTCACGGAGGCAGGGCTCTGCGGTGCCGGATCCTGCCCCGCCGCTCTTTATGGAGACCGGATGGAGTCACCCTAGACGGTGTGATAGAGACAGAAGGTTGGCCATCCTCCTCATCAGTCAGCCGGCAGCACTTGAGGAAGAAGCGGGCGTGAGTGGAAGTGCGCCTGAAGCTTATTGCGGTCTGCGTCAAACTCCCGTCCCTTCAGGAGATGCTGCCCTCTGCGCCTCTTAAAGGACTTTTTGGGTTGTTGTTGCTGCAGGGGATCATGGTAACGTCGCTGGGTAAAATCCCAGCCGGACAGTGATGGACTCTTCCTGCGTCTCAGCGTCTTCATTGTGAGGAAGAACGCACTGTGGGAGTGGGAGGAGGAGAAATAGGGAGGAAGATGGCTTTTATTTTTCTGTAAAACAGACAAAAGCATAAAGCTGGATTGTGGTCTTTCATTTTATTTTCATCCAAACATGAGTTCGCTGTTTTTCTCCGACTCTGTGGCCGGCCCGGTGTGCAGCGCCCCTGCGGGGTCGGGCGCGGTGACCAGCGCCCTGCGTAACGACCTGGGCTCCAACATCCACGTCCTGAAAACCCTCAACCTGCGCTTCCGCTGCTTCCTCGCCAAAGTCCACGAGCTGGAGAGGAGAAACAAGCTGCTGGAGAGCCAGCTGCAGCAAGCCCTGCAGCGGCCGCACTACCGCCACCCGTTCGCCCGCGAGGTGGCCGTGCAGACGGACGGGCCCGAGTCCAGACTGCCCGGCACCATCTGGAGCTTCACCCACATCCGCAGGCAAGGAGAGCGCTACGAGACCCTGCAGGGGCCCGGAGTCACATGGACGCATCCAGATGGAGTTGGGGTTCAAATTGACACCATCACCCCTGAATTGAGGGCTCTCTACAACGTGCTGGCAAAGGTCAAGAGGGAGAGGGACGACTACAAGAAAAAGTGAGTCAAATCCAGACCAACATCACTTGTTAAAGTCTTGTTTTAGGGCCACAATAACTGTCTGTTGGTACTTAGCGTGAGTCAGATGAACTTCACTTCCACCCTGACCTCTGCTCCAGTTTGACCCCACTGATACTTTCCAGCGTCCTAACTGGGTTTGAAAGGCAGTAGTGGTTAGATTTACTCCTCATGTCTACAGTCAGCATCAAGCGCTGTTGAGGTCCTGGTGGGTCACTGAATTTATATTGCAGCTATTCGATTGTCTTAAGTCCAACATTTGAGTTTTTCCATTTAGAGAATTTAATTCTAACTTAATACAGGCAGTGGGAAAGTCTTTGGTAGGGTGGCAACTGAAAACAGCAGAGTGAATGGCCATTACAAATGAAAGAATCAAAAATGCATTTTTCAACTGTTTTATTATTGTGATTTTGATTAATATAAAGACAGTGTATTTTTTTTATTAGCGGAGGTGTTATTAAATTATTGCTTTATTATTTTTGCAATTCTTAAAGTCCCACTCCAATCACCTTATGAGCTATTGTAAAAGCGTTCCCTTCAGTCTTTTGATCATGATGATGTCATTTTTAGCCAAAATCAAAACACCTGTGTCGTTTTCTAGAACAAAGTTGGTGCAGCGCAGAAGTAGTTCATCAGAAATTCACCTCTGAGTTGTGGGCAGAACTGTTGGTGTGGAAGTAAGGCGCCACTGGTATCCCATCATCCCTTTGTTTTCATTGTCTCCTGCTATCTTACAGCCCCTTACAACCGGGCGAGCAATATTGGAGCTCTCCAGCTGTACGGTTTTGTGCCAGATACCACCTCAGACCAGCTAAAATGAAAAGGCTTTTTTTTATAGTCTAGTGAAACATTCTTCTGCTATGTTTTTTTTTAATTTTCTTATTGGACATTAAAACTAATATACATCAAATTGACACATTTTACTTTCTTGTTTCTCAGATATTAATATTTTTTTCCCTCTGTGGCTTTTATAAAGCCTGGCCTCCTCGTGAGGACACAACAGTGGTAGAGTTACACTTCAGCAACTTCCCTTGAAGGGTGTGAAAAGCTTTTGTTTTGTGGCTCCTCTGAGGAAATTCTGTTGCACGACTCATCCCAGCTGATTTTTATTTTCCAAGTCATATTAAGTCTGCAGCCTTGGCTGACGGCTAGAAGGAGACAATGTCACGCAACCGCCAGCTTCTGTTCACCGCCATGACTCAAACGGAGAGGCATTCAAACAAGCCTCTGTGCAGGGAGGTTGCCCGTGACGACTTTCCAGCGAGCCAGCTGACTCAGTCACACATAATGTGCGTGCTCTCCAACTCCGCTGGGAAACCAGAAATCCTGTCCAGTCATCCTCTGTAACCTCGTCATATCCTTTTTTGTGCATTTCTGTTTCTGACTGTGCCTGGAGGCATATTCAAAGCTGAAGACCAAAACATAGAGAAAGAAGCTTTGGATTTTGGGGGATTATTTTAATAGTCAATTTGATTGGCCTATTGAGCACATTTTCATAAATTCTTTTGAACTAGATTTTTTTTTAAAATTCACAATATTGTTCCTTTTACAATCATTACTATCATTGGGGACATTTAAAAAATTCTCATTTGAACATTTTTAATCATCCAAAAGGAGGAATAAGACATTTTCTGTGTGTATGTGTCAGTAGTGACTATAATCCCCATCTCTCCCGTCTTGCCTCCTCGCTGCAGGTTCAATTGCATCAGGAGGCCCAGCGTTTTGTTTTGTCTTTGGTTCTTAATCCTCTTTACAACAGTCACGTTTCAGCATTCAATCCTTGAGTCCCATCTTGCTGTGCCTTTTCTTTTGTGCTCTTTGTGTTCGGCCATTCATTCCTTCACTCCACCTTTCTATAGCCCCCCCCCCAGTTCTTTGCTCCGCTCTGTGCCACATACAGACAGCTTTGTAAGGCATACTCGCTTCCAAATGAAATCTCCCATGATTCCACTGGAGCGGGCTGATTTATTAAAGTATTAGAAAAGCGGTGGCACTCACAGCAATCGATGGCTTTGTGGATTGTTTCTGGTTTTCTTTACCATGTGTTGGTACAATGAACTACTGTGTCCCTTTCACATTTTAGTAGTCTGTTTTTCTAAACCAGATTAAAAACAGCATGATTTCAAAGTTGAGTTTACTTGTCAGCTTAAAGGTTAAGCACAAGCTAGGGAAAATGGGAAAAAAATACTGTCAAGTTTTATATAGTTTTGTATAGCTTTTTTCAACAAAAAAGCTAAAAAAAATACATGTAATAAATTTTTTAAACAATATTGTAGTTTTGCTAAATCTGTATCAATATCAGCATTTTGTAACATCTTCTAGACTGAGAAATAGGGTTCTCCAATCTTTAAAAGGTTACAGTAAACTGCATGCATAAATAACCTTTATATTATTCATTGTTCTTGAAGATTGCTCTGTAGGTTTATATATATATATATATGACATACATTGACTGGACCAGCGATCTCTGACTCAACACTGAGGGGATTCTGAGGGATCCCACTCGAAGTAGGTCAGCTATACTGAGAGAGGTTTACATATAATTCTGTCTTATTAAGAAAGGGCAATTGGGTGGGACAAAGTCAAGAGACAGTTTTTCAGTGTTTTATAGAACATAAACATAAAAAAAAACATCCTTTCATATGCACACATTTGAGCTCTAATAAAATCCAAACAGCTGATTCCAAAAGTTACCCCATGCAAATTGTCTGAAATAGACAACAAAGCAATACTGGCAACATGGCGGACACAGCAGCGGCTGACCTGGACTCACAATTTTCGGGTAAAACTGCTGCAATCATTACAGACCTCAAGGAAGACATCCGTCGTTTAAGAGCTGAACTGGAAATGAAAGACGCTCTACTTTCCAAGTTCATGGATGTCTCCTTCGCCCAGTCTTAGCGGCTAACTTCACTTAGCGCCGCTCTCCAGGACACAGCTCCATGGGATCCTTCCACCTGCCCTCGGCCTTCTTCATTCTCGACTCCCAAACAAAGATCCCTGGATGAAGAAGTGGTTGTCGGAATGCCCAGAAGGACTTCTGATGAGATCCAAAAGCCTGCACTGAGTCTCTCAAACCGCTTCGGAAGTCTGGCTGCGGATTCTCCGGCTCCTTCGGCCACAGCGGCACGGACTCCACCAGACCTGGGTTCCATCGTCGAGTTCCCCGCTCTTCGGCGAGACACCACAGGGACTCCGGCGGAACACGAAGGCACCGCGGCGGGCAGCAATCCGGCTCGACCTTCGAGGATCGCCACGAAAGCCCCATCCGGTCCCGACGAGCGTCGCCGGCTGGAGCTCACCGCTTCCTCTCGGTCGGCAACCTCTTCCTCCCGCCGTCGGTTCCTGAAGGAGGCTGTCCGTTTCCACTCCAGCGGTGCCCGCGCCTCGCCGCCATCCCAGCCCGACCACCGGCTACAAGGTGAGGCCGCCGCCGTCACACAGGGACGCTCCGCTGTCGCCTCACCTGTCTGTGCTTCACCAGCGCCCGCGTCTCCTCCTTCACTGTTTGCCCCGACGACAGCAATCATCGGTGACTCCATAATAAGGAAGGTCCGCTTCTTTAACGCGGTAACACACTGTTTTACTGGAGCCACAGTTCTGGACATCCTGGAGAAACTCCCAGAACTGTTGCGCTCTTTCCCTTCCTCTGTTAGGAGACTGATTTTACACGTCGGTTTTAATGATACATCGTATAGAGAGTCTGAAACGACTAAAAAAGCTTTTAACAAACTTTTTACATTTTTAAAGTCCTGTCCATTGACTGTTTTTATCTCTGGACCCCTCCCCTCCCTCTCCCGCGGCCAGGGCCGGTTCAGCAGGCTGCTGAGTCTGAGCTCCTGGCTCCAGTCTGTTACCAGTCAGAACGGATTTGTTTTTATTGACAATCTTAACCTGTTCTGGAACAGAACCTCCTTTTTTAAAACTGATGGAATTCCCCCCAGTCCACTGGGCAGTAATGTTTTAGCCGCCAACATCAGACACTCTGTCCAGACATCACCTGCCCCCATCATGTCCACACCAGTCCAAACCTCCTCTTCATCTGTACAGACATCTGTGTGTGGAGGTGACTGACTGGATCATGTACCTTCTTCCCCCATTCCCCAACAAACTGCTTCAACCATCCACACTGCTTCCCTTCCAAGACTTGTTGCCCCCTCAACTTATCCCATTAAGACCATTAGTACAATCAGGTCTTCTATGAGGAGACGTGCTGGGAGAAAACCAGATCACCAATACCTTCAGCCACTAAAGGAAGCACCAAAGTCCAAGGAAGGAGTTTCATCAACCAAAGATGTTCCACCCTCTTTTAACATGGCACTTTTTAATGTTCGGTCCATATCTAACAAGACTTTTATTATAAATGATTTTATCCTAGACCATAATATTGATTGTCTCTTTTTAACTGAAACGTGGCTGAGCACGGATGCATCCACTGTTCTCACAGAGGCCTCCCCATCTAATTTTAGTTTTGTTTTTTCCACAAGGGAGGGTAAAAAGGGTGGTGGTACTGCATCTATTGTATCCAACTCCTTTGCAGTAAAGCAAATTACTTTAGATCAGTACCCCAGCTTTGAACACCATGCCTTTGTTTTTAACAGCCCTCCAGTTTTATGCATCACAGTATACAGACCACCAAATCCAAACACTGGTTTTATTGAGGAGTTTTCTGAGTTCCTAGCATCTGTCCACACTTCATTCAACATGATTTTAATAACTGGTGATTTTAATCTGCATGTAGATAAGGAGTCGGACTACTCTGCTACTCAGTTTCTGGACCTGCTTGCTTCTCTGGATTTTAAGCAACATGTCATGCAGCTGACTCACAACAGTGGGGGAAACTCTTGACCTGGTAATCAGTCATGGTTTACCTACAAGTGTGTCCACTGTTGTGGATCTGGCTGTCTCTGATCATTACTGTGTGCTTTTTAACATCACTGGTTTTATAAAACAACAGACCTCTGTGAGAACTGTGAAGAAACGCTACTTGACTCCTGAAGTGGTCGAAAAATTTATTTCAACTGTTCGCTCAAACTCTCCAATTGTCTTACCAGCCCCCTGCAACTTACTTGTGGAAAGTTTTAACAGTAAACTTAGATCCAGTCTCGACTCAGTTGCTCCACTAAAATCTAAAAGGATGAGAATCAAACCTTCACCCCCTTGGAGAACCGAAGACATCAAACAACTGAAGAGACGAGCTAGGGCAGCGGAAAGACGTTGGAGAAAGCATACGCTTGAAATAAATCATCAACTATACCAAAATCAACTAAAACTATACAACCAGACTGTAAAACAGACCAGGAACTCATACTTTGAGAACATAATCTCTGAAAATATAAATAATCCCAGAGTCCTCTTCAGCACAATAGAATCCTTATTGAACTCAGACATGAATAAGACCACAATGCCAGCGTCTGCTGCATTGTGTGAGGACTTTGCTAACCACTTCAGGAGCAAAATTGCTTCTGTACGATCTAGTATCTTGATGGAACAAAGAAGCAATTGTAATAAAAATGATGACTTGACCTTACCCGAGGAAGCACTGGACAGTTTTGACCTGGTTGAAGCTGCAACACTTGGTCGAGTTTTCTCCCAAGTTAAACCAACGACCTGTTTTTTAGATCCCATCCCTACATCACATTTTTATGGTTGTGCTTGTTTTTAATCTGTTTTATTTTAATGTAAAGCACTTTGTGTTATGCTTCATAGGAAAAGTGCTATAGAAATAAAGTTTGATTTGATTTGAAACAATTACAATGGTTTTGTAAATAGCTCGTACAGTAGTTTTTTTTTGGTGTGAAATCAGACTTTTAATGGGAGTTCTCCCTTTTAAAACCAGCCTCCAGTGGTCATTTGGGGAACTACAGCATTTTTTACTTTTGGGTTAGTTTGGCAGATGTATTTCAGAGGTTGAAATACTGAAGGTGATTGTGAGATCTGCTCTCTTCTATTATACCACAAAAGTGATGATTTTTAAGAAATTTTATTTTAATGAAACTTGGAGGAGAATATGAAGATTGGCATTTGATTTATCCTCCTATTTTCTGCACGCGCTCAATTCCTTTCCTTTCAGGGTTACAGGGCTGCTGGAGCCTATCCTAGTCACTATTTGGTGAATGTAGGGGTTGAATCTTGGACAGGTTGCCAGTCTATCACAGGGCTACACTTACACAATCACACACACTTACATTAAGATTTGCACCTGCAGTGTTTTAATGAAATGTTCTAGAGTTCTTTTAAAGACTTAGTGCCTCTCTGTCTGGACTGTGGAATCTCTTATGATGGATGGCAGTACAGGTGCCTTCTTCCTGTGCAAAATGTTTCATTCCTCTGTCAGCCATCTCTGTGGAATATATCAATAGGGTAGTTAGTGCGTCTCAATAAATAACTGGCACCTGCAGGCAGTGATGTTAAAAAAGCCATAAAAGCTGTGTCACATACCGAATAACAGATTATACAGTTTATAGCCTTCTGGAGGCTGAAAACAGACAACTGTTCTGTCATCTAGGTAAGTTAAATTTTTACATTTGTTTTTAGTTTGTATGCTATGCGGAAAGCTGCGGTTTATGGCTGGACAGATAAACTGATAGGGACGAAAATCTGTATTTGCACATGCAAAATGATGTATTTAAAGTCTGCTGTATGGTCAAATGTCACATCCTAGTTAATGTAAATGAATACAAGATAGAGAGAGACACAGTTTACGGTATTTGCATGGCTTTTGCCAAAGAATGCAGCAGGATGCAGCTGTTGAGATAAGTGAGAGGCACTGGAGAGACTAATTTACAAAATTTTTTAACACTTTTTTACTGCTATAAAGAGCACACCAAGAGACAAGCTGTGCTGAGGCTGAGATTTGAAACAGTGATCCTTGCTGATTCCTCTGGCCGTTCCTAATTGGATGTCTGTTCCATAACTAAATAAGGGCCAAATGCTCTTCCTACTAGGTCAGTGTGGGAGCAAAAGTGGACATACGGTGAACCAGACCAGCATCCAGGCCTCCTGGGCCTGTTTTTTCAGCATGAATTATTCAAATGCTGCTGAGTTTAGAGTGTGTGGATCAATGCAGCCAGACTTTGGTGAAGGCATTTTTCTGGGGCTTTGATCTCAGTTCCTGTGCTGCAGAGAGAGATGACTGGAAGAAATGTGCCTTGAAACAAAAAACAAGAGTGCGAATATTTAACAATCCCAAATCAACAACAGTTTTGAAGCTTAGTGCTGCACTGTGTTTGATAGATCATTTCTTTCGGAATAGCAACATGCCTCATTTAGCTGTCGTTGAGTTGGTGCTGACCTGCCCCGTTTATAATCCGGGCTCTGTTAACGAGAAGGATTTTCTCTAAGCCGTCACCTAGCACCAGGATCTCCACATCCAGCCAACTCTGCACCTCATTCTGGCTCACAGCTGCTGAACTGTGCTGGGCCTCATCAAGTAGGAAGACTTCCTGCTGCACAGATTCAGAGAGATGCAAAGAAATTAGGATCAGTTCACTGAGACGATGATCTTCATAATCCCGTTTCTCCTTGTCGTTGTGTTGTATAAAATTTGCATGTACTTGCTTTTTAAAAGGCAATCTGCATGTCAGAGTGTGTCCGTACAGCTCGATTACTGCATAACTCTTTATTTTGCATGTGTCATCTTCTCTATGAATCTGGATTGCCCTCAGTGGAACCATTAAAAATGCAAAGCCATTGCTAACTGACTCCTTTCGGCCACAGCCCTTTACCATTGCCTAAAAATATATAAGCGAGACGTACTTGCACTGAGTCATGTCTTCATTATAGGGAAAAGTTAAATCCAAAATCCAATGTAAAATGGGCTCTGAGACGATTACAAATTTAAAAGGTAGCTTTAAAAAAACATTTTCCAAACCTTGTAATAAACCAAAATGCAAATTTTTTTGCAAATATTGTGCACTTTCAGTTCTGCAGGTATGTGCCCTGAGAGGAAAGATTATTCAGCATATACTTGTTTGCTTGCAGCATCACATATTGAAGTCTGAAAGTATTAATAACTAGGTCATTGCATGATTCCTATGTGGATACGTTTGAAGTAAAGAGTAGGAGGTAGCTACTCAGACACAAGACATCAAGATTTATGGCAACTGCGTGAGAAAGTCTTTAAGATTTCAGTTTGCTTGGGTGCAGTTTTCTGGAGCTGCTGCAGTTCCATGCATCTCAAGTTGATTATTTGTGGGTATCGATACAGGTGAGAGCAGTGGTGCAGAAATACACCTGTCTTAAACGAGAAAAGAGAGCACTGATTCCATTGGATGTTTGTTTTTCATTTTTATAAAAGCCCTGCTAAGTCTGGCTTCATTTTCACATCAAGTCAGACACTTGCTAACACTAATTTTTCCTTCTGTTGTCTCGCCTTTCTTGTTCAGACCGGTTGGGTTTTTAAAAAGCTTTTCCCACTTTAAATAGGCCAGTTCATGCTGACACAGCATACAGCCTCAATAACCTCCATATTTCAAAAGCTTGTTATTTCAGAGGAAATACCAGGCGCCGTTTAATACATGCCATCACGCACACACACACACACACACCCCCACACACACACTTAGGTTGTATATAATGTTGTGCATGTGGTAGATGGGAAGGCAGTTTGCAAGAATCTGGTGGCCACCCAGCTGTCGCCCGTTTTTGTAATGGCGTCATTCCTGCCTGACTGATTGATGCCTGACGATTGCCTGACATACCGCCATCTACATTCATTATCACACCAACAATTAAAAAAAAAACTTTCTGCCAATGCCTCACTATTGTGCGGTGGCAGTTGTATTTCTGACCGTAGCATTAATGACTAGAATTTTATTCCTAAAATAAGAATTCCTGGTAAGACGACTTTTATTATGCTACTGGCAGGTTTTTTGCTTATTTAAAGAAACATTTTTACTCTTTGACTTCTTTCTAGAGGGCATGTTTTTGCAGTGCAGCCAACCGATAACTCAGAATCTAACATCTCATATGACTTTTGCTTATTTTGGCAACATTGTATCAGAAGAATTTAGTTTTTTAAACAACAATCTGTGGCTCCGTAATAAATAACGAATGTAATTGCAAGTTTCTTGCAAAAAACAAAATATTAGTGGTGCATTTTCAGTCAATTTCTCACTTTTAATAACTTAAAAATAAAAAGTGGACTTTACATTTTTCCTTTAAAAACAAACATAAAAAAGGTGGGCAAAGAAATAATGTACTCTACTTCTAAATAGCAAGCTATTGTTTAAACTGTGCACAAAGATCAAATAAATTCCCCTTTTCTTTTTCCAGAGAGCTGACACCACTTCCTGATGCATTGTCAAAATGTTTAGTGACATTCTTAGTTGAAACAACCCCAGAAAAACGACACAAAAGCACTTTAGCCAGGCATGCATCATACAGCTGTTGGTTTTATTGATGAAGTGAGGTCTTTGCTCTATGCCCCTCTTCCTGAGGGTGTTCCTTCTTTTGAATTCGTTTTACCGACTTCCTATGTAGAACAAATGGAGCAGGATGTGAGATTAGGTGAAAAAGGCCTGCCTGCATAAAGTCTGATCTGGGTTTATTTATTTCATAATACACAGTAAATCTGATTCCACTATTCAAACAAACATGACCTCAAAGTTAAATTATTTCAAAAGGTAGAGAGTCACTGTAAACACTGACATTCTCAAAATCACTCTGAATTTGATGTTTCTCATTCAGTATTACCAACAGTGACATGTAAGCAGTTCAGGATTGGAATTGAACTTGCAATCTTCTTAGTTAAAGGTCCATCGCTCTACCTCAGCACCACGGCTTGAGTTTAGGTTCCTAATGCTCATAAGTTAAATCCAGACCACTAAAATAAACCATTTTGATTCATTTCAAATGCTGCATTGATTTCAACAGTTATAGGTCCATTTTTATTAAGTTGGTAGGTTCCTCAAGTTCTACAATGACAATCTCATGACTGATTTTAACAAAAAAAAAATCTTGAGAAAAAAATAAATAAACAGCGTAACCTTTTGGATGCAAACTTTATTCTTTGTTTGAAACTTTCTACATTTATGAAAATATTTTTTAGTCCCACTCCAACTATATATATACTTTTTTGTAAGAGTGTTCAGGGGTCTTTAAATTAGGATTTTGCAGTTTTAAAGCCAAAATCAAAACGCCTGTGTCATTTTTGAGACATCAGAGCAGGAACTAATTTCCCATCAGCCCTTTGTTTACGCTCGCTACTGCTAGCTTAAGGCACCTCTCAAGTCCAAGCTAACATTAGCGTAGCAAAAAAAAAAAAAACAGCAAGTAATATCGGAGCCATCCAGCTGTACAGTTTTGAGCCAGATGCCAGGAAAATAAACACACGAATGGATCTATTTGTCTGCAAGTGGATGACTTAGAATTGGAGTGGAGCAGGGAGACTTTGGCCCGCCCATAGCAGTTGCGTCACAAAGACCGAGTTTTTTTAAATCGTGGGTTTTCATCCGCTTCTGATCCAACGCGATTTGAATAAAGAAATACAGATAAATGCATCTTAAATTCTTTCATATGTGTCCTACTTTATGAAAAAATTCTACAAGAACATGTTCAAAACACAATTTTCATTGGAATGGGTCCTTAAGCTCATTTGATCAATTTCTCTCAGACAGATGCTCTGTTGGAACATCAGGACACAGGTGTGTGTGCTAAAAGACAGAAAAGATAATTGTCTTGTGAACATATTTCAAAGATCCATTATGAGTTACGTAACTTCACCAACACACCCGAGCATCTGTGCCAGAAGCGAACATCTTCATTTCTTTGTTGTTGTTTTTAATGTTTTCTACAGAACTCCACCCAAACATAGCCTGGGCTTGCACACTGTGGTCGCTGTGCTTGTTCTTGTGCACTTGCATGGAACCACACAAATCCAGGCCATTTGTCAAAGGAACATCCTCATCAAAGCCAGACATTAAAGGATTTAGAAGACGCATAGCTGCTCAAATCCTTTTGCTGAAGTTTTTTTAAGTCTACTGTGCAGCTAACTCTTGTGGAGGTTCTTCTGCCATGCATGGAAACAAAGACATAACACAGTTCATCAGAACATTAGTGATTGAAAGGTTTAGAGGTGAGTTCATAAGCACTTTAGGGAATATTAATTTCTATTACATTGTTATGCTGCTTTTTAGCCTTGATGAACATTCACTTTGATCACAATGACTTACTTATGTATTACCTCAAGAAAAAAAAAAAAACAAAAAAAAAACCCAGCACAAATCTGACCTATATTTGTTGCAAATTTGTTAAAAAATGCTCTGCAAATTCAAATATTTCTTTGATGTGGTTATTTAATTCAAGTAAAGGGAAACTTGTTAATATTTGGCAGTTTTCCCCCTTAAATATGTGTTAGTGGGAGTCTTGATAACCATTGAAAGCTATAATTGAATCTGATGCTTTTTCAGAGGTGACATTTCCTTCTACTCTGTGCACTTGAGGTAATTACTGCTATTCGGAGAAGTTACTGAAGCAATTATCTCCCTTTTTCCCAGGTCAGGACGTTTAACTGGAAACTGCTGGTAATTAGTTTGAAAAAGTACTTTCATGTTTGTCGTATACCTGCAGGGATTTTACCCAGCCTGCCTCAAGCCAAAAAAAAAAAGAAAAGCCCACAGGATTGGAAATGGCTTTAGTACAGAGACGGTAAGATAATTGTTTTGTGCAGTGAAAACAAGTCATGCATGCACACGTTAATTACTGAAATCAGTTTAGCTTTGTTTTTGACCCAGATCTTGATGGCTAATTAAACATGTCACAACTAGAACTTAGACATATTAGAAATTGTTTTATGTTTTACCAAACTCTCAATTCTTGTTTTGTTGAGCTACATCTTTCTGTTTCACCTGAATCCTGGAGTGTTGAAATTGGACTTAAGTCTTGCGATGGATCATGATAATCTTTTGACACAAACAAAGATGATCCAAGTTTAAAAACATATTTGTTTGCTACACTCCTGGATTAAGAACTTTATGAGACACATATATGGTTCTGTACAGAGAACATTCCTCAAATATACTCAAGATCCTTGATCTCCAGTTTGACATTTTATTCCGTCTAGTTATTGTTACTATATTAAAATCTTTTAAATATCTTTATAATCCCGCATATCTTTTAAATATTTTTTTTCGTCTTTAGAATTAAACATTAATAATAGAAAAATATATTTTTTAAATTTCAGTTTTAAAAATGAAAAACGAGCTAACACACTCAAGAAAGGAAATATAAGAAAATAGTAAAACTTTGTATTATCTAAGCTTTTAAACTCACCTAAGCTACTTTACTGACATGAAACTAAAAGTCAGAAGTTCTTGAAAAAACAAAAGTTTTACAACTACCACTTTATTCTAAGAAAATTGGACATTTTTTCATCATCCCACCCAACAAAATTGGAAATATCATAAAAAAATACAACATCAATTCTTGTAAACATCTTAAACATTTGGCATTATTTATTTTTAATGGCTAAGAAGGCTAAGAAAATGCCTTTATGGAAACTAATATTATTATAATTGGTTTCTTCCAGGGTCTCCACAGTGTATGTCACAAACACAGTGCAGGTACACAAATATGTACTAGGAACAATGTGGGGTTCAGTGTCTTGACCCAGTCTTCAGTAGAGAACAGACAGCAGGTCAGGGGCTGCCTGAACGTCTGATCTCTTTCACACATCTTCCACATTAACGTGCCTCGTCTCCCCGTGGAATCAGACGGGCCTACAGATTACAGAGCATCCTGTCATTTGATCAATGACCTGCTTCCATTCTGGTGAGATAAAGCATGCCTTGCTCAATTTCCCCCACATATCTGTGCCACATGTATGTTTTCCCAGCTAGCCCCTCCTTAAGAGCAAAGATTATTTCAACATGTTATGAATTAAACATGTTTTTTTTAAACGAGGGCTGAGTAAGAATGCTGTCATGAAAAAGACATTTCAGACACACCTATAGAGTCCACTGGGAGGAATTGTAGTTTTTTTTTTCTCTGTATTTTCAGACGTGATTTATCATAGCTGTCATAGGCCAGCCTGCATGCAATGCATTTGTCATTCATGTCGCCAGATGTATCGACCTCCAGCGTTTTCTACTCCATCTCTTTCTGCTCCCTGACTGATTCATGATATATTTAACAAAACAGCTTTTTCAGTTTAGAAAACACTAAGAAAACATCCAATAGAAATCTATTTCAGTATGTAAAAGTTGTATAATTTTCCACAAAATATAAGAAATTCGCAAAGAAAAATGGTAGAGAAAGCATATTTATAAATCATTTCTGAAAGAGTTTGAAAAGAGTTTGAAAGCTTCAGTTTGTTACAAAATCAAGTCAAATCAAATCCTTAAGGTGCATTCACAACGCGATTCTTGAGGCCAATTTGCATTTCCCGTCCCTCTCTTGTCGCGCCGTAAATTCGCTGAAGTCAGTCATAGAAATAGCAACCACTCCTTGTTACAAATCTGTGCTTGTGGTGACAGAGGTTTGTTGTGCACATATAAAACTATAATGCTAGATCTAATTAGTGTCAAACCTCAGTATTGTTGCGTTTTACTTTTTAAATATATAATTGCATTTTATTAAGCATAAAGAACACATCATTTTTTTTTAAAATAGTGTACCATCAGAAGATGGTACACTCTGGTCATAAAGTGACGGACATTGTCAGCAACCTTGTGACTGACTGATTAAAAATTTGTGTTAACGGTTAGTTGAACAAGTATACCTAATAAAGTGACCGATGAGTGTATATTTTAGATATTCAAGTATAAAAAAAATTGTAAGTATGTCATATAATTCCAACAAATAGATTTGTCTATTTGTAAAAAAAATCTGGTTTGACTAACTAGGAGCAATAAAAAACTGGTAGTAAATTTCAAATTGGAGATTAAAATGTAGATGTCTTAATTTGCGGACGGGGGCAAACCTCAATAAAATCAGAGCTCCTTCGCAGAAGTCGTGTTGTGTAAGTGAGAAATACATGTTGACACAGCAGCTCTGTTTTGGAGCCTTAAGACAAAAAGCGACAGGTACAGCAGGGGCCTAACCCGACATAGCTCACAGGATCAGCATTTGAGCTTTTAATTTCATGTTGACTATAAAGAGCTTCAGCAGACTAACACTTTCCAGCACTTCGTCAAGTTTGACAAGGGTGCTGTCAGGCTCAAAACATCTTTAGTGATGAGCCACAGAGGCTTTATAGTTTTTACACGCAACCACACCTCAAGTTTTCCACTCGTTGCTGTTGGTATTTACAGCCTCCTGGTTTAAAGATGTTATATCTTTAAAACTTTAGGAAGCTGGGAAATCAATGAAAACTTGAATAGAAAAATAAGTATGTTGTTTCCAAATGATCTTTTTAGGGCGAAACATTTCATAATTACGTCTACCGAATAAGTCTCACAGACAGTAATTGGAGAAAAAACAAAAACACAAGTGTGCCAGACTGTGAAACACATAAAAACGTGTTAAGACTGCTTATTATCCTCAGGTCATGTAATGGAAAAATAGTTAAGCTGCTCCTAGATACCCTGCACATGCTGGGAGGCAGTGCTAGTGGGCAAGTGCAGGGATTCTTCTGATAAACAGATAGTATTTGTGATACCATCTTGATAGGAACTATTGACGTATAATCAATATTTTATTATCTTTCAGTTTCAAGGATGGGCAAGATAATGCACGTTTTGTAATTGCAGCGGCACACAGACCTGTGAGTTTGTTTTAAGATGACTTTTCCTCAAATTTCAAAATAAAACAACTTTATTGATGAAAGACATTTTGATTCAACAGTGAAAGTTTTTGATTTATGTGTGGGGACTTTCAGGGGTTATGTTTGCCAGTAAACAGCTGTCCCTGAGCTGACATGTGCTCCAGCACCCCTGCTGTCTTTGTCCTTGTATGGGGTTTGCTTTGACTCAATAATCTTAAAGTTACAAGAAGACCAGACTCAAAGCTAAAACAAAGAGGACAGAAAAAATGTCTTAAACTATTTGGAATGTTGTTTTCTTCTTTTAAAATTGTCTTTTGACAATCTTGATACTTATTAGTTTCATTGTGTCATATTCAAAAGAGCAAATATGTTTATTTATGTTTTAGAGTAATAATTGAATTTTCTACTGGTGTATGTGTGCATATTTTCCAATCAATTTTATGACTAATTATCCTATGTTTCATATATCTAGATATAAACCTCTGTTGTTTGTTTTGTTTTTGCATTATTCTTGTGTTTATTGCTTAAAATAAACAATTTTCAATTCAAAATGTGAAAGCACTTGGCTCCCAAAAATCCATCTGAGTATTTTTGACATATAATGAAAAGATGGAGACTGGGCCTTCACCCCATGTTGGCATTTAACTGGATTGTCCTGCTGTTGGCCAGAGCCTGATAGAAAAAGCTGTTAAAGGGATGCGGATGCTTTGACAAGCATGTATCTGCAGAGGATGCGATGCAGTTGTGAACTCCGGTGACCTCGGCCAGAGTCCTGCTGCAGACGTGCCGAGTTTTGTGGACACAGTAAATATCCACTGCCAGCATTTTTAGAACAAGGAGTCAGTCGCAGAGTGAGCTGGCAGGCTGTGCTGAGACTGAGGGATACTTTCTTTTTAATTAGACAGTGTACTTTCTTTAGGACCAGCATGGAAACAGTTCAGTTCAAATTTTTTTATCTTCTGGTTTGGAAAACCTGAACTTACTGGTGGTCCCGTTGTGTTAGCTTAGATGACCTGTGTGACGAGGTCCACATCGGTTGAATTAAAACTAGTCTTCATCTCCTCATGCACAGCAACTTCTGTTTTTTCTACAAAGGTCCATTACTGCACAAATATAATCACTTATCACAGCTCAAAAACTTTTTTTTTCTATTCTGGGAAATACGATGCATTTTCAGAAACAACTGTCCTTTATATGATGCTGTTTCTTTTTCTTCAAAATACATTTGTGTTAACCCTGTAAAGGCTATTACATCAAAGAACTGACAGAAAAGTATTTTTTTTAAATAAAATGTTTTTTTAAACTGTTTGATGAAAAAAAAATTACAATAAAGTTTTTAATGAGATTTGGTAAGCTTTTGATCACAAAAATCTCAGCTTAAGATCCCGAGTGTTCAGGAAAAAAGCAACAAATTTCCTCCCTGTCTCAAATTTGACCCACACATTTTTAACCAGGTGTAACTGTATTGCAAATAATTAATAATCAACACCATTTATATTCTTTTTACACACCAAGTAGTAATTTAATAAAATGAATGACAATAGATGAGTTATTATCACCGTAAAAGTTTTGAAAATTAGCTAAACTTTTCCCACCAAAAGTCTTTTTGAGATTTCATGGAAGCAGCCATTTTAACATTAGCAGGAAAAGCCTTTTTACTGCCCCTAGTGGACTGACGATGAACTACAGGGAAGAAAAACTGATCAAGTTCTATTTACAATGGATTTTTAATAAAAGTTTTGTTTGTCTAATGATAAACCAAAGTGATTAAAAATGATATGAATGGTTATATGAAGTTTAAAAAAAATGCATTTACTATGAAAATGTCTGACAGCTAAAGCTTGTCACTGATGTTGAAGTTTTCTTGATTAAAAACATTAACATTAGTATTAAAAACATCCTGTGAAATCTTTAAAGTGACTATTTTAAAGCTAAATTACATGAATATGTTTAAAGCAAAAAAGAAAAAAAAAAAAAGATCTAAACCATCCGTGTTTTATTACAATAACGGTTGAAATTGCTGAAGGACTGCTGAAGAGCATACTCTCAAAAGTGGGTAGAAAATTTTCAAGAGGATCTTAGAATGTTTTTGAGTTATTTTCAGTTTTGCATTGTTAGGGCTCCTAATTTAAGGAGGGATGTGGATAGAATAAACAAAGGGAGACAGCAGAGCTATTATTATTATTAGTAGTAGTAGTATTGTTTTAGCATTTATTTCGAACTGATAAAATAAAAAATAAAGTTCACAACGATAAACAACAATATTCAAAGTTCGAAAAGGGCTTTGATATAGTTTGACAACTTATCTAGTCCAAGCCCCATTTTTCAACAACAATCAATTATGGTCAAATTAAAAAACTGTTGAATAAAAAATACATTTCAATGAATTTAGTTGAATCCCTCATATTTATTTATTACATCACCTTTGATTATTGCTTTGAATTCATTATTTTTTTTAGATTGACAATTTTGAATATCTTTCCTGGAGTTTTTCCATATATGAACCCTTTTTGTGGAGATACAGTAAAGTTTAGTGTTTGTTCTCACAGCTGGTTTCATAAGCATGTTTGATCCTCTCAGACAGTGTTTATGATCTCTTAAGTAAAAGAGTCTTCAGTAGTTTTTGGGAATTTATTATTTAGTACTTTGTGCATGATTTGAATTTTTATGAGTATTATAAGTTATGAATGTGCATAACAAATACTTGACATACTCAGTGGAAAGTCAGTACCATTATCCGCTGACCTAATAATATTATCAATGTAAATGTACCCAGGGGAATAGATTTATAGAAATATAAAGGTGCTTCTGTGGATTAAACACAAACAGCCTGAATAATTCCAAGCTGTTACAACTTTGAGTATTTGTAACTAGTGTTTTATGCAAAAATAATAACTTATATAAGAAACCTAATTACTTTACTCGATATTTTCCCTTATATATCTGACCTGTCTCATTGTGCATAAAAATGGAACTGATAATACTGTGATTGTTACACGACACATAGTTGGTTCAAATGTCGTTATCCCTGTTGATAAAATAGCACAAAACAGAACAGTTTCTAGCATAATCTTCTTGTTTTATTTTATTTTCTACACAATTCTATTGATTTTTTGGCTTTGTATCTATCAAAAATATGAAACATGTTTTTAATCTGTTGTGAATAAGAAACACTAGTTCTTAGATTCCATGATCTCTAGAGCATTCTAGCATAAAGGAATGCAGGGATGCTCCACCCTGTAATCACTGAAACGCTCAAAGACTTCTATTGATTAATGTTTTGTGTTCATGAAAGGTTAGACTTGCATTCTTACAGCTTTATTGAGGCGGTGGGGTTGTAAGGATCACAAAAGAAAAAAAAAAAAGGGAACAAAAGGGTGAAAGAAGAGGGGTGGGGGTGTGACTCTATCCTGTCAAGAGCTTTTTGTAATCGGAGATGGGAGGAACATCCCTTAAAAGAGCAGTTTCCCTGTGTAGTGGGCCCTCAGGAAGACTGGGCTCCGCAAATACTGACCCACCTCTGTGCTCTGTGTTACAGATGGGAGGAGGAACTGTCCAAGCGAGAGCAGCTGGAATCCATGATCAAATCCCTGCAGCAGGTTGGGAAACAACACTGAGACATTTCCTAATAATCTGTACACACAGATGTTTGACGTTGCGTCTGGGGTAACTTGTCTGTATTTTTCAACACTACTGAGCATGGAGCGTGTTCATGGGAGTAGGAAACAGCCAGGAGTGAGAGATCAAGATAACCACATTACAAACCCATCAAGAAGCCTAGATTTAGATATGAACATCAAAAGCCACCAGCTGTTTTCCACTTCTGCTCAGAGCCAGGTGAAAGGAAACAGTTATAATAGCAAAATCAATCAAAAAAGTGTCCCCCAAGGGTACCAGCCCAGCTCTTGCACCTCTTTTAGTTGGTATATTTTCCTTTTTTTATGCGTTTGCAAAAAAAAAATCAATGCATGTATGTTTGTGTTGGGCTTTGAGTCAGCAAACATCAGGCAGGGAGGTGGACCACCACCCCCTGAGAGTTTTAACCTTGCAGAACTTGCAGGCAGGCATTACTGCATATGGTAAAAACATGTTTGTCCAGTGATTGGTAATTATAGTGAACAGTCATTAAAAAAAAAAATTCAAAGAGGACTGAAATGCAAGACTGCAGATTTGATACACAAGTATACAGGCTAATGTTAAATAAAGACCAGAGGTCTGCAACCGGAGGCTCTAGGGGTCACATGTGCTTTTTTCACCCCTCCATTTGGTTTTTAAGAAAAATGCTAACAATTTGAATAAAGATGAAATTAGTTAGGTTAAGCACATTGTAATATCTGCTGCTAAATAGTGTCTAGTTGCTGTCCTTCTTATAGAAACGTTAGACGTGCGTTTTCTTGCTTTTTTGATTTAAGTAAATTGGCAGAAGGAGGATGTTATTTGACACGGGGTGTATTTTATTTTGAAAGGAACTTGTATATGCTGCTTTCAAAAGTAAAGACATATAAAGTATATAAACTATATATATATAGTATATAAACTAATATATATAAGCATATAAACTATAACACTTTTGTAATTCAATTATTGTAAATATTTTAAAACGACATTTTATAATTGAATGGATTAATGGCCACAAAAACACAAGTGTAAAAGGTTTTGTGGGACCTTAGGGCTCTCGTTAGGTGTCAGAAACTGGAGCATTTGACTCTTGGTGATAAAGGTTGCAGACCCCTGGATAGACAATTTACCCTCATTAGACTGATCTGGACTGAAAGGTATAATGCAAATCTTAATTAGTTTAACTCGGTTTGATGTTTCTTGCTTTTTGTGTTATGAAACTATCTCGGCTGTGAATTGGTGCTTTTCATAAATAAACTTATGCCTTAGTCACAACTGCCCTTACAGGTGGATATGAGCTGTCTGCAGGCAAAAAGTTAGCAAAACTTTATAGGAAACAAAAGTGGCCTGAATGAAATTTTAAGATCCCAGACTGAAAATGTTCATGCACGTTTTTATTTGTGTGCATGCTGAGGGCAACAGGTCATAGCGCACACTTACAGTATTCTTAAAGTGACTGAAACTTCGAAGTAAGAAAGTTGTCCCTTCATTCACCGGCCCTCCCGACCGTCATGGTGGACGATCAAGGCGAGATGCTCGCAAGTGGCCAGGTCGACTACAGGAGAGGCAGAGGTTTTCTTGCATTCGTCTTCCTCTTTCCTCTGGCGTAAGGCAAGTGGAACCCAACTTGCATAGGTTCATCAGGCGTGGTTGGCTCGTTGTGAAATGACATAGGCGTCATAGAAGAAGGTTCAGGGGTCGTGACTCTGGTTTTATGGGTTTTCAGGATGTTGTCCAGCCGAATAGTCAAGGCAATTAGTTGATCCAGATCCAGATTCTTGTCGTGGCCGGCGATTTCCCTTTGGAGCTCCATGGAAAATCCCCGGCGGTTTTTAAACTACAATGAGACCGAGCCGCTTGGGCTGCCAGAGTCCAAAATCTAAAGGAATAGGCTGCCGCTGTCTCTTTACCTTGTTTAATGTCCATAAGTTGATCCAGGATCCTTGCTGATGATTGAGTGATGGAACACATTGCGGAGCAGCCGAGTGAAAGCCTCAAATGAATGGGAAGGCAGGGAACCACCAGATCAGACTGCTGCTCACCACTGCAACGCATCTCCAGACAGCAAGGAGCATAGGAAGGAGACTAGCTTCCTTAGTGGGATACAGATGGGCCTCTTCGTGGAGGAATAACTAGCACTGCATAAGGAAGCCATTGCAATGTTCTGGTTTCCCAGTGAATTTTTCCAGTAGCAAGAGACGAGGGCCAGTCACAGGACTGGATGATGCAGTGGGATCCTCCAACCCTGTGAACATAGTTGGAAGGGGAGCAGCCCGAGACAACACTACGGGTGATGGATTAGCCACAGGGTTAGCTAGGAGCTGCTCTATGGCGGCATCTGTGGCAGCAGTCAAACGATAGAGTCGACAGCCGTGCTTCAGCAGCATCGCCGCAAATCCCGCCAGATTCGAAGGAGTGGGCATGCCTGTTGCTGGATCCGCGTCAGGCAAAGTCTTCTGTGACGAAGAGGCACAGGCGTTTGGATCCACGTGCAACTGGTTTATTAGTGAGCTCAAACAGACGAGGGCAAGGGACAGCTGGTGAAGACCAGAATCAAAGAGCTTTGCCTGATGGGAGTTGTAGTGAGGAAAAGAGCCAGAGAATGTCAATACTCAGGAGAGGGCTGCCTCTGGTGGTCTGAGGGGCAGTTGAAATCTCAAACTCTGACATCGTCATTTTGAAAATTTATCTTTTTGATGAGATTGTCTTGGGCAGCTCTGACCAGGCTGGCAATGGAAAGTTTAGAGTGCTCTAAGTAGCCGCTCAGTCAGTGAGGGCAGGTCAAAAGGGGATGGCGAGGGTAGTGGTGGTGGTGGGTAGCGCCTGTGGGCCATACAACACGGCTCGCGGCTCTTATTTGTTTTTACATTCTGATAAAACCATATTACTTTTTAGCTTGTAAAAGCTACGTTTGGATAAGTTATCTGGATCTATTTGTTTCCAAATTCTTTACAATAGGTAAATTACTATAATAAATTTTGGGAAGTCAATGTGTTATTTACTTTAGTGTTTTATTAACGTCCTTTGTTTACCTTGTTTCCATTCGTTCTGTAGACTGCACGGGAGTCATCAGAGATCCAGGAGGAGCTGAGCGAGAAGGTGGATAGGTTGAAAGCAGAACTCGTGGTCTTCAAAAGCCTGATGAGTGACGTAAGCATTGGATTAGGGCAAAATCCCTTCACAACAAAGCTTTCATTCAGAGAAATATATGCATAAAGTAGCAAATATCCACATCATGTCCCAACAGCATCCAGGGCTGTTTTCTTAAGCTTTATCAGAATAAAGACGTCAATTTTCCTGGTCTAAGGAGGAACACACACACACACCCTTCCTCCTATTTGATTTAATACAATTCTGTTCCTGCTGAGACAATCTTTTTTTTCTTATTGCTCAGATCGCAGCTGCAGATCAAGGATACTTCCTGTTCCTTGCACCTCTGACTTGTTATCTAGCAGTTGTGCGGAGTTGATATTCAGAGTTAGCACACACAGCTGTTGGCTGCACAAGGATAAATATAGACAGAATCTCAAAAATCTGTTTGCCTTTCCCCTGTTTTTGGTTCACGTTGTCCATTTTTCATTTTCATTTGTGCTTCACTTTTATTTATGCTAATCAAGAGACAGGTAAGTGATGTAGATAAATAGAAAAAAGACTGCTAGATCATTTAAAACCTTGTGTAGCTATTAGTTAGTTTGCTCATAACAGCTGTGGAAAAAAAAAACATTTAACAAATGGTTCAGTTTTAGCAGTATGGGTGTTTATCTTCATCTTTCCCAACAAGCGTTATCATAGCCTCATGTTTTTGCATAGCTAAATTGACAATTTGAGGATGGAAGCATATCAGTTTCAAGCCATTTGGGATAGACGCTTAAGTGTCGCTGCTGGAGTCGGGATAAAATGGGCAACAATTTTTTTTCTGACATGGAGCCTTTGCAAGGGTAATTTGACCAAACACTTATTTGAATTACATAGAGGGGAATACATAAAAATAACTGATAAAATATAAATGTTTCAAATTTATAAGAGTATATAGAGCATTCTGAATTATAACCTAAGGTTTTCTGTTATCTGGATGTGTTAAAACTGTAAAGTTTGCATTTGTTTGACTTAACTTTTTTGCATTTCCAGTTCAAGCAGATCGAGTATTTTGAAAGGAAGTTTTGCGTGCTGCTGTCAAAATAATGAGGAGTTAAAAATTGTTCTATAGAAAAATATGACATTGTTTTAATTCTGTGGTACATATCTGAAATCTATACTTTATAAATGAATGGCTGAATGGCCACAGAATCAAAAGTTTAGGTAAATTTTTTTAAATGATGACTTTGTGACTTTGTCTCGCTGGACCAAATGGCTCTTTTAAGGTTGCAGACTCCTAGTTTAGAGTTTCCTATTTTAGTTAAAATTCTCTGCTTTGATCATACTGATGCTACATAGTAGTAGTAGTAGTGTATTGATGAATGTCTAAAGGATGAATACACGTAATATAAAGTATTTCCATCCCTTTTGCAGCAAATGTCTGACCTAGACTCCAAGATCCAGGAAAAAGCCAGGAGAGTGGACATGGATATATGCAGGCGCATTGACATCACGGCCAAGCTGTGTGATGTCGCACAGCAACGCAACTCAGAGGACATGTCGAAAATATTCAGTACTGCCAGATCGCTCCCAGAAAAGGCAAGTATGTATACACACCAGGTTCCATGTGGCAATGCACTAGTTTGTCAGAAAAGCTGTGAAAGGATAAAAAAAACCGAATTCACTTGGAGAAGTCGTTCGACCCAAATGAAATTAGAGCTGCGCACTCAGTGACCCTTTTTGGACATGCTTGCGAATAATGTCATAAACATAGACATTCAAGGTCCCGACTGAACTGAATCTTTAATGTGCACCAAAAAAACAAATAGCGCAGTGGAAGTTAGTGTGTGTTTGGTTTCTTTCCTTGGTTATCGGATCACCCAGAACAAAACAACGCTAAAAATGTTTTTCTTTACTAGCAGACATATTTACAGCGAACAGCTGCACACTCCTTGCTAATGCTTGTATGCATTTTGCAGGGCGCCATGGCGTGCTGCAGGAAAAAAGAGCGAAAGGTGATTTCCGACGAGGAGAATTCGGAGATGGACGCGGAGCAGAGCACGTCGGAGGAGGAGGTTCCTGGATCGCTCAACATCACGGACGAGATGAAACGCATGCTCAGCCAGCTGTAAGTGACACCTCCCGCTCCTGGAAATGCTCACGGGTCAGGATGAGCTCCTGTGTGTTGTGACAGTCCCGGTGCTCTGCAGACTGCTACAGCATCTCTGTAAATGCTGTTTGATCCTCGATCTCCCTCTGCTGTAAACAACAAGCTGCATGCGGATTCAGTTCAAGCTCAGCCAATGTGAATTTGTGGGTGTTACTGTGCTCTCTAGAGAGAAATATGGCCTCTTTCCTCGAAACTTTTTTCATTTGGCATTGTTGTCTGTTGTCTTGTGCTTTTGTTTCTTGCTGAATGTGGCGGCTGTTACACCTGTCCTTGCTTCTTCTTTCTTTCCTTCTTCCTCTGGTCCCTTCCGTGGTCTGTCCCACGCAGACATTGTTCAGATAACTCCCTTGTTGCCAGGCGCGAGACGTTTGAAATCGACGACGACTGTGACAGCCTGACGTGGGAGGAAAACGAGGAAACTCTGCTGCTGTGGGAGGATTTCACAAACTACAACATGCCATCCACCATCACCGTGACGACCTGCACACCTGTCTGCCCCTGTGATGGCAGCAATGAGGCAGCCGATCCCGTAAGTGCAGCGTTTTAAGATGTGGAGGCCATTGCTAGGAATGCTGTGTTAGACCTTTACTCATGGATGATGAACGAGGCCTTTTTCTGTGTGCTCTCTAAGGACTCTCAGGATGGAAGTCTTGGCAGCCTCATTGATGAAACAGAGTCACTATTTAAGACCAGAGAGCAGGAGTACCAGCAGACCATCGGTCAGATAGAGGTAAACTGCTCTGTGGATGGATATTTCAAAGTAAACAAATGCTTAAAAAGTTAAGTAAAAAACAGATAAAGTCACACAAAGCTGTCACACTTTTAGACTCTTTGTTATGACTCAGCCACAGATTTGAACTCATGACCTTCCAATCTCAGGGCAGACACTCTACCACAAGACCACTGAGCTGAGCTGAACAGACTTGTTTGATTCACCATAAACAAAGTTGATGTTTTATTTAGCACTGCCTTCCACGCTGAAAGTTTTTGGGAACAGGTTGATCTTTAATTATGTAAAATATTTTATAACGATTACAGTCTGAATGTGCAGAATAAGACTCTACGATTTCTGATCAGCACAATCTGACAAAGCTTTGCACGCCGAGTTGAACATGGCGGTGGGACTCTGTGATTTTAAATAGATCAATAGATACTTTTGTTTGTCATTGTAACTTGTAAAATAAAAGTGCTCTTAGGTCAGAGCATCATTCATTAAAAAAAAAGATTACTGCTAGTTAATTGCAACTTGTAGAAGCCAAAATGGTTTTTTTTTCCACATTTAATTAGTTAATTAGTGACACTTGAGTGAAAGGTTTAATAAATACTGGCCCACCTGCACTTATTATTGACCCTTTCACGCCACTTTGTCACAACCATTTTCTTTGCAGTAACTTTTTCTGCCCTTAGCTTATCAGCTTCGTCAACTCATACAAAGTCATCTTTTTTTTTGTAATTAAAAATAAACTTGCAAAACAGCGGAATGAACAGCAGCGTATTAGTCGGACAGATGTGTGTCAGACACAAGCTGAACCTTTTGGCTCCTCAAGAGGCTTCAACAGAAAAGTAGAACACAACTAACAAACATTGCATTATTCAGTTATTTAAAAGAAAAATCAAAATAATTTGCAACCAATGTATAAAAAGTGCAACATTTGGTCAAAAATTACAACTAATTAATTTACAACTTACAAAATAATAGCATTTTTTAAACATCAAAAACAAAAAATTACAACCTATTAATTGAAAAGAATTTACAATCAGAAAAAAGTTTCCGTTTGCAAGACAAAACACGTAAATAAGGCTTTTTATCCAATTTAAGAAGTTTGAAATGTACAGTTTTTTCCTACCTAAATAGTCTTTTAGCTTGTTAGACATCAGCCGATGTGTTTTAGATTTTTTTTATTTTAGTGTTTCATTATTGTGAGACATTGTGAGATGCAGGTTTAAAACTGCTGCTCCAAAGCTTCTGTTCTGCTCTGGAAAAATGTGATGAAAGTTTTGCTACAAAATCAGAATAAATATAGAGTGACATTTAGAGTTTACTTTTTGTCAAAACATCTAATCCAGTGATCAAACATTTTCCTTTCTAGTGGACTGGACCCATAATGGGAAATATTCATAAATTAACAAAAGTTTATTTTATTCTACATTTGTTGAATTTAATGCACCTTTTGACATTCTATTCACTAGAATTTTAATAAAAAACATTATTAGTTTTATATTGTTGATTTTTGTCATTTTCATTATTAAAAAAACATTTGCCTGCTACAGATAGAATCTTTTTTTAAACCTTTTCAGAGCTGTTGATGCATTTTGTGCTCCTTCAGATGGAACTGGCCACTGCAAAGAGCGACATGAACCGGCACCTGCACGAGTACATGGAGATGTGCAGCATGAAGAGAGGCCTGGACGTGCAGATGGAGACTTGTCGGCGGATGATTAAAGGCGGCAGGAACTCTCCTTCTTTCAGCTCCGTGGCCAGCAGTGACTCAGGGAACACAGACGAGATCCAGGACGAGATCTCAGACAAAGACGCAGAGGCTGAAGTCCCCGTTAGTTGATGGTCAGCCTCGTTCGTCCCTCGCTCTGTCCAGCCCTGTTTATCACAGGTGTTTAAACCCGTGTGGAGCCGTAACTGATGGGTGGAACAACCCAAATGTGGGAGAGTAAAGTTGGGGTTCAGGCCCAGAAATGGTGCTTTTATACTTCTTTGGTTATTTAGAAAGTTGTGTTTTGTGGGGATGGGGCGTTGACTTTGCTTTATGTGGGGAAAACGAGTGAATTTCAAACCTAAACTGTGCTCTTTTCCTCTGTGCTGCCTCACTAAATCCTTGTCCAGGATTTCACCTTGAAAAAGATACACATTTTCAACTGGCAGAGAAAAGTTTATATCCTATTCATTTTTCCTAAAGAATTTAAAAACATATTTTGTGAGTCTATTCTTAAAACTACGGTGGAGGATTAGGACCACCATAAAAAAACAAAAGAAACCTAAAACAAATATATGTGAATGAAGTCATTAAAATAACATTTTATAAGAATTGAGTCGTTTATAGAAAAGAATTCCATAAAAAAAAAAATAATTCCAAAGTTGTAAAATTAGAAGAATAAAGTCCAAATTTAATGGGAATATAGTCGTACAATAATGTATAAAAAAATGTTTTAAAATAATTTTTTCTGGAAAGTTTTCTAGCAAAAGTCCTGTTTTTTTTAAATAAAATGTTATATTATGTATTATATATAGCTTTTGTGATATTACAACTATTTAAATCATACATTTACCATTTTATTTTGATAGTATGTTGAAATTTTTCTAATTATCGAACATCTTAATTTTCTATATGATTTTATTACTTTTTTTCCTAAACATTTTTGTCATATTTATAAATAACTTTTCTCTTAACTTAATGATTTTTTTTTGTTCATAATTTTACAGTTTGTTGTCATAATTTTGTGACTTTATGACTTTTTTTGTCATATATTAACTTTTAAAATGTTTTTTATGTTAGACTCAACACTTTGTCATATACAAAAGAATACCTATTTTCAAATTTCCTTTGAATGTTTTGGCAAGTTTTGGTTATCAGCTTTATTTCTGGGTTCTAAATGGTTTTCTGCCAGAAAGGAAACAATAAGTGTAAACAAAAGGTGGAGTTCTAGTTTTTTTCTGAGGAAATCTGCGGACTTGCCAAAGTAGACGGAGGAAAAGAGCACAGCCTTTTGATGCATCGGTGCACTTCTGAAAATCTATGCAATTTAGCTGGCCTTATATTTTTGTACTGGCCGTCACCCTTGCTATATTTAAAGAAAAAACAAAAGAATCTCAAGCAAAGCAGGGTTTTTTTCCCTAAATATTTAAAAGTCATGTGATAAACTCTGTGCGGGGGGGGCTTTATTAAAACAAGCATCAACTGGAACATTGCCCCTCTGGTTCTGTAATTTATTGGAGAGATCTTTTTTTCTCTTGAGCAACATTTTTTGCTACTTAAGTGGACGATTTAGAGGAAATATTGCTGTTTTTTTGTTTTGTTTTTGGCCACAATTCACATCCATTTAGAATGCTGTGGTATACATGATTTACAGAGATATTCAAATGCTTTCTGTAAAGTTTTTAATAAGTTTTGTTTTTGTCAAATGTTCATTTCTGCAAAATATTACACGCAAAGTAAAAAAACCCTTTTTCTTTTCTGTTTTCAGCAATGAATGAAAAAGAATGATTGGGTTTTCAAAGACAAAAAGTCATGTTTTCTCTAAATATATAAAAGAAAAAAAACTATTTTACCACATGACCTTAAAACAGGAGAAAAGAAAATTCCGTTTGGATTCACAAACAGAAATGATCTACTTTATTGTAACCTAATAAAAACGTGACCAAATTGAGAGCACACAAAAAGACAGACCTTTGCTGTATATGTTACAAAGAGCAAGGAAAACCCCTGTAAAATCAGCTGAGCTGCAATCGGTTATCCAGCTTTAATGTGAACCTAGTCAGGTTCTGTCTGATGGCAGAACTGAACCGTTACCAAACAACCCATTTCATTTCTGTGTCACGTTTTTGAAGCAAAAGCATTTGGCCCCACAAATGAGATGAAATAAACTTTCTTGAACCTCTTAAGCAAAATCAAAAGGCACATTTTATAAGTCTTTCGTTTCATATTATACTTAAATATGGTCTTTTTAGAATTCTTTTAGTATTGTGTGGTTTCAGTGCAGGCGACTTATCATTTCCTGCTGCAGGAGCAACCATGATCCAGTACACTGAGGGATGCAGGCATGTGTTCGTAAACACCCCAGAGGCCTTTGTGATTTTACGTCCTCTTTGCGACAGATTGAGCTGCCTCAGTTATGCTTTTTAGCGCAGAACCAGATCGACGCATGTGGACAGGCGTTTGCTTTACAATGTACCATTTGTATGGTTTGCTGGATCAAAGATTAAGTGCCACTTTTATCTTGAAGTTTTCCAGCGACTATGTTGGAATTGTTAAGGCATGCTGGTGGAAAGAAAAGAAACTCGTTTTTAAATGCTGTTTTTTGAAGAAGAGCTGCAATATAGGCTGTGCCCTGTTCAATCTAAACTGTGTCTTTCCTAATCATTAATATTGTTCTCTTTCTTAACCAGTTTATGTTAAGTGTGTCACGTTTATTGATCCAGCTGTAACATTTCATTTAAACAGATCTGACACAATAACAAACATGACTGAGGAGGAGTCTCCCTCATAAGTGTAAATGTTTTCTCAAGTTAACATGAAAACCAGCCTGACGAGTAACACAGAGCCATTCTTTGTGAGATTTGAACTGTCCGCTGGCGATATCACACCTTATATAACGCCTGTGACATCCAGGAACAGCAGCTTTACTGTTCCGCACTGCACTCAGACCATCACACTAACCAGCTGACCAAAGCAAATGTGTAAAGTATTGTGACCAAGACGTAACTGAAGCTCAGAATCCTGAAGAGTTGTGGATTCTTGGGGGGGTGGGTCTGCCTTTTTATATCTAAAGGAAAGCAACTGTGTTAAATCTACACTCTCGGGTGTGTCATTTCCATTCTCCTGTGTCATGAAGATACTGTAGCAGCTCTACTGTGTTTGTTGAATGTAGTGGGATTCGAGGCGCCTTTTAAAAGCTGATCAAAACACAGGTAGCTGTTAAAAACCCAGGGATACATGGTGTACCTTTACCTGTTTGCTTACAGTTCTCAACACCTCAGTCTGTGATCTACATGTATTTAAACTCAGTCCTGATGGGTGTGAATGGGGATTTATACTCGAGGCCTTTTTTGGTGAAGTCCTGGCACGATGTGGTCATTTTCCTCTGCTGTTATCATTTTTGAACTTTAAAGATATGGCTGGCTGGCAAAAGTTGACAAAATAATTGATTTAAAAGCATATTTAACTGTGGGATTTTTTTCATTTTTATTTAAATGCTTTTCTTCTGCAATTTTGTCTTCTTTGTTTCAGATAAACTGTAATCATCTGGGTCCAGGGAAGACTTGCTTTCAACTTTATGAATGTACTCAGTTAATGTTGGGGCAAAACAAATAAAGTGGGATTGGTTAAAAAAACATTACAAGAGCTTTTTATTTTTTTTCCTCATCCTTTATATGCAACTTTCCTTTGCATTTTCTTCTTCTTAAACTCTGTAATAAATCTTAGCCCATAATAGCCCATTTTAGCGTTTTTGTAATTTTTAAATATGTTTAATTAATTTTACTTTTAAAACTGTTTCATTGGAGATATTTTTTCATTATATTACAAAGTAGTTCCACAATAATCTTGAAATGATACAAAAAACGAAATTCAGAGTAGTAAATTTTGTCTTTTTTTACTGCAAAAACTACATAAATGGAGAGCAAGACAATTTTATGCTTAATGACATCGATCAAGTGATTTTATCTCCATGGCAACCATTTTATGCTTTGGTCGCCTGGGGATGATGAACAGGTCTGTCATTTTTAGAAGAATTGGCAAAAGTAAAATTTTAGATCTCCTTGGCAACAGGGATTTTTTCCTAATGCGATCATACTGTATCTCGTATTGTTTTATTCATCTTGAGCTTCTGATTCATTCATTCAATTTTCTTTAGGAGTTTGTAGGTGTTGCATTGAAATCCCTAGGAGAAGTTTATATTTGTAGGTGGTACTAAAAGTTATCTTTTTTTTGGGAAAATGTAAAATGACAGCCTCATCTTGAGGTCAAAGGTCAATGAAACTTTGATCGTTGTGGTGGACTTTAACTGACATGTTTGAAATTTTATGAAGATCACCTGAACATATATACACTGTTAGGTATACGTTATGAAAAACAAAAGAGGTGAAACTGTGTTAAACTAATGAATATCTTTCAAGGAGTTTTTCCAAGGGGTTATAATGACGTCTATTTCAAACCAAAAAATTCAAAGCTAAAAACCTTTTTAACCTTCAAATTAAATTCTGAATGAAAACTATTCTGTTGGCAGGTCGGTGTCATATCTAAACCATCACAGACGACCAATGTAACTGCATGTTCCAAGACTTTATCCTTTCAGATTTCTTTCCACTGACTTTAAATTAGGCAACATTTGTTTTTGTTCCTAATTCTAAAGTGCTTTGAGTAGCGCAAGTATGAGAAGTGCTTTTTTTTTTCATAAACAAATTTTGATTTGATTTAATTGTTTAATATTTAGTCTGTTTATTTTTTAGTATCAGTTAAAAAAATACTTTCAAAATAAAATTCAGAAGTTTATTATCAGAGTTTAAAACATAAAAGCCTTAAATCACACATAATGAAAAAATGCATCACATTTAATCTGTTACTCCTCTTTTTGTTGGTCATAACAGCAATATTTTTGCAGGAGTATAAAGGTCTAAAGATTTTTAATAAAATTCCACTGAAGAGCTGATGTGTGGAAACAAATACTTAAATTCAGGTTGGGAGTCTTTAGGACTGCGCCATTTATTGTTCACCCCTCCACTTCCAAAAACACCATCCTCTTGGCCACGCTCTCCTCCCCGTATTTCTCCTGCAGCTGCTGCCGGATGACAGGATCAGCTGAGAACAGGAGACTGTCGTCATAGCAACTCCAAATTGAGGCAGAAAACGAGGAGGGGTTCAGCAGCAGGTCTAGAGCAGCAGAGAAGTTTCCGCTGGTCTTTAGCAAAGCTTTGGTGACACTTATCAAGTCCTAGAAGGGAGAGATGGAAAAGGAACACTGTTGGCGGTGCAGTAATTTGCATTAAAATCAGAAAAATACAAAAGATCTAGGAATATGGTTGGAGAGTTTTATCTCCATCCTGCAGAAAGTTGAATCACTACCTGTTGTGTCTGGACCATCAGCTCTTTGATCTGCTGTTTGTCCTCCTCTAACTGCACTTGAGTGAAAGACAGAGAAGCGTCTTTGCTCGCTGAGTGTTGGGGGTTGGATGGAGCAGCTGAGGAGTCACCAGCTACACGCTGAGAGTCATCTTCTTGCGATTCTCTGTCAAATATGAACAGGTGAGCCTTTGAGGTCACGCCGACAGGCTCAGAGACAGCCGGCTTGGCGGCTGCAAGAATGGGGGAGCATGTGTCTGGCACACAGTTGTCACTAGAAGCTGCAGTCTCCGGCACGTTCTCATTTGGGCTGGATGTGGTTTCGGGGCTGGGATCTGGAGCTGTGTCTGTGGGTGGGGGGAGGCGTTCTGCTGATGTGGCACCAGTTACAGCAGAATCTTGAAAACCCAAATCTTCTTCTTCATCAGACTAAAGCACAAAAATATGACATTAACAGATGTAAAAGTTTTCATTTCATTTAATTAAGATAATCAATAAAAACTGTGAATTGTGCCGATTGTGCCCTGAAACACTAAACAGGGTGTTTCCGGATCCTTGGAAAGTCTTAAATGGTAATAAATTGACTAAAACAAGGTTCTAAAAAGCATACAATTGTTTTAAATTCTGGCAAATGGGAATTATGTTTTTTTCTGTTTGTTTTTGCTCTAATTCTGCAGATCATCATTCAAAGTCTACCTCTGAACCGTCTTCAAACTCCTTTGTTGCCAGTTCAAGAATGCCCAACTGCCTCTTTCGTTTTTTCTTCTCCTTTGGCGGTGATTTAGATTTATCTAAAAAAGGAACAGAAGTTATAGAGTTCATCTTTCAGTCAGACAGAATTCCCCTAAATCTAAGTATCACACACTCAAAACATATTTGGTGATCTGTGTCAAACCTGTTTTCTGTTCGGGTTCAGGTTCTCTCTGTTCTGGTGAAGTCTGTTCCACCGCTGCTGACACGTCTCCTCTGGCTCTCTTAGGAGGCGGATGCTCTGTTTCTGTGCTTTTTTGAAGAGCAGCTTTAACTGGTTTTGTTTTCTTTGACGACTGGGGAGAGAACGCTACGCTGCTGGAGGATGACCTAAGTTTTTTCCCGTAGAGCTCAGGGGACGCCGCGGCCTCGAGCTCCAGCTTCCGGCGAGTCATTCGCCACATGGTTTGATCCATCGCAGGCGAGGCCTTCTGTTTGTCCTTCAGTTTTCCAGGAGTAGCCACTTTGGCGGGAGACTCCGCATGAGCAGGAGAACCATCTTCTGGCAAACTTTGATTCCGTGGAACATCAGCTGTTTGAGAACCATCCCTGTCTGGATCTGCTGCCTCAGCGGAATCAGGCTGGATGTCTGCTTGCAGCTTTGCACTGGGATTCTCAGCAGTAGAGCCACGAGATGCTTGAGCTTTCCTAGTTTCTGGTCCATCTGTCTGCTGGTTCTCACTCTTCCCTTCAGAAGAGCTTGATTCATGCGTGTCTGCATTCGTCACCGTGGTTCCACAAACCTGCAAAAAAAACAATTGTGCCAAGTTCATTCAACCAAATAATGATACCACACACCAGTAAATCTTCAGAAACATGAAATAAGCTCTTCTTAATGTGATTCCTTGGAGTGTTACTGTGGAGAAGCAACAGATGCTTCTGAAAAAATCTCAACCTCAAGGATTTGTTTGTCTTCACCCTAAAATAGACATAAATTATTTTTTGTAAATTATTTAAATTAAGCTCCAAGTACCTTAAAAATATAACAAACCTAGATTTGCACATCAGCATCAACCTTTTGATAATGTGTTACATTAATAAATCCTTTTCATAGTAATCCAAGAAGAAACGTTATAAAACTTCAGTGGTTGCTCATAACTTGATTTAAGGTTTGTAATTGCTGCCATCTAGTGGTGTACATTCAGTCTACTTATGCAGTTAACATGCTGATAAATCAGTTTAAGTATCATATATTTTCTTTTTTTTTTTGTATTTCATTTTTATCTGCCTTTTATATATTGTGTTTCCTTTTGTACTTTTTTATGTTGTTTTTAATTCTTTTTTTTTTCCTTTTATGATTGTAAAACACTTGGTATCCTGATGTTGTAAAGTGCTGTATAAATAAAGTTTCCTTCATTCATTCATTCACATTTGAAAACAAATTTGAATCTTTGAATCTCGAAGCGCATCCATAAATAAACGGGAAGTTTGATGAGGAAGTCAAACTCCAAAGGAACTGGACCACATCTTCTTCTTGTTGAATTCTCATAGGTGATGCAGCAATCCCAGCTTTACAGAGATTCACATTTTTGCTAAAAATGTGGGAAATTTCTAGCCAAGGCATAAAAAGACACAAGTGTGAAAGTGTTTGACCCCATCCAGATTTCTTTAGGTTCATACACAGCATCTGTGTGGATCCGCAGGTGTATTTTGGTGCTGAGCTTCAGCTTTAGGTCAAAAACAGGAGCTAAAGCAGTAAGACAGCCCCACACTATCACACTACCACCACCAGAAACTAATTTAGATACAATTAATAAGAAAATAAGTATCTTCATTTTTAATATAAAGGTCACTATGAAGGTCTTTTTTTGAAATGCTGTTTCTGTTATACTACATGCCATGAGGCACCAACCTTCCAGAAGACGTTTTCCCGTCATTATCATCTTTGGGATCATTTACCATCAGAAATTACTTTAAACAATTTTTCAATTCATAGATAACTATAAATAATTTTGCTTTACTTTCCTATTAACTGGAGCACACTTAAGTCCAAATTTAAAGACTAAAGACTTTCAAAAAATAAAAGTTAAGACAAAAACAGATATAAAAACGTATTAATCACATTGTTTTTTCTTCTAGAGTGTGTGTGTGTTACGGGATTCAGGGATGACTGGTCAAAGCGAGCCTGCTTCCAGGCCAGAAGCTGCAGGTTCATCGGTGACTTGTTCACATTAAACACTATTTCACCTGTAAATAAAAGCAGCTGAAATACAGAGCCTCATGTCACCATGATGAACTGAGGCATAAAAACGGAATTTAAGGAATCCCTATGGTTTTGCTGCAAATATAAGTCTTTGTTTTAATAAAATTGATGGTTTGAGTATATTTTTAAGCATTTAGTCTAAACTTTGCATTTAAGGGCCATGACTACTGTTTTATATCAGCAACATCACTAGTGCTAGTGGAGTGCTGCAGAAGAAATTGTAATTACTGAGTTTCTTCTATAATGTGTGTATATATATTAATATTTTTCTTAATTTTACCTCAGTCTCGTCTTCTTCTGCCTTACTTCCTTCTTCTTTTTCTGTTGATTTCCCTTTCACAACTTCCGGCAGCTTCTCCGCTAGTCGTACAGAGCATCTGTCCTTCATGGGCTGGCAGGTCAAACGCTTCTTTTCCATCTCCCGGGAAAGGAGAATCTCACAGGCTTTTGTCTTCCGAGTGCTGACATATTTCATGATGCTGGCATCATCATCAGAGGTGTAGGCCATCTTTCCTTAATGTAACAAAAAAACAAAAAAAAGCTGTATTTTGCGACAAAAATCTTGATTTATGAAATGTTCAAAGTTAACTTCTACAAGAAGGGAATCCACGTCCTCATACCTCCTGACTGTCTGCCACAGCCTCCTTTAGTCCTGTCATTTTTTGCGGGCCGCTTTGGTGCATTGTCAGGAGTTAACCTGTAGTCTTCCATATCAAGCTGTTCCTCATTTTTAATGCAGTCAAGAATGTACTGAGTGGAAACATACCTTGGAAAATAAAAAAAAACGTTGTGAACCGCATTTTATAAGTATATTTAATGAGCAAACTTAAAAAAAAAAAAAACAGACATATATTCAGACTTTGTGAACACAAGACTTTAAGCATATGTTGGTTTGGTTCAAAACTTAAAAATAGCAAAAACAATTATAGTTAGGGCACATGCATAAAAACACCTTAAAACAAAATATTTAATATATACCACACAACATAAAAAAATAGTTGTTTTGGATGTTTTTAACATGTTCTTCATACATCTTATTAATGATGGAGGACTTGTATAAAGAAAATTAAGATTAAAATTTCGGAGTATTTCTTTATTCAAATAGTTGTGAATCAGGGGCAGTTGAAAAACTGCAGTTTGAAAAACAGCTTATTGTTAAGTAGAAAATATGCTGGGTGGGCAACAAGCTCCCTGCTCCGAGCTCTCAGCAATGGGGAGGGTTTGCTCCATGCCACCAACCCACAGAAGTGAATTTCTAATAAGCTCCTGCCGTTCTGCAGAAACTATGTCCTAAAAAAAGGACACGTTTGTTGATTTTGGCTAAAAACAACATAATCATAATTAAAAGACCACTGGAAATGCTTTTACAGTAGATCAAAAGATGATCAGAGTGGGACTTTAAGCATTATCACTTGCCAAAGACACATCACCCTCATTCATACAAGTGAGCGTCAGATCCAGAAACAGAACTTCTGTCCTCAGGATCGATCAGCAGGATGGCTCCTGGCTGCTGGGTGCTGCACATCACCCCTCCTCCAGCTCTTATTTTTGGCTGGAGCTGGCGTTTGGTTGGTCCTGGCCGCAGGAAGAAAGACATGGGCTCCCCATCTACAGTCAGAAAGAGAACTGGCGAGATGGTCTGGGTAGCAGCTTGCTGTCTGGTTGGCATGGTGAGAAGTCCTGATGACAGAGATCAGATCAGAGTCAAAAAGGGTTCTCCTAATTTGAGAAAAAAATTTAATTGAATGTTGCTTAAAATAATTTATTTCACAGTTTATCACAATGGTAAGAAAGTAAAAAAGAGTTTATATTTTCCTTTACCCTGTTTGGTGAATTTGATAATTTTCCAGACTGCAATGCAGCAGAAGAGAAAGAAAAAAGAGAATATAAGAAGGAGGAGACAGGACACGTAGAAGAATTGAACTTTTTAGACTTTGTATCTTTGAAACAAACATTTGCTTTGTTGTCAGGACAAAAACAAGCATTGGGAGATGAACTTTCTCTCTGAAATGATGCTTATCATCACATTCAGCATATATTCCACTTTCCTTCGCTGCTGCAGAGCAAGGTCAGTGCAGGCTCTGTAGACGTCACCATGAGAATGCATCACACCGAATAGACTGCTTTAGTATATAGTCTGGACTATATAATGCAAAATCAACTTTAAGAGCTTTTAAGTGTATTATAATGTTAATTTCTCACAAAAAACAACCCCAAAGCTGTATCCTAATCCATCCACGCATCTCTGAGTAATCCTCTAAAAACTTTACACTGAAAGGCTTAAGAACAGCATGACATAGTACTAAGAAGTGATTGAATATTTATTTCTTTTGTAAGTGACCGTGGTATAAGCGGAATAATGTCCTTCAAGGTTTGCATTTTCATTAATGTCTCATAATACAAATGTTGTCAGGCATTATATTACTATTGAAATCTATCTTATTATGATTTTAGCCTTTGTGCCAGGGCTTGCCAGCTCAGTCAGTGGTTGTTGCTGCAGTTATCGCTCTTGCTGGGGAGGCTGGAGTTCAGCATTGCAACCTTACGGCTGTAGGGTGGACCATGTTGCCATCCCGGTCTGGGTGGGCACTGTGGTGATGTTCCTGTAACTGAGCTGGATCCTGGTATAAATAGATTACCAAGATACTGTTTCCTCACTGCAGAGTCAAGCCATTAGTTTTTATACGCATTTATTGTGCGTGGGATCATGGGATGTAAGTGTTAACAGACAGAAAGGATTCAGGGTGAATTGGGTTTAATTTGAATTTTTGTCCGTTTTTGGTTTTAATTGTAAAGCACTTAGAGCTGCATGAAGTATGAGAAGCATTTCCTATAAATAAAGTTTGATTCGATCCGTTTACTTTTGTTCACAAGAATAAAAAATCCCAACGATTAATATTTTTCCAGTCAGTTACATCCTGACACAAAATGTTTTCACTTTCCTGTTTGAGAGTAATCACAGACAATTTTGATAAAGCTGATGCTCATATATACCAACTAATTTTTATTTCACTGAATAAAGTCCCAAAACAAACATTTGCATAGATAATTAAATGATTTAAACTTCCGTATTACTATTAAAGTGGCAATGCTCATCACTCACAAACTGATGCATGTTTAGTGGGTGTGTTTCTAAATGCTGCAGTCAGTGCTATACAACCATTAGCAAAAAGTAGTAGACTTGGAAGTGCATTTTAAGTATACTTTAATATAAGCATACTATAGAGCACATACGTGCGGTGTAAGAAGAATACTAGGTAAATATTTCTTCATATTAATTTAGATTTAAAAATTACAATATATAGATAGTATTTACAAAGTAAACTTTAGACTGAGTATACTTAGTACACTTAAACAAACGTTTTGCTAGGGTGAGTCCAGAAGAAAATATTGACCAGAAATGTTGATATTTAAGGGGTTGAAATTGGACATTTGGAATACAGGTTTAGCTTAATAAGTTTATCTGTGAGTTTATGTTTACTTCTAAATAAATGGAAGCATTGAGATAAAATGCAGTTCAGTTAAAAACTGATGCAGATGTTTATTTTAGCATCATGTTATTGTAGTATTCAGACTTTAATATGAGGTTATCCTGCAAAAATAAAGTGCTGAAGGTGACTTATTTTGCACAGTAAAGTATATGAACTGCCGGAAAGCAAACATTATACGTGGAATGAGGTGGCCGTTACTTTTACAGAAACAGTTTCAGATCAAAAGTGAGCACTTCTTCTGTCTGTTCGTTGGCTAACAGCGAATTTGACTGCAGTATTTCCGGATACAGTAAAAATATGGCTGCAGTGGTCTTTGTAACATTAAGGAGTTACAAAGCAACAACTAAGAATAGAGGGGGGAAGTGTGAAAACTCACCTTTAACGACGCACAGGACTACACTTCGCGCTAAAAGCTAAAGCAAATCATAGTTTACTTCCGGTTTTTTTCTTTTTCATGGATTGTGATACAAAACAAACTCAATACTGCCCCCTAGTGATCATGACATGGAATTGTGGCACTTACATGGGCAGTTGAGAATGTGTGTAAACCAAAAAATATAATGTTTACGTTATTCATTCATTCATTCATCTTCCAATCCGCTTTATCCCTTTCGGGGTCACGGGGTTGCCGGAGCCTAACCCGGCTACTCATGGGCGAAGGCAGGGGACACCTCTGGACTGGTCGCCAGTCTGTCGCAGGGGCCACAATCACACACCCATGCACACCCACATTCACACCTAGGGACAATTTGGAGTAACCAATTAACCTGTGAAGCATGTTTTTGGACGGTGGGAGGAAGCAGGAGTCCCCGGAGAAAACCCACGCATGCACGGGGAGAACATGCAAACTCCACACAGAAAGGACCCCCAACTTGAACCGGGAACCTCCTTGCTGTGAGGCAGGAGCGCTAACCACTGCGCCACCGTGCAGCCCTGTTTACGTTATTGTAGTGTTATATAATCAAAAATATTGTGATATTGTTACTAATATTAATAATAATAATTATTACGTTTTTTTTTTTATAATAATGACTACAAAAAATAAATTATACATCTTCAGCAATGGTAAACTGCATAAATAGGAGTCATTTTATTTCAAATGGGACTACAAAACACAAATGAGATTTATAAATAAGCCATGATTACCTATCAGATAGAATATTGTAACTCGATGTACTTTGGCGTCACTCAATGATCACTTAACCATCTCCTATCAGTCCAGAATGCACCAGCAAGACTGTTAACTGGAACATCCAGTCGAGAACACATCACTCCGGTACTCAGTTCACTTTACTGGCTCCTTGCTAGTTTTAGTTTAAATGTTGACTGTTTTTAAAGCTCTTCATGGTCTTGCCCCAGTTTACATAACTGAGTTTGTAACTGTCCACAGCCATTCTAGGGTTTTAAGGTCTGCTAACCAATATCTACCTCATGTGCACATGGTCACGTCAGAAACACCAGGTTGACAGTACTTTTTCCATTGCTGGCCCTCAGTTATGGAATAAAATTCCTGCAGAACTGCACATGATTTAAAAGTTTTAAATGTCAATTAAAAACTTACCTTTTTAGAATGGCTTTTAATACTCAGTAGTTGATGGCATTTTATTATCTTTTATTTGTTTTATTGCATTCTTATTTGTCTTTTCTGTATTTTATTGCTAATTGCTTTTGTAGTTTTATGCTGTTTTTTTAATGTTTGTTCTTAATTTGTCTAAATTTAAACTTTCTTTTGTCTTTCTTTTAATATAAAGCCCTTTGTTACTCCAATTAATCCTTAAAGTGCTATGTAAACAAAGTTTAATTCATATATTCAAGACCCATTGACTCATTCAAGAAAGAAGAAAAAAGTAAAAGAAATTAGGTTTGGAAAAAAAAATTGGAATATTTGTGTTTAAAAGTGAAATGTTGCTCTTAATATTACTCATGATCAATAATATCCTGAAATAGATACATTTAGCAAAAAACAGCAGCTTTAAACTCAGATGAACCTCATTTTACAAATGGCAAAAATCGATTTTTTTTTAGAATAAAGCATCATGTGATCTGTACCTCTTGGTAGTGTGTGTGGACATGAGTAATTTGTGGTTAAAATCATCACGAGTGTGATGACATCCTTGCATTTTTCCTGCAGTGTAGTGGAAAATGTAACCGCAGCTGTAACCGCAAAGTCTGCATTAGTCCCGTGTTTTTGTTGATGATTTCACTTTTTAAACTTTCACCTTTGGTACCTCATTCCTGTTTTAACAAAATGAAAAAGAGTTTCAAATCCGTAAAGCAAAAATGTTTAAAAGGAGTAGAATTGATAAAAAGTTTGTTTAATTCTTCATCTATATTCCACTTCTTTAATGTAGCTTTCATTTTTAATCAGTGTGCTAATTTTTGTGTTACTTAAACAAATGTAAATCAGTAAATTAAATTACATCAGGAGCGTTTTTTTAATAAGAATTTTAAATCAGGGTTTTGTCATAGTCGTTAAAAACTCCCAGTATGTTAAGAACAAACTATCGTAATCAACTGGATATGAATTTGAATCAGAGGTTGTGAACGAAAGTGTGTTTACTGTGTAACCACTGTTGTTACTGGCCTCTGTTGTTTTTCTCCTACCTGTGTTTTCAGCTCAACCAGCATAAAAAACAGCAAACTGAAGTGCTACACCTCCTCCAAATCAACTTTGTTCAGATAACCTGTAATAATTACACAGATGCAAGGATGTGTTCAGTCTTGAACCTGCTGTACTGTCTAGTTTCAGTGCTGTTACAACAGTGATAAGTTGATGCATTGTACTGACACCTCTGAAGGTTAGCCTCCTCAATGACTGCAGATCCAGGTGACTCTGTTTTTGCAGCTCAGTTTTGGTTGGGCTCAGAAAAGTCTCAAACACTAGAGAGAGTTGTACAATTTTGCAGAAACGCAGTTGAACCAGTAAAAAAAAAAAGTTGGATTTTTTATCAACTGGCTTGGATGACAGTCTAACTCTGCAGCAAGTTCAATTATGTGAAAAAGAAAGAACATTTATAAATGAATTGGGGAAGTTTCCTTGACAGAGATAATGGCTGGTAACCTCATGCCTGTGACACCTAAAAAGCCAATCTATAGTTTTACAACAGTATGATGCCACAAAAAGCTGTTTTTAGACACACTGTCAAACAAGAGATTCAATTTACTGTTGATCAAAATTATTTAGATGATTATATAGATGAATTTAGATGTGCATCTGAAAGCATAATATTTTTAAATATGTAATTAATAATAATATAAGTATTAAATAAATGTGCTACCTATGTAAAGATGTTAGTAGATATACAGGCAGGTACATAGATATTTACAGTGGAGCAAAACCATAATTGTCAGTAACAGACTTTGCAAGTTGTCTCATTAAAAATATGAGAGAGGTCTTTAATATTCATCATAAATAAACTTCAAATGTGAAAGACAGAATGAAAACAAAAGAATCAAATCTCATTGTATGTTTTTTTAAAGACCGAATTTGTGTAATGTTGCAGAAAATACGAATTTAGCGTCAACAAACAAGCACAAGTTGTGTTACGTCTTCGTTAAGAAGCCTGCTATCCTCCACTTGTTACCTGTATTAATGTCAGCTGTTTCAACAGGTTATCTGCATAAAAGACACCTGTCCACATCCCTAAACAGTCAGACTGCAACCTCTCCACTGTAACCAAGCCCCATGAGCTGTCAAAGGACACCAGGGGTAAGATTGCAGACCTGAATGAGACCGGGATGAACCGATACACAACACGCAAGCATTGTATTGAGAAAAACTATTAGAAATGCAAGATCACGGACACTTTATCCCCCTTGGGGCTCCATGTAAGATCTTACCTGGTGGAGAACAAATGGTCTTGAGTATTGTGAGAAAATGATCAAGAACTACATGGGAGAATTGGTCAATGACCTGAAGAGAGCTGGGACCACAGTAGCAAAGGTTACTCCAGTAACACACAACATGGATTCAGAACCTGGAGTACTCCAAAGGCACTCCTGTTTGAGTCAAAACATTGTTAGGCCCATCTAAAGTTTGCAATGAGATCATCTGGATGATCCAGAGGAGGACTGAGAAAATGTCATGTGGTCAGATGAGACCAAAACAAATCTCTTTGGTATAAATGCTTCTCAGAGAGGGAAGAATGCTGAGTTACATCCCCAAAACACTTTACCCACTGAAACACGGGGGTGGAAGCATCCTGGTTTGAATGGTGAGATTTTGGCACAAACCTCCTTTCTTAAAAGGTCTTGAGGATGAAAAATTACTGGATCGTCCAGCATGACAATGATCCCAAACACATCACCTGGGTAACCAAGGAATTTAAAGCAAAATCTTAAGGTACTGGAGTGGTCTAGCCAGTCTTCAGGCTTCAATTCAATACAGAATTTGTGAAGGAAGCTGAAAATTCTTTAAAAAAAACCTTTAAAAAACAGTGATTTCCTGTTATGTATTTTATCTCTTAGAATTGAAGTATACATATGTAAGATGGACATTACAGACCTCATTTAAAGGACGCTGCCAAATTATTCTTATTATTTATTTTCCTAACAGAGGCTACAGGGATGACAACATTTCTCCTGTGGGGCAGAAGATGATCATTGCCAAGTTCACCTAATCATTCATTCATTCAGATCCTTTTTCTTTTTGAAAGTTCAGTGCTTGCTGTCAGTGGGGGTTGCCTCACAAATGTGCTTCTAATTTTTCAGAAATCCTCTTTAAGTAAACAGATTTCTTTAATTTGTTTAATTTGAATGTAAACTCAAGTACAGCGCAAATACGTTTCATTTTGTTCTTCGTGGAAGACTTTACTCTCCTAAGTCTAATGCTACGTTCACAGCAGGTTCTGAAAATATAAACACATGCATATGCGAGTTTCGGGCTTTCGTGTTCAAAACTTTTGCGTTCACCATTGCACTGAATTTGACATTTTGCACCATAGCTCTTCCAGCTGTGAGCACATGCGCTAGTATTGGGTAGCAACAGTCCAGTGTGAACACCGTGTTCTTCAGTGCCTTCAAGAAACCACATTCAGCGAGTTTTGGAACTTGCAGCACATGCCCAGTGTGAATGTGGCATAATGTCACGTTCACATCAGGTTTGGAAATGCGCATTCAAACAACCACTTCCAACAAAAAATCTATTCAAATGTGTGTACCTGTGCGTCTCAGGCTTTTGTGTTCACATCTTTTGTATTTACGCGTTACAACGCAAGTTTTGTTGTCTCTTTTTGGGCTCTATGTACAAAACCCGCAGCCCTTAATTGCGTGTTTAAAGTTAAAACCAGTTGAACTTTGGGTTTGGATTTAGCATTAACTCTTGGGTAACGTCCATTGCAAAAAAAAAACATGCCAATCATTTGATTATTTATCATGAAGGAGAAATAATAGTTACAGTTGGTGCCAGACTGGAATTCTTTGACACCAAAGCTTTCATATATCAGAATAGAGCTGTAAAACTAAAATTCTGAAAAAATAATGCTTCCTGTGAACAACGTAAGTGAGTCCAGTGCGTCCTTTATTCATATCACCTTAGGGAAAAACAATATGGAGTGAAATGTAAAGCAGATGTGAGGAGTTTCATGAACCCTTTCAGCGCTTTAACATAACGTCAAGTTGTTTTGAAAGTAAACAGGAGAGAAGATAAAAACTATTGTGCAGCATTCACGCACGCATTAGCAGGTGCATTCGATCAGGATAGAGGCTTGTACAAGGACACATATCACGTATCAGGGAGTCGAATTTTATCCTGACACAAAAACAAACAAAAAAAAAATGTCATAGTCAAAAAGAGTAAGTCGTTTTTTTTTAGGGAGCACAGGAATAAAATAAGGCTTCCTAGTATAAATTCTAAAAGCTATCTTTGGATCTGGCTCTGTGTGGAGAGACAACAACAGAATTATACATTTTGAAAAATATTTGGCAGATTAGCTCAGGAATCTTGGCAGCGCTCGATCAGCGGGGACTTGCTCCAACAAAGTGAGGATATGCTGACTCGACATGAAACAACACATTAATTCTCCATCATCGTCAAGCATCCGAGATGACCACCCCGACCCCGAGCAAAGAAACCCCCCACAATCATCTGATGATTTCAACTTTATATTTTTGGACCTTTTCCTTCTCTCTGCTGCTTCCCTGCAGAACCCCCAGAACCGGAGGGTTTCCACCCTCTTCCAGACTAATCTCAAACACTGTTTTGAAGATAAATGTTTCAAATGCGTGTTAAAAGAATTAGGAGGGAGCCACTTTTACTTGCAATAAATAAAAAAGCTTTAAAACAACAAATATTTTTTTAAGATTTCTTTTTGCAAAGAGGTAGCCTAAAAAGAACACTAATCTTACAAAAAAATCCCAAGAAATGATCTGTTCATGCAGCAAATAACTTTTACTTCACAAGGAATCTTATAAGATATCAAAACCTAGAAACAAGGAGTCCCACACAATCATTCAAAAAGGGAAAAATAAGCTAAAACAGCTATACAGCTCAATAAAAAGTATTGTTTTGCTGGTTCTATAGGCAAATGGTGTTGTGTTTCTTGAGTTTTTATGTACCAAATAGTATTTTGTTTTATTACAGTGACAAAAACAAGACCAATAAGTGGAAATGACTCATTTTAGAACAAAATGTGAACAAAAAGGAGAAAACAAAATTGATAGAAGTCGGCCCGTCTTAATCAATCCCCATAAAATCTATTACTAGCGTTTATTGTTAGAAGGTAAATGTACATTTTTGGGTTATCAGCAAACTTCAAACCTGGTCAAATATATTGAATGTCTAAAAACAATGTTTTTAAACCTTTGCAAATATTGACAAATTGCAGTGTGAGAAAGAACTTTGTTTTAGCTCTGACTTTATGCACAAATGTGTACCGAGGAGCAACACGTTCTCCTTTAGTGAGTTAACCTGAGACCACTCCTAAATTCTGTGTGGTCTGAGCTCATCCAGGAACCACAAAACAAAGTCATGCAAATCCTGAACTGACCCAACCACAGCGGATCCGAGTCAGAGTCAATGCTCTGCTAAAGCACACGTGTGGTAAATCTGGTATACAAAGGATGTGTTTGATCAGCACGGTCTGCTCAGACACATTAATGATTATGAGAATAAAAAAAAAAAAAAAGGGTTTTAAATCAAACTGTGGCTGTGATAACAAAACAGGTCTCTAATTCATGGGGTTTAAGACTAACCCCATCATGCAAAAACATTTTAACACAAAACAACAAAATGCAAGGAAACATTTCAAAGGCTGCCTGGTTATTTCTGAGGTTTTGGGGTATTCCCACGAGTTAGTGCTTTACTTTCTTTCAGTCAATAACACATTGGTTAGACGTTGAGCTCTTTGTTTAAGAATTTTAATAGAAATTCTTGAGAATAAAGTGAAAACGTAAAAAGACCAGAATTTTTGTGTTTACACCTTAAAACCATCTAGATCTCAAACACCACAATGCAAAAACCGAGGAAGTAAAAAGACCTTTGTTTCAAGAAAAATGTCTTATTTTGTGACTTGCCAAAAAGTAACCTTCTTAAGAAATTTTTAAATGGCAAAACAATCTCAGTTTCTTCCTAAAATAATAATTCTTCATTAGACTATTTTTCTTCCTCCATTTGCAGATTTTTTTAAAAAATATTTGAAAATTTTTTTTTTATTTTTAAGAATTTTTTACTTTTTTTTTTTTTTTTTTTTTAATGCAGTTGGAATGAGAAATCTTGTTGATTTTCACAGCACGAGCTTTGCACTAAACTGTCATTGTCTTTCGAGCTGCAGAGCAGTTTCTACCAAACGACTTTGACTTTATGGACCATAGCAACACCATAACTTGGCACCCACTTGGTCCACTTCTGAAAAATGTAGGGCTTCAGGTTGTTATGAATGGTTAAATCATGTTTGTACTGGGGGAAAGTAAATGTGGGTCAACCCCTTATTTATTTCACTAAAATCCTTGGGATTATTACCCAAATATGTTTAAGTTTGATGTATAGAAACAACTCCTCTAATTTAGTTACATCTGTTTTTCAGTCACAGTTCAATTTTTCATCACAAGAATCTAAATCACAAAAATGTTTATTATTGACTTACTATTAGTTATAAATGTTTTATGCCTATGATTTCTCCTTCTGAAGAAACACATTAATAACTTGTTTGTAGAATTCTTCCTTTTCTTTCTTCAGTTTTAAAAGTCGTTCTGTCTCAGTGGAGATCACTACAAGTGACGTGTCTAAACAAATTCTTGAGTTTAGAGGTTTGAAAACGTAATCCTCCATTTAGAAAATAACATTAAATAGTATGAAAGAGTAATTTGGTCTATTCATCTAATCTATTGTTCTTTAGCCATGGTGTCACATTCTCCGGGATCACCAGCGCCCTCTGCATTGAGGTAGGCGTACTGTCTGCCTCACCTTGTTTATTTCTAAAGCGCATTTTTAGCGGATAAAAAGACTAAATGAGTCACAAACTGGCACCAATGTGATCAGACAGAACGTGAGAAATAAAAAAAAATAGGTCATTTTTATGATGATAAAAAGACCGAATTAGTAAAGCGCATGCGCCAGCTGCAGCTTCAGTGTGTGCAGCGCTGGACAAGGCAGGGACTGCTGCTGCCTCACCCACTTCTGTCTCCCATATTTGAACAGGAAAGTCGTAAATTCACTGAAGAAACGTTGAAAACCCACACAGAAAAAGGTAATCATAGAAAAGATTTGTCTAAACATATTATTTGATTTTTAGTATTCATTTTAAAAAGTATATTGCTTTTATTTCATTTATGCATTTTAAGCTATATTTTGCGGATGAGGCTCTGCCTCGCCTACCTCCCCTGACTGCACATCGCTGGCATACAGTATGTTCTGGTACACCAGGTAATGCTCCTTGTCCAGCTTTTCAACCCCTATTAATAATTATTACTGCTCAGCAACTCACAAATTCTACTACCTTTCATCTTATCTGTTAGAAGTTATCTAGCACTATTTAGCATTTTTCGAGATTATTAAACCCACTGATCTTTACCTATCTAGTGACACACCCAGCTCTAAGAAAAGCAAATATTTTTTTCCTTTGGTGAACAAATGCAAATTGCTTAAAACGGCCCCACTAATAACTCAGACACAAATGAAAATAATTATTTATTTGATGATGTGTTGCCCAAAGACAGTTTAAGCAACATCTAACAAATACATTGATTCAAGTCATTATTCAGTTAATGAATTTGAGGATAATGTAAATAAATGTTGGGTAAAACTACCAAACTGATGAGTCTTCAATTAGGATCTTTATTGTACTCAAGAGGGGACACGGGGGACTAAAATAGTGTGATACTGTCAAGTTCACAATAAGGTTTCACCAGTTTCAAACCATCCAGCAAGACAAAAAATGACGTACCCTGTACAGGATCATACAAACGTTCTGCAGTTCATCTACTGTAGGGGTCTGCAACCTGAGGCTTCAGAGACATGAAGCCCTTTCATTCTTCCACTGTGGTTCTTTAGGTTTGAAGAAAAATGCAAACATTGTTTTAAATAGGTCTGATACTTATATTCTTGGCAAAAGATTTTATATCGGATGCCCTTCCTGAAACAACCCTCTGTATTCATCCGGGCTTGGGACTGGCACAATGAGACCCTGGCTTGGGCCTCCTCGTGTGTTACATTAGCAACATTAAATGTATAATAAATGTTGATTAATTTCTTTTAACTAACAATTAATTGAATTAGCATGTCAGATAACTAAAAGTGAAAAGTTTTATCTACTGTCTCAGTGTTTTTTTTTATCAGAATAAACTTAAAGCATATATTCTTAACTGCAGAAGTGTCTAGTTGTTTTTTAGAGGCAAAGTTCTTAAAATATATAACTACATTTAAATGTTCTGTACAGTTGCTTTTGAAATTAGATTTTAAACCATGTATATATTAGATAGTAAACGTATAGAAAAAGGATTATGGCACACCAAGAATAATGAATGCTATGTTTGACTTTCTTGCGTTGTAATTCAAATAAATCTGTTGCAACAGGAAGAGCTTTTCTGACACTGGGTGTACTTTATTTTGAAAGGAACTTGTACGCCCTGCTGTCAAAAGTAAAATAAGTTAAAACTGTTATGTATTGAACAATATAACACTGTTATGTTTAAATTATTTTATTCATTTAAAGAATTTTTTTCATAAATTAGTGGATAAATGTCCATAAAAAACAAAAATAAAGTGTATTTTTCTAAATGATGAAGAGGGAGTTTGCAGCTCTCACTGGGTTTTGGTCTTTAGGAAAGTGGATCAAATGGTTGTTTTAGTGTTAAAGATTGCAGACCTGGTCTATTGTAACATGTAACAAGTGGGGAGCAGCTCACACTGCCTGGCTAAACTTGCAGTTATTTATTTAAAATTAGTTGTAAGATAAATATTTAGAATTTGATTAATTAAAAACATTCAAAAAACCATGTGTTTTTACAAATAAAAAACATTTTAAAACTATTTTTAAATTGCATTTAAAGTGCATTTTTAAATGCACTAGACAGGAAAAGTCTATTACAAAGTCAATATAGAAAATAAATTGTTAATTAAATTGTCTTAAAAGGTGTGGTGTGACGTGTAAATATTGAGCGTTTGTTCACTCACTACAACTTGTCCAATTTGAACTTCCAAACTATAAACTAAACTATTTGAAGTAAAAGAACAGTAGAAGATCAATTGTTACTAAAATGTCCAGAGTGAAAACACCTTTGCACTGCTGCCATGTGTGGAGGTGACCTGATTCTTTCACTAGGACCAAGTTTAATGGCCCGTGTTTGATTGTGGCTTTGACCTCGTCTTTGCACACAACCTGGTCTGAAGTCTGGCCTCAAAATGTAAAGTCTGCACCCCCGCAACGTTAAGTGTCTCGTGTTGATACAGATGGTGCTGTCCCAAAAGGAGTTCATCTAATAAACACACCATAACCCAGAAAACGTGAAACAGATTTTTTTGCAAGCTGGTAAAAAAATCCTATCCACAGACCGTGCTGCTCAGGTGCGGTTCAGCAGATTTCCGGTGTTGCAAACAGTCCAGGACTTGATGTCACAACAGCCGATCGCATTTTGACTGACTCACTGGAAAGGCCTCAAGTGGGACGAAAACAAATACCTGGAAATTACTTCAAAGTGTTTGAGTCAAATGCCTTTCAGGCAAAAAAACAGACTTGCGTAAAAAGTTATAAAATATTTTATTTACATATAATTGCTTCATATATTTCCCCCAGCTGTATTAATCCGATCTCTTTGTCAGCAGAGCCCCCCCCCCAAAAAACATAAAAGAACTTCACAGTAAAAATTATAAACATGACCAATTTTCAGAATTTGTAATAAAAAAGGCTCAATGGAAAGTTTCTGTTAATTTTATGCAAAAAAAAAAAAAAAAAAGGAAACAGCACAAGTTACTATATAACATTAATTGTACACAGATGAATATTCATTCTTAAGAAAAGCTAAACATCAAACAAGGCACTTTATGGGAAATAAGGCTTCATTGTTAGCTAACGTCAATATTGTGCGGCACTTTTAGTTTCTCGAGGGCATTCTGATATTAGCCCCTTCACTCTGATGTAAACAGCTGTTCTTGATGTTAGGCATTTGTGAGCATTATTGTACTTCAGTGAGGTTTTAAAGCTGCTGCTGTCCTCCAGGGTTTTTACATGACATGCTGAGAAGCTGCTCATAAGCAGCACGCATGATACCGTACAACGAGTGGAAGAAGATACACATCTTTAAGGCACATAATGGTGGCTGTGCAGAGATTTTCATGGTTTCAATTCGAGTTCTAGTATGTCGCTGACTGTTGCAGTATTTGAAACTTTCAAGACACCTCCTTACAGGACGACTGTGCACCACAGGCTACACACATGCATACCCTCTAAACAAGCTTAGATTCATTACTTCTTTCCTTGACTTTTACTTGTCTTGCTCTTCTTTTGTTAATTTCAATCAATCCGCTTGGAAACCAAACAGCCCCTCTGTGAATCTCACAGCTCTCTTTTGTCCTTTCTTTCATCTCCTTTCATTTTTTTGGTGTTGATTTTCAGTACAAGTCCTTCATGATTTCCTGCAGCAGGGGATGTAGGAACATGTCCACCTCCGTCTTCTTCAGCAGCTGGATGAGCTGGACGTGGTCTGTGACCATCTGACGGAGGTCCGTCATCTTCTGGAGCACCTTGGCAAACAGCTGCAGAGAGTCAGGGTGGTTTATTTTCAGATGCAGCTCCAGGGAGTGCAGCACCGTCTCCTGAAGCTGCTCGATGGGCTTCACGTTCAGCAGGCCAGGTCGGTCTGAACACATGCAAAAAGACGGGAGAAAGAACAGTGACACCTGTTGCTCAAACCTTTACTCAGTTACTGAAGAGTGTAAGGACATAAAAGTTTGAGTGTCCATTTTTACTGGAAGCAAACCTCCTAATATAAATCTGACTGACCTTTATCATTTTTTTTTGTTTATACCAAAGCCTATTATCTTCATTGCAAGCAATAGTCATAATCACTTGGGTTAATTATTCACCAAAGTGTTGTATCTAATCTTTTTCATGTTCAAAGTCAGGTTTTTCTCAAGCTGCTACACACTAATAACCAATACATTATTAGTGTTTGCTGAGATAGAAAGGAGTAAACGGGCTAAGAAAAGTGCAGCTGGGTCTGTTAATGCACAAGCATAAAAGCCTGGACTTTATACCACTGGTTAAAAAAAGCTGAGTTCACACCTAAGCGAATGATGAGTGGAGGCGGAATGAAACTTTAAAGGTAATTTTCCTTGAATCAAAGGAAATACAGCAGAAACACTCAGAAACAAGCGCTTCACACCTTTGTTTTGTCCCCTGTAGCAATGAACCGACTTGTGTTTAAAGTACACCTCTTATTCTTGTGACGTCTTACTACATGTGATGCAATGCCTGTACAGAGTTCCCACGTGAACAATGATTCATTCACCTTTAGAGGTCCCTTGCTTACTTTTAAAGACGTTCCGAGTCTGTTCACAAAGGGCTAAATTAGGTCAGGGTTGTGCGTTGCTAGCACGCCATCATTTAGGGTTGTAACTAAGAGGAGTGTTTCACAATCTTGATCAGCCTGTCCTCCTGTCCCATTCATGTTTTATCACTGATGAAAAGCTAAATGAGGGGTGTTGGAGCAGAAAAATGCATTGCGAGGGAGGTGGAGGGATTGATAAATACCAAATTGAGTAGTAGTTGCTAAATACTGGTGCCCCCCCACACACATTTCTGTAACTGCCTCTGTTTCCAAATTAACAATTTCTTGTCTGTTACTACCTCATAATAAAGACGAGAAGTGCAACACAGGAGGAAAGATGGATTTTACAAAGTCACACAATGAAGGAAAGCAGAAAGGGGGCAAGGTGTTGGACAGGCTGTGTAAATGGAGCTTTGTAGCTACTTTTATTGTCCAAATAAAACTTTTAAAACTGCATTTGTGCCTAAAAAATATAATGGTCAAAACTATTACACTTTATCAATTACTCAGAAATTGTACTTTTGAAAGTCCATTCATCCTTTATTAGATGCCCAAGCTTTCCTCTCACTTCTTCCAGCTCCCCTGGGGGGGGATTCCCGAAGAGTTCCCAGGCTCTTCGGTCTTTACCCAGTGGAACGTGCTCAAAACACCTCCCCAGGGTGGTGCATGCTGACTCGATGCTCGAGCCACCTCGGCTGGCTTCTCTCGATGTCGAGGAGCAGCGGCTTGACTCCGAGCTCTCTCCGGGTGACTGAGCTTCTCACCCTATCGCTCATTTCGGTCACTTGTATTAGGGACCTCGTTCTTTTATTCATAACCTTTGATGAATGTTGAAAAAAAGATCAACGGGTAAAATGAGAGTTTCACTTCCTGACTCAGCTCCCTCTTTACCTCAATGGATCGGTACAAAGACTGCCCCACGACGGATGTCGCACCAACCTGCCTTTCCATCTCATGCTCTGATCTTCCCTCAATCATGAGCAATAACCCAAGATAATTAAACTCCTTCACCTGGGGCAGGAGCTCTCCACCCAGAGAGGACAAACTATCTTTCTGTAATAGAGAATCACAGTCTCAGACTTGGCAGTGCTGACCCTCACCGCAGCTGCTTCATACTCAGTTGCAAACCACCCCAATGCATGCTGGAAGTCCAGGCTCGATGTAGCCAACAGGAAAACATCATCTGCAAAGAGCAGAGAGGGAATCCTGTGGTCCCCAAACCAGACTCCTTCCAGACCTTTTTTTGGACCAAGAAATTCTGTCTTTAACACTTATGGTAGAGGGTATCCCTGCCAAAGTCCAACATGCACCGGGAACCACCCCTGTCTTGCAGTTGAGAAGTACTGTCCCTCACTGCCACTCAATGCTGCAGAAACCTGTTCGTAAGGACAGCCCCACAACATCCACAGCATCTTGGAAAGCTCTTCAGTCAGGAAGCTTTTCATCTACTTCAGCGAGTTTCGCTCGGGTGATGGACAGTATCGCCCCAAATTCCAAGCCTCTGCTTCTTCAACTAAAGGTGTGTCAGCAGAGTTGAGGAGACCCTCAAAGTATTTCGTTCACATCCTGACAACATTCCCAGGCAATGTCAACAGTTCCCTGCCCACACCAAAAAAGGTGCTAGAAGAGAGCTTCTACCCCTTCCTGAGGCATCTAATAGTTTGCCAGAATCTTTTTGAGGCAAACCAATTCTCCATGGCTTCATTGAAATCCTCCTTGGACTGAGTTTTAGTCTCTTCAATAGTTGCAACTCGCTTGGACTACTTTTTCTTCACAAAAGACAAAAAACTCCTTTATGTCACTATGAATTGTACTCTAAAGAACATACTCACCCCCACTGAGGATAATAACAGCCAGAAAGAGGGCCATGTCGCTGTCGTCCAGCTCCAGAGTGTTAAACTTCACGGAAAAGTCAAACTTTGGTTCCAACATTTGACAAAAAGGTTTCCTGAGACTTTTGAGGAACTCGCGCGTCATGAAAATCTGTCCATAAGAGATCAGGGTGCCATCTTTGTTCATCAGAGGAGACATCATGAGGATCAGGACTTCAATCACTCCGTATTTTAGTAAAGTTACCTAGAAAAAATATATAATTATGAAAAATATACAGAACAATTGATCATTTTGCAAAAACAGATTTTTTTTCCTAGATTGAGAAGTTCAAGTAACCATCAGTTTTACAGTTGGTCTATTTTGTTTGTCTATCCAAGCACAACTTCAAGTAAACTTCCTTCAATGTTCACTTTGTCCAGCACTTTAAAATAATCCTAAAAGAGTTTTTTACTGTCTGACTACAACAAGAAAATACATAAATAATAATTCAGAGAGACTGTCTTACTTGATCGTTGAGGTCCAGGTTAACAAATCCCGGGATACTCTTGGCGAACTCTGTCACTTCCCTCACTGCTTCTGCTGAGCGTGACTGGCAGCTGTAGAAGAACCGAAGCTCCACGGCATCCGGTGGTTCCGATCCAATGTTACTCGCCATTCCAAAAACACTGCAATCTGGACCTGAAAGGGCTCCAGTGATCCCAGAAACTGTGAACCAGAAAAAAAAAAGGTTAATGATGTAGTTTATGGACAATTACAAGAAATGCAAGATCAGAAATATGTGTATGATCCATATGTATCCATTTGTAACCATTTATTTACATCTTTTGGTTTATATGGTGGTAAAATGTACTTTTTTTATCATCCAAAATAAATACGGACTCAAGAGGAGATTAAATAATCTATTATTGAGTATAAAAATGATTTGCTTTGTGTGTTAATCTCCCTTCAGGATTCATTAACCCAACAAAAACTACTGAACAAAAATCTATGGTGTTTTATAGCAAAAAATGTGCAATGGCAAAAACAATTCATTTTTAATATGAGATAAAGAAAACCTAAAATTGCTTAATTACTTCGGCAAATCAAAAGCTTGAGGCAGCACACAAGCAACTTTCAGGGCATGCTGGGAAATAAGGAAATCTCAAACAAACAAGCCAAACATTTTAAATACAACAAAAGCCACATGTTTATTTTATGTAAATCTAAAATGCTTTTTTGAATCAGATAATATTTTTATTAAATATTTATTCCAAGAAATCTAAAATTGGCTACATCTAAAATGATGTAAAATTAGGATTTCTTTTGTCCTTAAATCTTGCCTGCAAACTTTTTCTCTTGTTTTGCATGTAAAATGACAACTATTTTTGATTTAAACTAAATAAGAAAGGACATGTTTTTATCAAAGTTTAATAATCCTTTAAATGTGGTTGCTTATTTGTTTAAACATCTAAAATCAAGATCAATAAGAGTATTACAACTATGGTTTTCTCATTCAAAATCCTGGGTAGATTGATAAAACTTGGGGTTTGTAAAGACTATCTATCAAGAAAGATGAGACAAACCACACGGCTTCTTTTGTAAACTTAAAACAAATATCCTCAAAGTATCTACCCACCTCCATGTCCAGCTGTGGCATTCTGGTGCTCCTGGAAAGATGTCTGCCCATTGTTTATTAACTGCTCTCCTTCCATTAGAGACTTAATGTCATGGATGACAAAAGGCTGCAAAAAGGGAGGACTTTTGAGAGACCACAGTACAAAAAAAAGGAATTGGCGTGAATAAGGCCTTGTGAGGACACGTGAGTCACAGATATAATAGTCTTGGCTCATTAATCAGGCTTATAGGAGCTCCCATTACACATGTGTGCGATGGGAAAACCAAAAAGGTCTCTGCACCTGAGAAAAACGAAAACATCACTGCTTTGTGAATTAAGCTTAACCGATTTAGCTCAGACTATAACGAAATTCTGAAAAAGACATGCACTAGCCTGAAAGATTCATTAAGTCTCGATTCTTCAAAGAGGAAATTAATAAGGGAAAGCCCAACTGCAGTTTCAGCAGGTATTTCAAACCAGTGTATCAAATAAACAATTCCTTCTTTCATTTTCATGAAATTGTGCTCAGCTAGTGAAACTGTGTGGGCTTATCAATGTTGACTGCCTGTGCACAAAGTCTTTTAATGTGTTATTGTGATCTACAGTATTTGCTCAAAGACAAAAAAAAAGTCTAATCATTTAAAAGAAGAAGCACAAAATACACACAAAACTACTTTGATTTGACTTCACAAGATACCCTTTAGAAAACAACTGAGATCTTATTCTTTTCGAAAGAAAAATGTTAAAGGACAAGTGCAATAATTTTGTAGTGCTTTGGCTTTCTATGATCTTTCCACTACAGTTTATGGCAAAAATATCTATTGTATGTATGGAACTGTAGTCATCTCCCTTTTCAATCAGATTGAGTGGAGAACTGAAGCCTTTAGGACAGAAAAAAAGTGTTCTCTTCCCTTGTAGAGTTAAACACTGATTAAACTTCAACTCATATCAAGGCCTCGCATGTTAAGAAATGTAAATATTCTACAAAAGCAAAAATGATTGACTCCTAGTTTGTTTTAGGAGGCCTGCTGTGGTTTAGTAAATAACTCAGGAGTGGCTAAAACAAAGAGATGATTCAGCGTCAATTGTCTGCCATCGCTGACTTGAACAGTCATAACAAACAGACGAAAGTAATACGCAGCGACCCTGAGCGCATCAGACAGAGAAAAAAAGTAGAGGGTGCTTCTATCATTCAATAATAAAACTATGATGACAAGACTTACCATTATTAGGAATTTTTTAAATGCCAAATGTTTAAATGAATATTTTGAAATAGAATGTGATCTAATAAATGAATAATCTGAGTTTCTGTTTCAATTCAAAAATTGTTTCATCACAGAACCCTTTTATTGCCTATAACAACATAAGCTTAGATGGCACAATGACATTAAACAATACATCCTTTAGTCTCATCTGTTATCCCTTAATGCAGGGCAAAATCCTCAGGCTTTTTACAAATTCAAATATGCTGGCAAATTTCTTTACTTTGCAACATACATTTACCTGTAGGATTTTGACTTAGAACTATATAAAATAATTAGTTGTACTTTAAAGCAGAATTAAAAAAATATTCTCTAAAAGTATGAAAAAAAATGTCAGCTTTTGCTGATTTTAGATACTGGTTGTGTCCGGGTTCCTTCACTACTCACTACATTGACCACTATTTAGTGTGTTTGCTGTTTTGCGGGGATGTGTGAATTCCAAAATCCGGTGTCTAAGAAATTTCCCAGAAGTCTCTGCGAAAAACCAATGTGCATCATTGCTCCCTATATAGACAAATATAGACCACAATGCATTGCTTTTGAACAAATGTTAATGTGAAAAAAAGTTATTTTAATTTATTTTTTATAAATGATCCAAGTTTTCATCATCATCATTAATTTGTGAAATCAGGGATGACATATGTGATGTATAAAAAAAATAGAAAGCATGGGATTCTAATTTGCTTTTAAAATCCAGGGCACTAGATATTCCTGGATAGGTTTTTAGGGGTTACCTAAAATTACCATCCAGCTTGAAATACCAAGAATTACTAATCACTTAATTTTTATTGCGAAGCAACAATAGTAGTATTATTATTTTATTCTAATCAAATTAAAATAAACAAAAAAAAAATTGCCCAGCAAAGGCTTAACTCAAAGAGTGACCCCTTTATTTCACGTCTTTAATGAGGGGAACTCTTACTGCTCTGTATCTGATTTTTGTTTGTGATGAAACTCAAGATGAATGTCCTCTATAGCAGACTTTTTCTTGCCTAATAATAGAATAAAAACCAGACAGGAAAGCACAACTGGTCTGACTGCCCACATGGGGCTGAGTAGAGAATGTACAGAACATGTAGATAAATGCACAGATAGGAGGAGTTATAACTTTAACTGATGAGTTAACATCACATAGGTCCAATATTAAAGCTCAACAAACTCTGAAACCCTTTGTTTTAGTCTCAAATGATTATTTTTTTTATGTGGGCTACATTATAAATAACAAAAAAGTGAAAGTGAGGCGTTTCGTCCTACCACGTTGTCTCCGGATTTCCCAGAAAGGATGGCCCTGGCCTTGGCCTTTGTGAGGGGGAAGTATTTCAAATAGGCCTCGTACAGATGTCGAGCCAGAGCCCTCAGATCTGCTGCCTCTGGGTGCATGTGCTCCATGTCAGATGAGAACTCAGCCAGCAGCTTCTCCTTTTCTGCTTGGGGCATTCGGCCAAAACGGATGGCTGGGAAAGGAAATAGAAATGTATACTGAAGCATCACTCAAAACCAGATTTTTGACAAATTTACAGGAGAAGACAAAACTTTATTTACTTTCTACTTCCTTTCGCGAGTCATCTTAATACTACAATGAGTGCAGGGCTTCATTTCTGAGTAATTTTTTTATTGAAATCTTGATGGATCAGGAGCAGATGAAAAACGGTGGTTTGAAAAAACGGGCAGGCCAAAGTCTCCCTTCTCGGCTCCAATTCTGATGCATCCACTTGCAGAAAAATTGATCCATTAGCGTCTTCATTTTCCTCATTTGAGCTGCCATCTGGCTCTAAACCGTATGGCTGGATAGTGCCGATATTGCCCGCTGTTTTGGGCTTGTGGGAAACCCATGAGCATGAGAGAGCATAAAGAAAGGAATGATGGGAAATTAGCTACACTAACTTCCATGCCAACACTCAAGTAAGTCAATACTTGAGTGTACTGGCTTTCAAACTTTTCTTTGATGTGCGTTATTTCACACAGAATTTCAAATATAGGAAGCCCCTGCGACAGACTGGCGACCGGTCCAGGGGTGTACCCTGCCTTCGCCCATGAGTAGCCGGGTTAGGCTCCGGCAACCCCGTGACCCCGAAAGGGATAAAGCGGATTGGAAAATGAATGAATGAATGAATGAATATAGGAAAGCCATCAAGTTGCTGTAAAGACATGTCTGATCTGTGGACGTTTGGAGGCTGCACCCTGCAGTAAATGAGCAGAGAAGCAAAAACCCAAACAGCTTACCAGCCTCCCCACCACAGCTATTCACCAGCAGAATAATTCCACTGTCAGGACGTGAAAAATGCTGCTGCGTGTCGTTTTTTTTTAGGTGTGTCTCGTGACGCATTAGTAGATTTCTTTCACCTCTACAATAAGTTGGCAGTAACGCTTTCACAGCTCATTGAAAACCCTTTCCACTCGGGTCTTGCAGATGACACAACAATAACCGGCTAAAAGATTGTCAGAATGGCATTCATTTATAAAAGAGGGGCTTTGATTTGTCTTAAAATAGGTACCAGATAGATGGGTTAAATAGATTTTAGCTAAAACACAATAGTCAAAAATTGATTTGAGAAAAATTTGATGTTGAGAGGTTTTTTGTATCTAGCAAACATAAACCTTGTATTTCCACAAGTGTTCCTGAAAGCTGTTTCCATGAATTAAATCCAAACTCTTTTGTCAAAATTCTTCTTGACCAGGGTGGGAATAGGGTAAAAAGAAGGAACCATGCTAAGGTGTGACAGAGCCAAACCGTTTCATGTGGGTGGAAGTCATCAGTTACCCCTCCCTCTCATTTAAACGTCCAGTCTGCCTTTACTGCAGCGTAAGAGATTGTGTAATGTTAATTACGCAATCAAGGCTGCACCTTAAACAAATTAATCCACCTCAAAACTGGCCCCTCCACTTCTGGGCAATGAGCCTGCAGCTGTGACATAGCAGGGTGGAAAAATGAGCTGAGTTGCATGTAGCCTGAGATCACTGATAAAGCAGAGCCTGCATGGGACACATTTTCAAACCACTGCATACAATTTCATCAAAAAGATATGAGGGGGGAAATGAAGACATTTGCCACTGCTTTGACTATAAGGGAAATTTCAGATTCAGTGACTTATAAAAAAGTTGCAAACTTCCCTCAACAAACGAACTGGGAAGACGCTGCAGAAACTTCAAGTCTTCTCTTAAGTACACGTAAAGCTAGGACAATGTTGGCATTTATAATGATCTTTTCAGAGGGTTACCCTTATTGGCAGAAAGTACAGATGGGAAATACCGGTAGCTGCATGTATGGAATAAAAGAAGGTCTGTGCAACTGTGCACGGGCAGTTGCACTATCAATTGTCCAAAAAAAAACATAAAAAATTTAGTTTGGAAACCAAAATCCCCCTTTTTTTGTATGTAGGGCCAGTAAAAAAATACATAACAAAACATGGGGGCAGTTTGGGGATGTACTGCGGTGCAGTGGTTAGTGCTCTTGCCTCACAAAAAAAAGGCCCTCGGTTCAAGTCCCAGCTGCGGGACCTGAAACAGAATCACCAATCAGGGAAAAAAATCCCCTTATTTACCCACTGTCTCAAATTTAATCCACATGCTTACCATGGTGTAACTGTTTTATAAAGAATTAATTCTCAACAAATGTTGGTTATTCAAATTAATAACAATAGATGATCTACTCTCACTGCAATGTTTTGAAAATTAGCAAAACTTTCCTGCCTAAAATGTTTTTGAGATTTCACAAAAGCAGCCATTTAGAAGTGAGCAGGAAAAGTGCTTCTACTGCCCCTGGTGGAATGATGATGCATTACAGGGCAGAAAACATAGACCAACGTTATACAATAGGTTTTTAAGGCAAGTTTGGATCATGCTTATGAGATAGGGGCCTCAGAAATGCCTGTATCAAATATGATACAAATGGTTCTATGGGGTTAAGCTCGTAATTTTTAAATTAAAATAATATCTTGGTCAAAAACAAAAGTAGAAAAAATTATTAAAGAAGAATGACAGACAGATAAAAAGTTAACTGACTTTCAGTTGGGTTATGAACAACAAAAGTAAAAGAATGAGGTAGTGTCCATGCACCGATAATAGCTGGTGGATGGGTGCCTTCCAGGTAAACAATATGGTTGATAAATGACTATTTACAATAGATAATAGCTTGACAGGTTATTGCTAAATTCCTATGATTTATGAATAAATAACAACACAACAAGGTGTGACTAAACATGAGGTACAGTAACTTCACATGACTTAACTTGCATTTTGTCCCAACTTTCAAAAACTTTATTTGTGTTTTATTGATTAACACCAATGTCTATCTCAGCTTTCAGATGCTTTCCACACACAGCTTTGCACTGATGTTCACCATGTCCCTGTTGCATAAGGTCTGTGACATCATCCACTTTTTTTTCTTTAGTCTGAAAACATGTCGGCTTATGGAATGGGGAGGTTAGAAATATTACATATGAATCAAGGTCAAAAACTGAAAGAAACCTTAAGTTGTTCCACCCCAATGGCTTCAACAAAACTAACAAAGGAGTCAGGGAGATTGTAATCAAGCACAACCAGTGTACACAGCCACGAGGTCTGTGCTAAAATACACTAAAGGAGGTGGAGCCGGTCAGGCTTCAGTGAGCAACAATGCTTAAGAAAACAAAATCTTCTGTTGATGAACAGCGTTGGGCGAGGGAAAAGATTTTACTATAAAGATGATTTTTCTTCCATTGTTGGAGTGAGTAAAAAGCTGTCATCCACGATTCTGCCTTGAATTTTTTTAGTGAATAACCTAACGCGCTTCAAACAAAAAGAGCAACAGGTTTAAAGAAGCTCAAATAAATACGAAATAAATGGAAAATAAAACTATTTTATGTCAGTAATAAGCAATTAACAAATGTTAAAAGCAAAATAAACAAGACAGTTTTACATTTGAAAAAAGGGAGACTCTTAATTTAAATGTTGATATCAGTTTGTTAAAATGACAGAAAATTGTCTTTAGAAATTATTGATTTCGTTATAAAACTGCATGAAAATAAGGGTCAAACAGCTAGAAAAATATTTTAAATGATCTAAAGTTTAATTTTAATCTACCAATACATTTGATCAAAATCCCATAATGTAACTTAAGTACAATTATACACAAAAACAGGACTTCAGCAATACATTTATTCATCATTTTTCACCCCTTGTGTGCAAATAAGGTCTCTGTGTTTTGCCGTTTACCAGAGCAGCACTCTGGAATGTGACAACTTCCATATTTGAGTCTTAATTATTGCAAAAATGCTACTAATACACACGATTGACGTAAAAATCGAATGCACAAGATAATTCATGAAACAATTTGTGCAACCTCAAACCTTATAGGCCATTATTGATACAGCTAATTTGATTAATCGTGGTGCCGTTTTTTGGAAAATGACTTTGGTTCACCTGCGTTAAAATGATTTTCAGCCAAACAAACACCACAGTTTTTCAGTTCTATCCATAAGTATACACATTTAATAATTACATCAATTGAAATTAGAGCAGTGTCAAATCAGTGGTTCCTTCTAGTCCAGATTTGAGCTAGTATCAAGCATTTAAATAAAGTTATCTTTATTTAAAACAAAAAAACACAATGAGTTTCTATGGTAAATAATGGACAAATTCGTCTTTAAATGACGCTAATAGGAGGGAGGTACAGTAAAAACTCCAATAACGTCTTGGGACCACAGAAAAAACAATGACACCACACAAGGCAATGTGCTACATGTACAGCCACCACACCCCATAGTCTAAAGAGGCAGGTGTGTGGTCAGAATTGTGTGTGCTATTCTCAGAGGACTTCAGACGAAGAGCAGTTGTTCTTTAAATGTTTCCTAGACCACAACTTCAAAGTTGTGTCTTTTTACCACGCATCTGCTTATTTATGTTGAGCACAAGTGTGGGGTTTTGTTCCTGCAAGAGCATAGGTGTGAAAAAGATAACTCTCAATTGCTTAGAAACTGACTTCAAGTTTTTTTGTTCTCAGACCAACGGTTATTGTTTTACTTTTGGATGTGAGATTGCTTTAGATAGTAAGAGCAAACACACAAAAAAAGAAAACAAAATCTGCACGTGAAGAGCAACAACAGCATCTTACCATTGTGCGACATGCCAACGTTGAGACACTTCTGGAAACGACAGTATTGGCATTTGTTGCGGGACTTCTTGTGAATGCGACAGTGAAGGTCGCAGTGATCGTACACCAACTTTAGCCGAATTGTGCGCCTGAAGAAACCCTGCAAAAGAGAAAAAAGAAAAACGGCTACTGTCCTTGCACTCTTGCACCTCCAAGAAATTGTCTTGGCTTTTCGAACCCTGTTTTCCGATCTCCTGCCGCACGCAATCTGCAAACCAATGTCTGAATCTCAGACGGAACTTTAAAAAGTTTTTATTTTATTTTTAATCGTTAAAATTGTCAAGCAAAGTATTGTAAATTAAAACAGATTGTTTTTCAGTGTGACTGCTCATTAGGACAAAAGAAGCCATTAAACTATTGCTTATCACAGCTCTTAGCTCTGCATACATGGTCGAACTCCTAACGCATACATGCAGCTACACTTTTTTTGATGACTGCGCTGTTTGTCCACGGAGATTGTAGAATCTAATCACCAAAACATATTAGACTCTAAATATAAATAAATAAAAGACTAAAAACTAAAGGGTTTTACAGTTCCTGCATAAACATCCACACCTGAACTCTGAATTTCCACTTTTTTTTTTTTTTTACAGATTTACATTTTTCAAATTGTAGGTTATTTACAGAAGGAGGAAGTTAAAGAGGGTCAAGGCTCCACCTCAATAAAGAATGTTTTTCTGTTTTAAAAACAATTCAGGGATTGTCTGCTTGGCTGACCCCTCTCTTCTGGTGAGTCTCCCCTGAGACCTAAGCAGAACAATGACCACTGCAGTCACTGTACCTTACCGTACACAGCCTTTGAAGATACAGTATCAGGAGACGTGAAAACACAAACTCCTTAAACTCCAGCTGTCAAAATAGTGAAAAAAGGTACAGTTTGTTGCTCTTTTGTTGTTAATTATTTGCAATGAGGAAGTGATAAAGCTCTTCTCTTATAAGATAAAAAGTTAGGATACATTTTTAATTATAAATATATATATATTTGGGGTGTATTTTATAATACTCTGCATTGAATATGTGATAAAAAAATAAAAAAGTTTAAATGCTAGCATTTCTCCACTTGAAGGGAGTGCTTTGACCCTTTGATTTAATAAAAAATTGAAGTTTCAATCAAAACATTAAAAAAAAATATTCCACCATATTTGAGACACAGTAGGAACATTTAAAAAAGAGACTCTTGCAAAGTCACAACCTGAGCAGAAACTATTTTTTAAAGTTTACTATACAATAAATGGAAATATATATAAAAGTTAAACAAAGTTTTTAGTTGTAAGTACAAATTTTCACTTTAGGTGAAACACATACATGTCTTGTGAATAATTAATGTTTCTCTAATAACTTAAACTTTTAGCAGTAAGCAGCTGAACCAAGGAAAAATTAGTTTTGCGCCTAAAAGTATGTTTTGGGGAAAATTCTGCCAATCTCATGTCAGTGAATGTGAGTCTCAAAAGTTTTAAGAACATGCATTGATGCATGTTTTTATCATCTAAAATCAACAAGCCTAAAATGTCACTGATTAGTCAAAGAAGCGTGGAAACTTGGAAAACCAGCAGATGGCTGTTTCTCGTCAGCCAGGCATTTCACTTTTCATTTTTAAACTAATCTTTTTGACACAAAAACATCTTTTTTTGTGTTTCAGACTGAGACGGACTCTGACAGAATGAAGGTTTTTTTTAAATCATAAATAACAATTGAACAATTTCTCCAGAAAATCACAAACACCTACAACTAAGAAATGTTCCATCCCTTAGGAATCTGAATATCTATTTAGTAGAAGTCTCACTGAGTAAAAAAAAAAAAAAAAGATTAAAAAACAATCAAAATACTAACTGCAATTCATAATGTATCCTGCATGTTCTGTAAATGCCTATCCTTTTTAAAACACTGAGTTTTTGTGTTTATGTTTTTGTTCGATGATCAGACCTTGCAACTAACTAATGCATCTTCAAAACTGCTAATGTTACTTAAGACCAATAACAACTAGATTATTACATTGATGTTTTGGTCCTCTGAAAAACACAAATCTGCACCCTGAACCTGAAAGCTCTTTGAAAACGTTATAAATTATAATGTAAGTAAACAATGCTTTTCAGGTTGTTTTAAGAAAACAAAATAAGTCCTTATATAGTTAGTTTCATTTCTGTATATTAGTCTGTGGGACTATTGAAGCCTAAATATGATTATTAATATTTTCTACTTCTGGTTTCGCAGATTTATTTCAGGGCACTTTGGCGTAACTTTTTTTTTCTCTCAGTAAGGCGCACTGTGTTCTGTGCCCTGACTGGATGTTGACATTATATATCAATGTCCAGCATGCCCTGTCTGCTGCAGTGTTGCCAGATTGGGCGGTTTCCCACCCAATTGACTGGTTTTGATTTTTGACTTAGTGTGTATCTTCATATTTTGGACACATTTTGGAGTTTTAAGTTAGATTGACTTTTTGGGAATTTTTTTTTTTTTGGAAGGGTTTTTAGATGACTTTCGGGCAAGAAAAAAACTTGACTTTCTTCTCATGTCTCTGCTGTGCAGAATGCTTGCCAGAGCTTTGTTTTCATTTTATAATACTGGACTTATTTTTCTATGAAGGTTTGAACTTTAAGAGTTTAAACAACATAAACAAAGTATGAAAATGTTTAAGTCCGTGAGCAAAGTGTAGAAAATGAGTAGTGAGGAGTTTCACAGCCAAAAAACATTTGTAACTCCACTTTGCAGATTTCACCTTTGGCAGGATATTTATGGAATGTGTCCCGTGCGATTAATGAGGGAATGCTGTAATGCTAAACTCCTACATGGCTACTCAGTAAAGTGAAGCTTTTGGCGCAATATAATTGAGGAAGATCTACCTGATTTACACGGTAACTTTTTACACCACTCTACACACCATTATCAGTTAGGCCTTCGCTTTGAACCAATAGCTAAATGTCCCACCTTTCTTCTCAGCCAATCACAATCACAATTTTGCCTTAAAATGTATGAACAGTTGTCTCTCTCTCTCTCTGCATTGTAGACGGTTCGCTGGCATTCCTCCACCTGTTTTCCACTTTTTGGAATGTTCTGGTCTCTAACGAAACATCTAAAGATTTTGGACTTATTTAATTACCATTTTTCTCTTTATTAGATGGTTATTTTGCATTTTTCCAAAAAATTATTAAATTTCAGTCCATCATACATTTCTAAACCCTAAGACAACTGCATGTTTCTTATTATTACTTTTATGATACATTTTTTTCCCTAAAATAAAATTTAAAATAATCTAAGAAGGAAAGAAGTTATTTATCTGTAGAATAATTAACACTGATATTTATGTTGCAAGAAGATCTTGATTGTAAAACAGTTTTTTATATTTATATACACAGAACGTGTGTTACATGTCCATGCTGGTTAAACGTCCAACATGTAAAAACATTCTGGAACCAAAGCAGGTGAAATTGAAGATCCATCTCACTTGTTTTTATAGAACAGTTGCAGCTTATAGCTCAGCTTCCTATATTGACCTAAAATTTCAAAGACAATGGAAATGTGCCTGAAACCTAACCCACATTCGATTAGTTCCCTCTACTCAAGAAGACAGATGATACATGCAGGCAAATAAGCGTTTAAGGGTTTGATTGTACGCCCACTATAAGACATGTCTATATTCTGCCATCACTGAATGGAAAAAGTCTGGTGCATGTGGTTAGAGTGCAAGACATCAAAAAGATAAAACGTGTAGGTTTCTCCTCTACCAATTTACAATTATTCATTCCACCAGCATGTTTAAACTGCAAGTTACAGAGTGGTAGAAATGAGTAGAGTGGTAGGAGACAACTTACAGGTATCAACCAGACAGCTGATGACTCATAAGCCTCTCCTCAGACTTTTTGAGAACACTAACACTGTCATTGTCAAGTCCTTCATGTACATTTTTAGACTTCTATGATGCTGTTTGCAATAAAACGCAATAAAACAATAATCTGAGAATCAAAGCATTGGTTTTGGAGGAGCAAAAGTAAGAAAAAAAATGTTTTTGTGGTGATGTACAATAAGTTTCATAATTGCTGTGAGGCCTACCTTACATCCCTCGCAGGCATGAACGCCATAGTGAAACCCTGAGGCTTTGTCCCCGCACACTCTACACTCGATGCTTAACGCTGAAGACGGTGTGTCCTCTGGAAGCTTGGAGAACACGGGGCTGTCAGAGTACTGAGGGGGTGAATCCGGTTCCAACTTGACAGAACCTGAATGCCAACACAATACCAGACAGGAAGAAGAAAACCAGATCTTTGAAGTTCTTCTCAAAACCTTAATTACAACAGTAGTATGCTGCATAACTGACTTCTCCAGCTACGTACACACAGGGCATGTGTGGTGCGTTTAAGAACGCACTGAATGGGCATTGGGCCACTCGAATGCACGTTTCTGATCCCGGTGTGAACGTAGCATTAAGTTCCAAACCCATTTTCTGAGGGATCAACAAACTTTACTTACTGTGTGTGTCCAGCTCTGTCCTGTAGCTGTGCAAGTTTGTATAATCCATGTTGGTCAAGTGGTCCTCGCTCTGCGGTGGACTAGGGTCATAGGCCATGCCAGTGGACGACATGGAAGATACAAGTGGAGGAGACAGGGAGGAAGGTATGGAAGAAGAGGAAAGGGAGGCGTAGTCTGATGTGGACAAATGCTTCATGTCAAGGCAGTGGGAGCTGTCGTTGAACTCTGGCAGGTCCGCCGTGCTCAGACTAAAACCAACAGGCCAAGCAAGGAGCTGCTGGGTGTCCACCATGTCTGCGGCACAGAGAAAGAAAAAAGGAGGTGTTAGCTGATGCAATATGAAATTGCAAAGCTGGCAAATGATATTTTATCAAGTGCCGACTTTATGTGACCTTGGCTAAAAGAAAACACGGCCCCTGAGGAGGGGAGGAAAGGGGAGCAGCTAAAACCAACACTAAATGAAAGGGAGAGCAAAAAATGACAATGCAAAGATGTTCTCATCCCACATGCAGCATTCCACTGACCGTTAATCATTAAATGTGTGCAAAGAAAAGTTCAAAATACCGGGGGCACACACACACCCTCCCATACAAACACCGAGAGGAGGACCCGCTGTCCTCATGCTCATTCCTGCAGCCTGCCTGTTATCTAGCAAACAGGGAGGCAGATTGTGTCACAGGGAGTACAAGACGAACTCTGGCACTGAGGATCGTCTCTTCTGCTCAAAACACCACCTTCCTCTGATGCTATTTGGGTGGCTGGTGCCTGATTGCCCAACCAAAGGACACAAAAATCAGTCCAAGGATGCAGGAACGGCTTTGGAGTGGGACAAACTGTAGTCTTTGAGGAGGAAAATAAACAAAAAACTCAAGTAGAAATAAAAAAAAAAAAAATGAACAGAATGTGTTCAGGACACATTTTAGACATAAGCTCCATGAAAGAGATAAGCAAGTTTTACCAGACTGTTGCAACACTAACAGAATGCTGTCAACAAGTCATAATTCATTTTTAACCTTCCATCCTATCTACTCTATTTAGCAATCAGCTAATTTAATAACAACCAAACAAAAACCCAAGGAAAGTTTGGAAAATTGATGCCTCAATTGTAGATTATCTTGTTGGTAGTAACCCTTTTTTTTTCATAAGCCATGCTAATGTTTGAACACAAGTGGTCTGGCATTGGAAGAGAAAAGTCAGCTGAAATGCTCAAAGTTCAGTCGCCCAGGTTACCACCGTCCACATGAAAGCAAACCAGACAGAAGTATACATAAGCTGGGGTAAGTCTGAACAAGGTTGTGATGTAAAACAAAATTCACAAGACTGAACTGAAATTTGCGTGTGTTTTCACATTATTGTGTCAACACAGATCTGAATAAAAATGTGACATATTTGTAGGGTTTTTGCTGCCTTTCCTTTTTCATCCAAACTCATTGAAAGTTACAGTTGGTGTGGACAATTTTTTTTTTTTTGGAATAATTTAGACATTCTGTTTGGAAAGTTAAAGTGGAATTTGTCAGAGTAATGTGCTGAACGTTTCCCAAGTTCTGCCTAATCAGAAACATTCAATACTCCCCCTTATTTTGACCACATAAAAAATGCATGTTGAGTATTTTAATACTGTATTCAGGCTGGAAACGTTTTTTGATCCAGATCGAGTCCTGATCCTTGCATTTGGTCTGTATTCAGACTGCCTTCAACCAGACGTTTCTGTTCGGACCCAAAGTTGTAAACAAAACCACATGACTAAAGATCTCTCCACTCATTGACCACGAATCACAGGGGCGGTGCAAAGCAACTTGAGAAAGAATAATGGAAGTCCTGTGCTTTGCATTCTTTGTTGGGATAGTTCACTTACTGTATTCAAACTTTATAATTTTCTGATGAATTTTGAATCTCTGCATCAGTGTCAGGTACAACACTTTTTACTGCTACTTTGGTACGGCGGAGGCATGCTGTACGGCGGTTACTGAGAAAACGGCTGCTGATAAGTGTAGCACTTTTAACCCTGGAACACATATTTAGACAAATAGTTTCAATCTTCTTGTTCTTTTTTCCATATCTATTTTTTCCCATGGTTGAGCTTTATTGATCGATGTCTTGTTTTCAAACTAAAGTTAATCAAATAACTATGAAGGAAAGGTTTAAAGGGGTTTATAAATAATCAATAGACACAAAGGTCGGTAAACTAACCCACCTGACATGCCCGCTAAGTCTCAGAATACTCTCAAAATAGACCTCCGCTAATTAACCTCCAGCTTTTTAAAAGCATATAAAAAGAATGCAAATAATTATGCAACAGGAGAAAACTAAAATAGTAATGCCGAGTTGGCACCGGAGCCCCGGGTATAAAAATGACTTGAAATGGTTCCAAATCACTTAGCGAAACATCCCAGTGGAACAAACATCCTCTTTTCCCAACTACATATTGTTTCCTCCTTACATGTTTGGAATGGGACAGCAAAAAATCCAAGGGGGTTCACTTAAAATTCACATACCCTGTAGCATTGTTCCATAGCAAAATACTGCTGGTATGTGTATGTCCAAACGTGGAAGCTTACGCTCCCTCGGAAGTTGGTGACTATTAATAACCGTAAAACCTGGTTATTTTTCTCTTTTTTTTTTGATCTCTTGCTCTAAAATAGATGATGCATCGGTGACTTCTGCTCTGCTTGGCTTCAAGTCATCATATGGAGAAAGAAATTCAGTCAGAGAGGAAGAGGCACCGGGAACACAAGAAATAAAGCAAAAGGGGTGAAAGAGAGCCAGTCCCTAGACTACCTAAAGAAATCAAAGTGCACCCTAGAGACTGAGAAAAATCCCTTATCATTGGAAAAATATGCCCTACACTCAATGCTAGTTAGAAAGGGAAAAAAAAAGAAGAATGACAACTTCTGCACGGCAGTTAAGCCAAGGTGCTTAAATCACGTTGTAACCAAAGGTGAAAACAAGTTTGGACTGAGAAGTCTCTCCTTAGCTTGTTCAGGAAAAAACACAGTACAAAATCTATTCAAATTCAAGTTAGTATTTGTTGGTGTTATAAGTGAAAACAAGCTGCCAGTTTGTATAAAAGGTGATAGATTATTAGTACAGGACATGTATTGCAACTTTGGTTGGCAAACGTGTGTGCGTGTCAGCACGTGTGCGGCCGTTGTGCCGGTGTCTCCAGCCAGTTCTCAGGTTTCCACGTGTCAGAACTCGATTACCAGATAGCAGCCTGGTTATAAGACTGCTGCCTCTTATGGACTAACAAGAACACAATAACCACAGACAAGCAGGTAGATCTGTCAACAGCTTGACTTGTAAAGATCCCGTAACTTATGAGGGACTGTGCACGTGTGCGTCTCAAGCTCCAGAAAAGAAAAAAAAAAAGTAACTTTTCACATGCAGCCTCAAACAGACAGGCTTAAAGAAAGGCATAAAGCTAAGGCATAACAAATACACCCCAACACACACACAACCATTACACAAGGAAGGTGGGACCTCTGATCTTCTGTCCCGTACCCCATCTCTGGCAGAGGGAACAAGGCCCTCAGCAACGGTGGTCGTGTCTCTTGGGTGAGGCCTCCTGTGCCGGGAAGCCCTCTCCCAGATCCCTTTGTTCTCTGGCAAGACCATAAGCAGGGGATGACATCCTCACTGAACCTGAGGGTGTCCGTGTTTCTAAGATGCAGATTCTGTTTCTTCACCTCGGGCACTGGACCTCTCCAAAATTCCAACAGTGGGTGAGTCTGGTCACCCCCCCCCCCCACCCCATTCTCTTGGTTGCTCTCTCCTAGGTGAGGTTGGCTGGCTCGTCAAGAATCTCTTGATTCTCCCGCGGGTGGGTGGGCGGTTGCCTGGAGCTTGAAGGTGGGTCTCCCTTGGAGGGCCCTGGCTTGTACCTGGTGCTGAGGTGGGGTAGCCTAAATTACAAAAGGGGTTTATACAAATATACACCTTGTGTGTCTGAAGATTCATAATCCTCGATTGTAACAGTAAAATCTGTCCAACACAAGAGGCTCTCAGCTCATATCTGTTTGCTCAGCTGTTGGACAGGATAAGTAAAAAAAAAAAAGAAAAAAGAAAGGCATAAAGCTTAAAGCCCAAAGTGGGAGAAGTGAAATCTTTCCTAAGGGACAGAGTTGCAAAACAGAAGTAATGCTGCAGACATTCTTATTTCTTCATATTAGCTGTAACAGCCAGAAAGAGAATGAGACAAAAGAAACTGGTTACTCTGCAGTTCGGCAGACTTTTGTGAGACGTTCATGTTGGGGCCCAAAGAAATAAAACAAAAAAATTTACTAAAAAGTAACAACAAACATAAAAAAACCCTTATTTAAACTCATTAAAAAGAAAATTGGAAGAAAATGAAGATTGCAAAAGCCACATGTGAAAGAAACCTGAAATGATCACATTCTTTTAAGAATTCTTCTGCTTGCAAACTTGGACACTGCACTGTGGCAGGAGTCATTTAACCATCCAACAAAGAACATTTATTCTGCACAATTAAAGAGGAGTTTGGGACGCCTGAAAAGTTAACGTTGAAAGCAGTCTGCTATATTTAGTTTTGCAGTAGACAAAAGGAGAAACCTGTTCTGCTGCATTCAAGGTCTCACACTTATCTTATTTGTTTGAATCAAAAAAACTATGCACCTTGTTTCAGGGAACACACCGAACCCCTGCTATCAAATAAGTCAATCCTTCAAAATCAATAATAGCCACATTTGTATCATATTTATATTCATAAAGCTTTTGTTTAAAAAAAATACAGTTGCCTCATGGGCTTGTTTTGAATCCACGCAGAACCTAAGAAACAAGCTGACCTGGTGCAGTGTATTTCTTTTAAATAAAGGACATTTCTTTCTCGTTTGTTTCGCCACTAATGTTCGTCAAATGTTTCTACCATGCTCTGAGTATGTTGGTCTACTGTATGTGACTGGGATGTAAAAGGAAGGAGTCAGTGTGTGAAGGCGACAGTGTGTTGAGTGACTTCCTGACCTCTTCATGTAAAACAGCATGTGGTTCAGAGTCAGTGACTAAAACCAAGATGTGCCCGCCTGCACGTCTGCCTCAGTCCCTACAATTTCTTTGAAAAGATAAGTATGCTTGATTTCTTTTCCTTGCCTCGTTAGCGCCACAGAGAGATAAATAGGACTGTGAAACAATCATAGAAAAGGCTGTTTTTTTTAAAGCAAGTTGAGTGATTTAAGTGACGTGACTGCCTTCATTTTTGACACATCAAATAATGCAAGGTGTAAAATAGGGAAAAAAAATGAGAGAAAGAAGCTACACTTTTCAGGAAACTGACTTTCTTCTTTCTTTTTTTTTGTCTGAGGTGTAAAACCAGCAGAGGCAGACTTCCCTGAAGGGCCTCCCCCCAGTGATCAGAGGAGAAGTGGAAAACCAAGTCACCCAGAGTGTCAAGAAAAAGTCTGGACTGTTCTCTTGACAGAAAGTAGACTTTCCTTTCGTCTTGAAACCCACTAGTTTGTTTGTACTGAATTTAGTCATGAAAATCTTCAAACACCTAAGTAGGCGTTACAAAAACCACTATCTTTGACTGCTTGGCACAGCTCCCAGTTTTAAACTCTGATCAACCTCAGGGTTGTTTGTAGAAAAGATTAACTGATCTGCTTTGAAGACATTGACAACGATGAGTATTTTTAATTTCAAGCTTTAAAACCAGCATCTACATTTCTACAAGAAAACAAAACTCTCAAGCGACATGTTTCTCCCTGATTGGTCACCTGATAAGGAAATAAAAACTAAATAACTTATCTTATATTTGTGAGGGTCGCGATCAGTGATTCTGTAAATATAATAAGCTGAATAGGGCTCACAGCAGTTAGCACTCTTGCCTCATTGAGAAGTCCCTGGTTCGAATCCCAGTTGGGGGCTCTCTGCGTAGAGTTTGCATGTTCTCCCCGTGCATACATGGATTATCTCCAGGAACTCTGACTTCCTCCTATAGTACATAGATTGAGTGATGACTGTAAATTGCTGCTAGGTGTGCATGTGAGTGTGTGGCCCGGGAACAGACTGGTGACCTGTTCAGAGTGTACCCCGCCTTCACTTAACAGTGGTTGGGTTGGATCCAGCAACCCCGTGACCTTAAAAGGGATTCAACTGGTCTGAAGTTGGATGGATGATTAAAAACAGGAACTCTGTAAAGGGCTGCTTCTTGATCCTTCATTTCAGTGGATTCATGACGACATGGTGGAGAAGATGAGCCTTGCTTTCTGTGTTATCAAACCAATCAAACCTAAAGTAATACTATGTTTGGACACCCGAGTGCAGGATCACTTTCAATGAAAAGTCTAAGTAAACGTGTATATGCACTTTTCGGGCTTCAGCATTCTAAACTCTCATGTTCATGTGTTGCTGGTCATTTTAAAGTCAGATTTGGGCTCTACATACAAAATGCACGGCCATTGAACGTGCATCGAAAGTGAAATCTCTTTGACCAATCAGGGAATGGGATTTGGGTAGCATCCTTTTCAAAACATGGAGGGGCCAACCGTTTGAAGAGTGATCATAAAGCAGAATTGAATAATTGTGGTTTGTGCCTGGACAAAATTCTATGACACCAAGTCTTTCATATATGGGAATAGAGGTGTGAAAGAAAAAGCTTGGGGCAAGATTCATGAGATTTGCACCGCTTTGACATCACATCATGTGTCTTCCAATTGCAGGTACATGGGCTGGTACCAGTGTGAACACCGTTTGCTACAACAGTGTTCAAGAATTCACGTTTGTTCTTGAAGATGCTTCAAGTGCCCGGTGTGTACATAGCATAAGAGGCTTTCATTAAAGTAATTTTTATGGAAATCCTAGTTTGCGTACATTGGCTCATAATAGTCCAGAGATGCAACAATCAATAGCAAACAACCTTTAAAAAATAACAAAACATGCAGTTCTTCATTAAATATGCACACATTTTGCTTTTGAAGTACAGCTGTGTGTGTGTATAAAAGGGAGAAGTCTGTTGGTATAAATTAGGTTTCATTTAACATTTATTATCTCAATAAAGTATCAGCTGCACCAAGATGAGAACTGCTAATAAAAATGCAGCAGACTTGTTGTGAACATATGCCAGTGAAGTGATTCAGAGCAGTTCATGCTATGAAACAACAAAAGGAACCGACTGACAGCAACCCCTCCACCACACACACATCCACACACACACACACGAGGCTCGCCTGCTCACCCCGTCTCCCCTTAAGTTCAAAGTAACAGTTCTCTAGTGAGCGTCTAAGTGACAGTGTCTGTGTCCACAGAGAAGAACGGTGTGAGGGGCTGTCTTTCCTCAGGAAGCGATGACCAACAGAAAGGGAACTGCAACACACATTTTCTCCCTCTGACAAAGTCTGGGCTCAGCAGAAGTTCAGACAGCGAACTATCATGTGTTCTGTGTGTGTTTGTGTACGTGGGTGTAAACTGGTGTCTGTGTGTCTCTCTCTGGATCTTTCATTCTCATTTCTTGAGATGTGTAGTTGCATGCCAGTTTCATCGTGTAGCATGGGCTAGTGTGTCTGAAAAAAGTGTTCAGATGTGATTTCTTGTAAGCATCCATTCTCCTGTGTGTGTGTGCAACTGCATGTGGGAGTGCACATGTGAATGAGGTGGCAGACATCAGATGCAGATGATTTCCTGTTGCTTCACCCTGACAGGCGATCTAATCATGCCTCCTAGGTTGCACTTCTCTCCCCTCTTCAGTCACTCAGTGTCAGTGGGGACATGCTCACTTCCCCTCTTTATGCAATCTATGAACCCAAGTCAACACTAATAAGAATACTTTTCTGAACAAATGTGCAGTTTCATAAAGAGTTGAAACTGAAAAACAGATTAAAGACTCACTGTGACTAACTGCATGCTTTTCTGTGCTTCATGTGCTGTGGCAAAACTCAGTCTATATAATGTATTTATTCAAAAGGTCTGTAATTCACAGGGTTTGATTATTTTGTGTATTTTATGACTTTGAACAAAATCACTGGAAGAACAAACGATTCCCTGATGTTAAGAGCTATTTCTCCACTTAAATTATAGAAAAATGTTATTAAATATTGTCTATCACCATCTTACCTGTCCTTATGTATCAATAAATATGACACATAAAGTAAACCTCAAAAATCTTATATGAATTCTGTCTTTTTGCGTTGTTGACATGTATGATCTACACCTATAATGAGCTGATCACCTCACCAACCATATTGTTAGAGTAAAGTTTGATTTTTGTACGTCTGGATCGTTCAATTTAGTATCTATAAAATTACAAAAAAGACTTCATTAGATTGAAAACATAGTGGTGGTGTTAGAAAAGTAACTGCCTAATGTCAAAGTGGAACTGTTTATTTCCCCTCCCTTTCAAACAATTCATCAAACCCGATTTGAAAAAGCTCTATTTGATAAACTGAATGTTGATGAATGATTTAAAGTGTCATCTACTGTTTTAGCGCAAATATGTCTATTTATGATCTAGAAAAAAGGTAATGGCATCATTTACAAGTGATTGTGTATGAATATGTATGTGTGTATGCATAAATATGTTTGTTTGCATTCCTTTGTCTTGTTTTACTTATTTAACTTTTTCCTCAATCAATTCATGACTAATATCACAAGTTTGATATATGTATTAGGGGTGTAACAATTAATTGATTAGTTGATAAAATAATAAATCAATTTTCTCAATTAGATCGATCGGTCTGAAGCAAGCTGTTAATCGAATCAAACTATAGGCGACCATTATCATATTTCATACATTTCATAAGGAAATAAGTTGATCTGTAATGGAGATTGGAAAATACTGTTTGGATTGACACACCGCAGCAAAACATGATCAAACCATCATTGCAGTCCGATGTGTGGAAACTTTGAATTTTGTACAGTCATGTGATCATACAGTGTGGTAGAAAGTTCTAATAGTTTGTATTATTTTGATGTGGAAAAACAACAGTGTGCTGAACTTTATCAAACTAAAATGTGAATGAATTTAACATTAATTCTTGTTTGCTTGTACACACATTTAATTTACACTTCATTATCTTGCAAGAAATGCAAGGAACCTGGAAAACTTCCCCTGCACTGTGCAGGTATTTATCTCTGATTCACACGTCTTGAAGTTTTGGTTAAAGATGTTCTGGATCGATTTTAGATCAGTGAGTCGGACCAAATGGGATCGTTCTAAATCACATTGTCAACCACAAATTAAGATATGAATTGAATTGTTGCTAAAATAAATGGTTCCACCCCTTAGATATATATTCCCTTTGTTTGTTTGACTTTTTTTTAGTTTTTTTCTGTTTTGTTTTATATTACTTGAAATATACTGATTACAATTCCAATCTTTGGAGTCTGTCTTTAAACACTGATGGTGAGTATTCAAGGTGCTTGCCAGTCTTTTCAGAAGAGAACTGTGAAAATAGGTTGACCCTGAGGTCAGACAGGGCAAAACTTGAAGAAACGGGAATGTAGGGACTACATCTCAGACTTCATAGATCTTAATTAGTGATACGGTTTGTGGCTTAAGCTCTTAAGATTGTCACAGTAAAATCAAAAAGATACTCAACAACCGTGGCGTCTTTGAATGCCATAGATGAAAAGGTGATGTAATGAGGGATTTAGATTCTGCATTGATTCATGTGTGGACCCATGCAGACAACCCACGCGGTAAACGCTGACTGATTGGCCTGCTTCGTAGCAAGCATTGACCCATTTTTATTTCTGGTTGGCCTAAACCTTCTCTGTACTGCACACAGAGAGACTGGTTCAGCCCCTTTAGAATAAGAGTTGAATGGCCTTAAAAATGGGGAGTACTAAAAGCAAAAAAACCCCAAAATAAACTATGACTCAGATTAGAGCACTGCAGATTGGCATTGTATGTAACCACTAAAGTTAGTATGCTACCTTCATATTATGCATCTTTGACACTGGAGCTGAGGCAACAATAACCAGTGTGATCGGTTGTGATAAAAAGTCAGAAATGACTCAAAGAGTCACATGTTGCAATTAAGTCATGCAGACAATAATAACCACTGTTTGCTAATGATACAATATCCAAATGCTTACCATACAGTCAAATACTTCGGAAAATGCTTTTTTAAAATCTAATAAGTATTGGTTTTTGCTGAGTCTTAGATGTTCGGGACACATTTGGCATAAAATGCATTAAAGTACAGATCAATGTAGCCAACAACTATTGCAAAATGTCATTCTTTATTGGTTTAAATACCAGGTTTTTCTTAAAAGCAGATACATGCTTGAATACCTTGAGTTAATGTCACGAGACTGACTTTGGCATTTTTGCATGAATGAGTGGTAAAACCTGTACAGCTAGTTAATCACAATGCCTTATCATTTCTTTGAGTTCAATTGTTGATTCTCATTCAAGTGGCTGTTGAGCTTTAAAAGAGACTTTCTAAGAAAAGTGGATTATAAAGGAAACGGGACACTCCAAAAAAGTATTTTTGCTGAAAATCTAATATATCCAAAATATCAATTATCTCAGGGTGTCAAGTTTTAAGAAGTATGTAAAGCCACATAAGATTGACACTTTCCTTTTACTCCCACACCAAAAAATTCTAGCAATGCAGAAGCCATCGTAGAAAAAGAAGAAGTGAATATTCCTAAGATAGACACCAAGCAGGTCAGAAAAGTTTAACAAAAAAAAAAGAAGTTAAACAATGGAAAAAGAGAATGCAGTTTGACTTACAATGACTGATCAATGGATTTTTCCTTTGTAAAACAAAAGAAAAAAATTCACACATACTTTAAGAATGTTAACAGCTCCTGCAAGGTGGCTGCCCACACCATGACAGCTTTACCAAGGTATTCTTGAGTTTGAGAAACATACCATAGCTGTGAAGACACAAACCTCAGGCGCAAATTGAAACTGCACCCAACAAGTATCAGCTCTAGGGAAAACTGTCAACAATTGCTAAACAAAAGGGAACGAAGGGGGTGATTATGGCCCCATTTTAAATACCATTTATCTTTACAGTGAAACCCTTGAGTTATCGCCAGATTAATGTTTCTGTTCTGTAGACCTATGTCCCTCCTCTCTGGCAAAAGAAGCATAAAAGATGCTATTTTGGCACTAACCAGTCATGCTGTGGACCCTTAGATTTCCAGGATGTCTAATTTAAGATTGAGACAAGTAAAATGAGATTATGCATTTTGGTTGGGTCCAAAATAATTGATTGCTCAGATTGATCGTTATTATGAAATGGCAAAATTATTTAATCAAACCCATTAACCAATTCGATTTTAAAGCAACTTTTTGTCTGTTTTACAGCAAAAAAAATCCTATTTTTAATAGAAATATTTATGATTTTATCATTGAAACTTCCACCTTTGTTTAGTTTAAATCCATATTTAGGTATTAACAGTTTTTCATACCCAAGTAAAATTGGTTTAAAAATAAATCAATTTTTTAATGCAATCGTTTTTTTAATTATGGTTGGCTGGAAATCAAATAAAAAAATTAACATGAAAATAAAAAAAAAATCCGAAAATCAATTGAGTGATTTGTCAGTAATAGTTAGATCTAATAACAGTATTTTTTGTCTAAAAAACTAATATTTTTTAAACTTTGTGTTAAAAACTAACTGCTGTGAAATATGATGGACTTTGATATGATTAACTTTTCAAAGGTTGATTGTCTGTTGTCGATCTTTAATGAAGGTCTTAGTTTTACGCATGCACTACTACTGATGTTCAGAGTTACGGGCAGCCTTTGTAACATTGTAGTATGATTGGATGTAGCATTTGTGTCAGTTTGTTCTTTCTGTTGCTTTCTGGGAATCTGAGGACACGAACTTTCCCCTAATTTCCTTAAATAGTTATGATTTAATGATACATGAGTCTCTTGAGCTTTAAGAGCTTCCTCACTGGATAAGAGGAGGAAGAGATGCATGCTGCCAAGGCCTTAAAGGCACACATATACCCACACAAAACACACACACATCCAAGTACCTCAATGTACTGTGCTGGATGTTTAAATCATGTATGTGGAGTACATTTCAGGTCACTCCCAACATTTCTGACAAAAGAACAAAGTCAAACACTGTTGATCTGTGTTGTACCCACACATACCTTCAAAGTGATGCAAACGCACTCCAGTTTTTGACAGCTGTTGATGTGAATACAATGAGGTGAGGTACAAAAGAATAGGGAAAAATAAATCAGTGAAAGAAAAATACAGATGAAGAGGGAGTCTTTGTACACCACTATACATAATCCCAAGCAGCAGGTTCTTGCAACTAAGAGCGGAAAGGTTCCTCTTCTTTATCTTCTTTACTTAAGATATATGTGTAACTTTAAGCAGCAGCTCAACTGTATTTTTCACACTGTAAGGCACACTTAAATTTTTTTCACAAAACGACAATGCACCTTATAATCTGGAGCACTTTATTTCTAGGTTTTGGTTGTGTGGGTGTTATTGTGAATATGTTAACGCAGCAAACGTAGCAGTGTTGGACTGTGTTTTTTATGCTTATTTCCAAGGTTGGGAGTTAGAATAGTCACAGTGATGTTTGTTTTATCCGTAACAGCCTGTTCTTTTTTGCAAACAAAATTGGAAGTTGCAGGTATTGTGAATATGCTAACGTGGCTAACATGTCACGTATTGCATAGACGCTCTAGAGTTACTGTGAACACAGTTAATAAAGTTTGAGTGATTGACAAACTTATTGCTGACTCTTGTCTGATTTAATGCGCCTTATAATCCGTTGCATCTTATAGTTTACTCTATACTAAACACTGTTTAAATTGAAGCTTTGTTGGTTTTTTAAATCTAAAATACATGATTTGACCCACACATATACCCCAATTGTGGTCTACTTTAATGTAGATGGATATTTGTCAAAGGAATTTAATTTACTGAAGTACGTCAATGTCAGACTTTCTTTCGTGCTTTTTTTTTAAACATTTGTTTGTTTCTAAAAACTTTTAAAATATGAATGTGCCAACTCTATTTTTTGAACAAAAGCAAACCCATACGTTAGGCTTAACAAATATTGATCAGTTGGCAAACTGGACATTAAGTACATATCTAAAACATCTATATCACTTTCAAAGAAAATTAATGTTGTGAATTACAATTTCCAAGCTATAGAAAAAGGACTTTGTTTTTAAAACGTCTTTGGAAATGTGTTTTTAGAAAATGAAAATAAAAAATATGTATTTACAAAAAGTTAACACAAAAATTACTAAACCTCTACAAAAAGTTCTTTAAATATGTTTTTTTTTTTCCAGAATTTTTTAAGTAGTGAGTTGCTTACACATTCCTTAGACAATTTTTGATGACAGTGCAAGACCTGAACAAGTTACATGTCAAGGAAAACTTCCAGTGAACCATCTAGGGTCCCAGAACACATAACATCTGAGTCATTTTTGAGTTCCCTTAAGGGGAGAAGGCCCAAAGGGCTCCCACACATTTCTAAAAGAAAAATGAGGACAAAGGTTCATAAATATTCCTACTGTCTGGATAGTAATATCTGTGCTAAAGTGCACTGGCAGGAAAACTCCTCTTATTTCTGTGTGAATAAGTGTGTGTTTATATTGGTGGACATGTGCATTTATGACTGCAATTTGTCTATAACTTAACACCAATGCCTTGTGTGTGTATATATATATATATATATATATATATATATATATATATATAAACTTCAATTAATTTTCAATATAAAGTTAAACTGAGACACTTAAAGAAGGATTAATATGAAAGCTAACTATGTCTTCATTCACACCATTCAACAGTTGTTAATCCACATTACAGTTTACATAGAACAAACTTCATTGAAATTAAGACAATTTTGTAATCTCTTCCCCAAGTAATTCTGTCATTCAGAATGCCAAAATCCCAGCAAGAAACTGTTTGAAGCAGGGGTCTCAAACTGGCGGCCCACGGGCCATTTACGGCCCCCAAGCAGTGAAAAAACGGAAATGCTACCAGGAGGTGATCTTTTAAAAATATTTTTTATTTTAATTCATTTTTTATAATGAATAAAAAAGTCTACAATCTTGAAACAACAAACATGCAGAATATATAACGTAATATTTGCACACGTGCACAAAGTGATCGGGTAGACCACATTGATGAGTTTCTTACTTTTCTTTGATCTCAAGTATGTGCAATGCTTGTTCCGATCTCAATTGAACAGTGCCGTTCATTTTTAGTGACCACAGTTTGAATTCAACTATAAAAATATAGGAGTGGGTGACTGGCTACTTACTCTAAAATAACTTGTGGCATTTGGAAGTTCTGCCGAGTGTCCAGCAGTAGAAGAAGTAGGCAAGAGAAACCATGTTCAGAAGAACCCATTAATCGAGGTTAAAGAACTGTAAAATTAAAGTCTTATTTTGTGTTTAACAGTCAAAATGTAAGTGTTAATTGAACTGTGGTCATAAGGACATTTACATCTGAATACAGCAGATAAAGAAGAAAACTGAAATGCATTACTGATTTATTTAATTACTGATTTTCAATTTGTCTATGCATTTGTTGATTGACAGTTTTATTAGTATTTTTTTACAGGTAATAATACAGTGCAGTTAATCGTACAGTACATGTTCCATACAAATTTACTATCAAAGAAGTGATGGACGCGAGGAATTTATACACAGCTTGTTTACACCGGGGTCCTTGATAATCTTATTGATTGGATTTTTCATAAATTTCTGATTCAAATTGGTATTGGCTCCCAAAGACATAAGCTGCACCCACATGCATGCACCCTGAGGTTGCGGCCCAGCCTCAACCTGACTCTGCCTTCAGTGGCCCCAAGGAAAATGGAGTTTGAGGCCCCTGTTTTAAAGAATGTAATAAGTCTTGCCATCAATATAAAAGACTATTGAAAAGCCAACCAGTAATTCCAATATACTTTTGTGATTCTTAACACATAACAACTTCAAGCTAATAAGCTAAACAAGTCACAAATAGATATATAAATGTAAACATATTTTAATACCTCACAGCCTGTAATTGTTCATTCCTAAAAAAAAAAAAAAAAGTTGATCTATGGCATTTTAAACTAAGAAATTCTAAAATTTGAAAAACAAAGTTTACCAATCATACTCTAAGCTAAATATGAAAGAAAGCAAGCATGATTTAGGAATCATATTGCCCATTCAGGATCTCCATTTGGTCTGACTTGTTGCAGTAAACAGTCCAGGATTCAGAACCTCCAGAACCAGAACAGTTTAGCCCAGCCACTCAGAATTTAGAATGGTTGCAATTGCACAGATTTCTCACAGATTCTCACAGATTCAACCAATTCTCATGAATTCCAACAAATCTCTCAAATTCAGCCAATTCCCACACATTTTTCTCGAGACAGCAGCAATGTCCAGTCACTTCAGCTTTGACCAAAAACTCTCATTTTGAACAATTGCCGCCGTTGTCAGCACAGTCAGCACAGTTATTGCAGAAAAAGAGGTGCGAGACCTGCTCTCACTTCATGACTTTTATAAATGCACATGAATAATAACACTCACAGCCTACTAAAAAAGGCATAGAAGTTCCCATCAGCCCTAATCCTCTGCCTTTTGGCCACTCTGGGCATTCTGGGTATTGTAGTCATATCAAAAGTTCCACCAGTCATCATGTCTATTGTTTTTCTATTCAACACTGATTCAACTTGATAAAAACCTAATGATCTGTTGATAAATATATGTAAACAAAAGAAATAAATGTTCCATCCATCAATTTTCCAAACCCGCTTAATCCCTATCGAGGTCACGGGAATGCCAAAGCCTTTCCCAGCCTCTTACAAACAAAATAGGGGAACGCCCTGAATTGTTACTAGACACTAGTTGTACAATTTATGTAATTATCATATATCAGATTTTTTTTTTATCAACAGCCATAAGTTCAAGCAACTTCTCTAACTTGAACAGCTATTTTCGAAGAGTGTCTGTATGATTGGTAATCTTTCTTTTTCAGATTTCCAACACTTTAGATAAAAATGGAAGTCCTGATTTAATGTTTGTAAATGCAAAATAAAAGAAAAAAGTTAAGGGGAACTTACCCTTAAGCCCCATTCAATTAAAGCTGAACTTAACTGAAAATTATGACAGAGTTTTAGGGCCACCATGAAAGAAAAACAGATTCATATACGAGAATAAAGTTGTAAAAGTATGAGAAAAAGTAAAAAATTTACAAGAGTAAAGTTGTGAAATTAGGAGAAAAGAAGTCAACATTTCAGGAGAACAAAATTGCAAAATTTTGTCTCTCTTACTGAAACACAATATTGGTTCTTTTTGTTGTTTTTGTTTTTTTTTTTTTTTAGTCTTTTGCCTCAAAATGTTATAACTTTAATCACGTAAATTGTCGAATTTTAACTAATGAACGATATATAACAAAAAAAATATATAACTTCCTTCTGATAGAATATTGACTTTTTTTTACTCATAATTCTACGAGTTTCTTCTTGCAAGTTTTTACTTTTTTTCTCAGAAAGTTATCACTTTATTCTTGTAAAATTACCACTTTTTCTTTTGATTTTACAACTTTATTACTATAGTAAATTGTTTTATTTTTTTATTTTATGGTGGCCCAATACTCTGTTGTAGATATTTTTTCTCTTGAAAACAAATACAACTTTTTTTTCTTTAATATTTTTATTTGAACATAAAAAAATTAACCTCAGCATGCATTTTTATTTTCCTCTGGAAAAAATCTAAATTTTCAATATGAAAAAAAACAAAACAGAGTAAACAAGTCAAGGTGAGACGCAGCCTTGCAGCCTGTTTGATCCCTTTGCTATTCCTTCCATCTTTCCTCATCTTGGATAGGTTGACAGATTTGTGATTCATCAAAATAGAGTCATGGTAACGGCTAAAAAGTTTAAAATTGAAAGGTGCAGCAAAGACTAAGTGGAATTTGAACTGAAATCACGGCAAAAATAGCAGTATTTGAATGTATTTAATAAAATTTTTTCGGTATAAAAAAAAAAAGTCAAATTTACACTTAGAATCCAAAAAGGAGAAAGCTTGTCTGGATATTTTTATACCTTGATAACCTTCATAAAACTGATAAGGTTCACTTTTTAATATTCTACCTTCACACATGGAGACGTGACAAAAATATTTTTTTTCTAAAACGAGTGCAGTTATCTTTCAACTCTTGCCTTATTCACTAATTTTACTCATAAAACCCCTAATGTAACGATGAGCTCAGTTCAATTTAGTTCAGTCAATTACGAACATCCAAGTAAAAGTATTTCCAACTCTATTGGAGGTTGTCTGTCTGATAGCTCATCTTTAACAAAGAAATAGAACAGGACAGTCATTGTCAACCAAAGAATAAATACAATTTAAAAAAAATATGAGTAGAGTTACAGAAAAAAAGTCAAAATCTTGAAATGGTACGGTAAACCTCAGAAGAGAGCGGTGCTATAGGCAAATGAGTGCAAACCTCAGTGAACAACAAAGCATTGCTGCAAAAAAGTGTGAACCACCACTCCAAAACTATACGGAAGAAAAACAGTTTCACACATTTCAATTAAAGAAAATGGCTGACTGTCACTGCTAAAAGGGTTTGAGGGGTTCTTAAGATCATTCTAGAAAAAAGGTTTTATCTCTTAAACAGACTATGTTTGTTTTATATTTCAGGCCAAAACACCAAGAATTAATACGACAATAATTAAATAGCAATGTTACAATTTGTCCACTGCGATCTTCAAAAAACGTAGCATATATTGTTATTGCTTAACTTAATTATTGTGCTACTAAGTCATCTAATATCTGTAATCATAAACCTATTCTGCTAATATCTTTTATTGTAAGATTGTAAAAGTATATGCTTCCTATACCTGTACAACAATGTCAATCTTTCAAAAGAAAGTTTGTCAAAGTGTGTCAAACTGTGTTTACACCGCTTGCTGGATTGCAATTTTCACACCAGATTTAAATTTAATGCAAAAAGTGCAAGAGATGAGGAGTAGAAGATTTCTTTGATGTTGCTTTCAATGTGAGTCACTTCTCAGATGACGTGTTGTAATCAAAGAAGCAATGTTGACAGATGCATTGGACTGTAAAAGCTTGCATTATAGAAAAGGTAAAATTAGTGGCCAAAGATGATATGATACTTATCTGCATTTAGAATTGGGAAGCAGTAAAGTTAAAGTCTTAAAGTTTCACATTTTCCTTTGCAGTTAAGAAAAATACAAGTTTTTTTAAACTAATGAGATCAACATCTGAGTATAATACAAATAACTATCAAATATCAACAAAAATGACTCAAATTTAAATAGAAATTCTTAGTATAAAAAGAATAAAATATGTTTTAATTCCTTTTTGCTTTAACTGTACAAAAAGCAAGAAGCCCTATTTTTCAATTGAAAAAACAACTAGTAAAAAAAAGGTTTTATTTGCAAAGAGTCTGTTTGTGTCTACAGCTTTGTTTACTGTCAATGCATGTGAAAATCTACAGCCCAAATTTTGCTGTATGTTGACAGTATATGATGAAATGTTTGGACTCGAAGTTAATAATTACACCAAATTTAGAAAGAAAAAAAATCCATACCTGAAGGCTAAACTACTTTAAAGGGCTGTGTTTTCTGATAAAACAAAAGCAAAGTTGGCTTTATAAATAAGTAAATAACATAACCTCTGACAGCATGGATCTCTGAAATCTGGTTAACAAAGGAATTTGTTGGTGGTGTTATGGTAAAGAAAAGGTGGTTATTTGTCTATGGGTCAATCCGAAGTGCCTTTTACTTTTAGCAAAATGTTTATGGGGAAACAAATGTCTCATAGACTTTTTGTCTTGAATTGAGCTTTTTAACACTTTTTTTTCTTATAAGAAAAAACAAATAACAAACAGAAAACATCTCTTCGGAAAATCAACACAAAGTTTGAACATTTTTCGATAAGAGGCTGGGAATATATGCAAAAGCTAATGCTAATCATAGCATAAACCAAAATACAATTTAGTTTTCAGGTATGCCTTTTAGCAACAGTACAATATGCCTTTGAGAGCATACAAAGGACAAAAAAAAAAAATCCAGCACGGTATCTTGAGGCACTCCTTTCATTTATGGTCCTGAGTAAAGTCCAGATTTTTCTGTCATTCACAAGCACATCCAAACACACTTCACTTTGGGAATTATATAACTTGATAAGTAAATAATTCAATGAGAGATGAAGGATCAAAACACTCAGACTCGCAGTGAGAGTTGAAGCTGCTGGTGCAGAGATTTTAAGACGATCTACTTGTAACATCTCAATTATCAAATGTAATTTAGAAATTTATCTAAAACTCTGTGGTTAAATTAATCATAAAAATAAATAAAGAAAAAACATTAAAGTGTGACATCACATTAGTCTGGTCAGTCATGTCCTAATTTCTACTTCAAGAAAGATTTATTTATCATGTCATTGTCGAGCGCTATCTTTTCTCAGAAAGAACTAACAGGTTGTTCTTCTTCAGGGTTTATTGACTGTCACAAGTATGTATGAAGTCTTATGAGACCTAATTCGCTGATGACTACCATTGACACCAACAAGTACATCATGTAATATATGATTTTAAATAGTCCAGATAACAGCCAAGTTCACGTAAACTTACAGAAACCAGAAATTTGTTCACGAAAAAAAACAATAATGTAATTTGAATCTGTGAAAACAAGAGTGACTGTCCTGATTTAATAACAGTGGAGCCAAACAAAGTTGAAATATTGATCATTTGGAAACGATGGGGCAAAAGTGGCATCTTTATTTATAACACACAAAAATGACAAATCGATGTGTCACAAGAAATGAAATAAAAAAGCTGAGATCACCAACCATAGAGCAGAAAACCCTTAAAGACAGATCAGCGTTTTCCCCTTGAGTCTGTTCACCACATATGTGCTGAGTCACAGCCATTATTCTCCAAGGTGTTCAAAAATACAGGACCGCTTTAGGGTTGAGTAATACCCACTGCATGACACAGGAGGGATGACATACGTTTATATAGGACACATTAGGATCTGCTGTCATGCATATTATATGTTGAGTAGGAAACTCTCTGTGCTGATCATTGCAAAAACATGAAGAACAAGAAATGTCTGCACTCACCTGAGTAGCTGTGACCACTTAGATTGCTGAAATCTCTGCCGGGTGTTTGCATGTCAGACTTCCACTCACACTGTGGCCTACAGATACACTCTGGACCCACACCTTGCTTTGTCACTTGTCAGTCCTGTGACCGCACCCCCCCTTCCCCGTCATCACCAACCCCCAATCTGCAGTGGGTTTACCCACTTTAAAAAAGTGCCCATCAAACCAAACAATTACCTCCAACTTTCACGTAGATCTCACCATGATTTAGGGAAGTGTTCAGGAATGTATATATATATATATAAAATAATGAGATATATAATATAATATATAATAATCAAAAATACTATCAAATTAAGATTGGAGCGGATGTCAGATCTAATAAAGCAGAATTATTACTGATCAGTCTTGATGATTTAAGTTTTTTTAGTATACTAACACAAGCCACAGTCACGCAGCGCAACAAATTAGAAGCAACAGGAACTGACCTGATCAAAGCGTCGAACCTCAGAGGGGGCCAGCTCCCGCTCGTGTCTTCTGAAACTGGATCGCTGGTGCCGGTCGGGCTCGGACCGCGGCTGCTCTTCGGCTGAGGGGGACGTTGGCGTCAGCACCGGGCGCATAGCAGCAGCGCCGCGTCTAAGCTGTGAGTCCGGCGCTCATGCTCCCGCGGAGGGAGGCTGAGGTCGCTGTGCGCCTGCCTCTCTCCCCTCCCTCTGCAACAGCATAACCAGCCGGGAACGAGAGGAAGCGGCCGGAGGCATCGAATTACTCCCAAAAGCTTTGATTTACGCCATTTTTAGAACTCTAATTTGTACTTCCCAAACAGGTAATAGTTATAAATTTCTACTTTTTTTTTTTTTTGCTAATATTTTACTTTAAATTCTTTGAAAAGGCAAATTGAATAAGTAATGTTCAGGAACATTTTAATGTCTTGATATGTACTGTTAGACCGTGACATTAGGTCAGCAACTAGCTAATTGGTTTGGGTAGATAAAGAATCTAACACGTCTGTAAAAACAAAGCTGGGTGGGATAGCCATTAGCAAACATAAAAATTATAATATTTAAATTGACTTATCAGTAACTCTTACCCCAAATAATAATGTGGTTTAATCATTTAAAATTTTGTTTAATGACATTTAGTTTTTTTTTTAAACTGTTAGTTTTTGAAACACCTCTGCCTCCTAAAATTAAGCTACTTCCTGTTTGAGCCCTTAGCAAAAATGAGTTAATTTGAAGTTTATTTAATCAAGGATACTTGAGTATAAGTATAGCAGGTATACTCTGTGTGGTGTAGGAAGTATACTAACTGAATACCTCCTCAGACGAAATTGGAACATTTTAAGTATAACATATATAGATATTAGCCTATCTAAAAAATAAGCTTCATGTGTACTGCATCGCTTTAAGTATACCGGTAGACGAAGTATGCTTGTGACTTATACACTTAAATAGACTACTTCTTGTATAGAGACCTCATATATCGGCAATCTTAATACAATATTCTAGCTTAAAATTTTTTTTTTTTTTAATGTTATGTATTCTTACTCGAGTATTAAGACTAAACAGTTAAGTACAGTGTCATGGTTTGGGATATTCAAGTAATTAGTGTATAATACTCATGACTTTAAGTGTACTATAAGTACACTTAGACTACATTAAACGTGAGACAGTATACTTGAAGTTCATTGTTTTGTAATAGTAGCAATATTTTCCAAACTTCGAGTGTATTCAGACTCAAAAAATCATTTGTTCTGGACAGAGTGCACTTAATTTTTTTTGGATCAAGTTTCAATCAACAACTTTCAACTGAAAGTTGTTTTAAGTTAAAAGTTGTTTTAATGAGCCCGCATTCATCTGACAACATTTGAATGAGTTGCTGTGTTGCTGTGCCTAATTGTTGTGGTGTTATGGCATTGTTTCTTGGAGAATTTAGTAAAAATAGGGCTGTCAACATTAACGCATGCGATTCATTAAAAAAAAAAATATATATATATATAATATATAAAAATATATATTATGATATATTAACGCTCATTAATTAGACTCTGCGAAGCAATGGACTTCCGCCGGTTTAGGTGGCATGCATCAAGTTCTGAATGTACACCGCAGAGCATAATTCCCTTTATACCATGGTCAACTTACAAAAGAAAGAAATATTCAATTGATTTTTAGTACTTTATTCTTGTTATTTTTTAGGTTTAGATCGCTTTTTCACTAAAGGCGGACTATTTGGTACATAATATATATATAATATATACTGTATGTGCTGATTGTCATGATAGTTTAAATAAAGCATCAGTTAGGAGAGAAAGTTCCTCTCTTACAGCTTGTTTTTGTCCAGATTATGAAGGAAAAGCTTGTTTTGAAGAAGCCTGTACACTCTGACTGGAACTTCTTCCGGAACACCCAGCAGCCAATCAGAATAAAGTATTCACCCCTGACCATTTCAAGTGCTGTTTGTTACTAATGGCTGTTTATCAGTCTCTTGTTTTCTTGGAGTAATACTGCAGTTATAAAAGTCTTTACAGTTCCCACTGTTGGTGTGTTTAATGCACACAAATTAAACTTTGAAACTTTTAAAACTTTTTTTGGCCATTTTTTTTTGTTCCAAAGCTGCATATTGTATAAAATTTAACTCATAAAAATATTGTGATTAATCATGATTAATCACAATTCAAAAGTGCGATTAATCTGATTAATTTTTTTATCGATTGACAGCACGAGTTAAAAAGCTTTTAGGATGACATCACAGCGGCGCGGCACGTGTGTCGCTTAACGACACACAGCGTGTGAGCACAATAAGCGTTTTCAGCAGTGTTAAAATAAATGTTCTAACAAGTCAGCAGTTGGACCCTTTTTCCTCTTTGATAACATTACAATCGTTGCTTTACATTGGATTCAGTCTAACTGTTTTCATGCTCCTTTCAAAAAGTGGTACACTTGAAGTTTATTTTATTAAACATACTTGAGTATAAAAGTATGTATAGCAAGTATACTATAGATCATGTACGTGTAGTGTAGGAATTATGCTAACTGAATACCTCTTCAGACTAAATGCGAACATTTTAGGATTACAACATACCGAAAATATACAAAAATAAAAGTTCAACTATACTGCCTCACTTTTAGTATAGTCTAAATATACTAAAAAATATACAGACTAAATCAATGTAAGTGATTGAAGTACTTAAGTACGGTCAATATTGCTTTTGGTTTTTGACATACACTTTATCATCTCTTTTAACCAGCTCACATAAATCTTGATGTAAATCAGTTGATGTAAAAGCAGTGTTATGACTGCAACAATGAGTTTTGTTGGGGTGGTCAATGTGTTGCCCCCACCCCCTGCCCCCACCCCCCGTAATGTTTTAATTTACCAAAAAGGTCAAATGCTGTCTCTATAGTAACACTTCAAGATTCACCATATAGTGTCGAGGTAACTCAGCAGTGTAATAATTCCTGTAAATTACTTGATTTTTCAGTTTGTTTGCAAATGTGAGGATATTGGAGCAGTTCAATCTCAGATGTTAATGATCCTATTTCATATATTTAAGATAAAAATAAAAGATCTCATTTATGAACCACAGATTTTGTTTTGTATTGTTGACATTTTTCAAAATCCCTTGACTGTCACATGTTGAAACTCAGTTTACTGTCAGTTACAGACACGTGCACAATGGAGTAGTCATTTGGCAACCCATTTAATCTCTACAGTCTTAAGGTTTTCTACGGTCACTGAAACTACAGGTTTTTCTTGTCCTTTTTTTTCTTAATCTACTTCATTTAAAGGCACAACTCTTTTTTCAAGACAGTAAAATCTCCAAGTACCCATAGACAAAAGTGAGATTACTAATTTTATCAATACAACTTCCTAACATCTAGCCATTTAAGATATTTTTTTTAACTCTTGCGTTTCAATTTACCTGCAATATTTAGCAGTATGAATGTGGCATTACAGCAATCATTCTGGCAACAATCATTAAATCAGTCAATCTAGGAGACTTTGGTTATTTGGTTAAAATTTCCTGTACAGCACACATCAGTGCAACAGCCTCAAGAGCTTTTTGTCACCCAAAAATCTCAAACCGTAATACAATTTTTTTTGTTGTTGTTGCTTGACCTTAATCAGCAGTAATGGTGTAACACAGCAAGGCAATTTTGTGGCAACAAAATTAAGAGTTTAACTGAAATCTCTTTTGTTTTGTCATCTATGCAGAATCTTAAGCTCAATAAAAGTTTATGTTCAATTAAAACACAGCTTTATAAAGCTTTATTTAGTCTTCTGCAGTACAAAAACACAGAAGGGGTTGATTTCAGAAACAAAACAAAAAGGAAACTAAAGCAGGACCCTCAAAAAAATCAAGCAAGATAAACAGATGACTGACCATTTAGTGGCATTTACTGAACAAAACTCAATCTATATAAAGATTCTTCTCTAGTAAATAAAAAAGAAAAAAAATAAGCAAACATTTTAAAAAGAACAGTAACGGAATTCCTAATTTATAATCTTGAAAAAAAACTCATTATGTTTTCGTGTTGTTTTCACTTATATACAAACCAGTTTGGTTTCACCACCATTGTTTCCATCATATGTTATAAGAATACATTTTGCCTCAAGTCCTATTTATAGACATTTGTAAAAGCAACATGAGTTTTGAAAAGTCTTTCCCATAAGTGTTACTCTGCAAAGTAAAATAATATCAATAAAATTCAAATGACCCCCCACCCCCACCCAGAGTTTACACTGTAAAAACTAAAATGAAGCAATTCTCTAACTGTTTATACAACTGACCCCCCAAAGACATGACCTGTGGTATCTGACAATGTACATATTTAAAGTAACTTCAAAGGTCTCCCCTTTTCTATCACAGCACTCAGTATTATAGATTAGAAAGAATGAATAATAGGCTAAAGGGTATTTAGCAAAGTGCTTCAGGTCACTAATTAAGTGGAATTAATTTAATTGATTTAGCACTAAAGGCAATGCTGTAGCTGTGTCAACGCTCCAAATGTTTACATGTAAAAGTTTAACTTTCAGTTTAAAAGCCATCCTCATTGGTTAAGAGTTTGGTCCCTTAACACAGGTTGGGATAAGCACCAAGAAAAACACAATTTGCAAACCTTCAGTCTTGCATTGATGTAATTATTGCCACCCACATTGTTATCCCAATGCAGAGTAAGAGTTCCAACACAGTTCCTTGGACTAAAAAAACAGCAAGTCTTCATGTCATTCGTTCCTAGGACTCTATGTTGCATTATTTAAGTTTAATTGTCAAATAAATGTCTTTTTGCATTAGGTCAGTAAAATACTACAACACTATTCTGGCTTGCATATTTACTTATTGGATGTTTTCCCTTTAACTGTAGTCTTTTTTCACTTTGCAGAAGATGGCTTATGGTCAGTTGTAGGTGTTCAAATCTGTGCACATACTGCCACCTGTTGGCTCTCCATAAATAAATCAGCATGTAGGCTCATGCAAGAAGTTCCAGTCACTTTGTATGATCACAATATATACATTTTTGATAAACGTCACTTAATCTTACTTTATTCTGATTAATTTATAATTCGTTGATACATAGGATTTCACATAAACTTATAATATTTTAAGACCTTTGCACAAGACTTCAGTATTACCAAGTAATCTCAGGAATCAATAAATGCATTATTTTTCCATTTTAGCAGTGCTATGTTGTCTTATTTGTGCACACTGCAGCATATTTTGAAATGTTTATAGCTAAGACAGGTATTTTGTTGATGTCTTTTTATTTTTTGCACATTCACCTTCCATTTTGGCAGCTTGTTGACCTGACAAAGCTACCAATAAACAGTAGAATCTAGAAGGACAGATTAAAAAAATACATGTAATGAACAGGCTGCTTCCTTTATATTCTAGCTTGGTGTTTACGAGGGCTGGAAATATTCGCTTTTTAGACTTTTTATTGAATCTTTTACATACAAGCTCTAAAATAATGTATGGTTCTTTTGTTTGTGCTCTGGAATTCATCCAGCCACAGTTTGTTGCGTGAAAAAATAAAAATTGTTGCCTCATTTGGAAACTCATGCTGCTTGCTATACTTTAAAAATGTTTTCTCATATGTCAGACAATTAAAAAAAAAAAAATCTGGGATACATTTCTCTCACATTAACAGAAATTATCCATTTCGTTTAAATCCATGCAGGGTAAAAAAAAAAAAGAAAACTTTTCTCCAGTGTTGTTTTTGTCAAGTACATTTCGGGAAATCAATCTAGTTATGAGAGTCACAGCAGTATCAGTTGAAAACCACAGAAACAAACAAGGTTATGTTGGTAAAATGATATAAAATCAATTGGCAAGTTCATCTGTTTCTGGAAAGCTTTGTTAGTTTCTCTTCCTGTTGTGTCTCATCTTTTTGCCGTTTTATGTACATGTGATTCAAGCAAAAAGACGTCCAATCACAAGCTTGCTTCTACCAAGTTGGGTCAATTACAGTTGAACCACAGCGAGAGATGTGTATTGCTGCACTAAACATGAAAACCCTTTTTTTACAGTCCTTCAAACAATGCCTGAATAAATGAAAAATGCCACACTTTTTAACAACAAAGAACAAAACTGTCTAGAAGACCCAAAATACCAGGTTTTTATGTTTAAAGCTGTTATGTCAAAGACATTTTGTTTTTGTTGCCTGAAACAAAAAGTGCCAGTAAGAAAATAAGTGCATTTTAATGTACAGCCTTAAGTACCAAATGAATAACAAATATCTAGATTGTATTCATTTAGCTAAAAGAATTGGACTGTATCGTATTGTGAGGTCATATTTTATAAGGTACATCTAATATTAAATGAATGAATCTTCTGAATCATTAGAAAGGTTCTTTGACCTCAAACATTGGAGCTTTTGTCAAGCATGAACTCCAGTGAACCAGTTGAGTGATGGATCCACGCCTTTATTGACATTTATATTTACAGAAAAAAGAAAAACATTAGTCACTGGGTCATGCAAAGCTGTATTCCATTACAAATAAAAACACAATACAAAACAAACATTTTTACCATACAGTTTTACCATAAATATGGATCCTCAAAAATAAATAAATCAATATATTACAAAAAATAAACTTTTGGGATGACACATATACAAATACAATATGCTATAGTTTACCTTTAACATAGCTGGACGTGGATACACTCTGATATAAATGTCCTTTGTGGAGACGTTCATTTTTATCTTTACACAGAACTGCATATGCCTGAAATGTAAGAGTTTACAACAGAGGATGAATTTCCGGTTGCATTAAATTCACTCCACTTATAAAAATAAGGTTAATGACATAGTCGCAACATTTCCACATGGACTATTAATCCAACACTGCCGATTATGTGTAACTTGGAAAGTCATCATAGAAAGGAATCTCAAAAGGAATACAAGAAGAAGGTTTTTTAAAGGATGTACAGGTCCTGTTTATATGGTTATATTTATAGCAGGGTGATAGTGCTCAACAGGCATGTTGAGTTGTTATTGCACTACTGTCTTTCAATGTCTTTTCATGAGAATAACCAACAAATTACAAAACTGTTGATAGATCTACACAGTCACAGCTACAGACATGAGTTGCTATTTGAAATGCATCCATTCACTGTCAAAGACTTCTAGTCACCCAGCCACTTTCTTCAAAATAACTACAATCAACCTTGCTCTTGCTAGTTAACTTGTTGACTTATTCAAATGTCAACCTCCTGAAAGTAAATGAATACATTCCAGGTTGTCATCGACCCAGGTCTGCACAGCTAATCAACGTAGCTGTAATTGGAAAACATGTTCACAATAAGGCTACAACATCTAGAAAGAGAAGAGAAAGAGGCAACAGAGGGCAAAACTCAACACTGCTACAGCTCCCATTTGTTCCAGAAGTCACACCGAGCCACTTGGAGGAGCCATGCACAACTAGTGAACACAGATGAACACGTATACACTTATAACCGACTCCCTCACAAAACAATAACTGTTGAGGTTTTTAAGACAGAAAAAAAAAGTAGGCATCAGAATGGAGCCAGTTGGTCAGCAGCTAGAGACTAAACAGCTGAAAGTACACAGGAAAGAATCTCTTATATATGATTTCTTTTTTTATTTTTCTTATTCACTTACAACATTGATTCACTGTTGGGGATACCACCACATGTCAAACATCTGATTAGCGGATGTTTGTCTAAATACAGCATGGAATGAAAGAGTTATGTCACTGACTAATGCTAATTAAAAAGTCTCCTTTATTCTGTAGATTCATTTATTTGTAATATTTCTGCAGCATTTATATAGTGTATGTACATTACTTTTAGCAATTTGAATATAATTTCCACACACTTTTAAATATGTTCATCATATCTTCTCTGGGAAAAAAATAAAGATCTTACTTTACTCTAATCTGTTCTACTCTAATAATGTATTTTACATCAATGACGTAACTCCTTCGAAGCGAGTATTCTTTCAGCAAACACCCAGCCCAGCAGATCCTCACTCTTACCCACAAAGAGAAGCTGAAAGTGAAGCTGAAGAAGGACTGGAACGCAGGAAATACAGTACAGTTAACACACAAACATTTATCTCACACTTGTTCACATTTAATACCAATCAGGCTAATAAAGGACCAGCATCACTTAGTGGCAGAGATGCAGTTTGATTGTGTCTAGTCAGAGAAAAGGCTGGCAAAGGACTTTCGAAGGTTGCGAATGGTCTCTGCCTTTGCCTCTTCTTGACCCTCGCCCCCAGAGCTTGTGACTCCGCGGAAGAAAGAGGAGTCGCTGAAGGCACTGAAGGCATTGGTCAGGGACTGGGACTTACTGGGAATGGAAAGGGAAGGAAAAAAATGAAGTGGGAAGAATAAAGATGAAGGAAAATTGAAGATGAATGAATGAATGTGATTGTGTTGGCAGAAGAAGGACAAAAATTAACAAAGACCAGAAGGTCTCATGTATAGGAAAGTGTGTAAATATGAAGATTGTTTCAAAACACTTAAATTATTATTCAGTGACGGTTAAAGTGGCTCTTACTTCAGCAGAGGGTGGGTCTTTTGTTGAGGCTGCTCCTCCACGGGGGCCTGGGCATCAGATGGTTCTGCAGCTGTTTCAGTTGGAGAAGGCTGGGAGTTCTGGGAAGGAGCAGCTGGCTTGGACTGAGGCTGAGCTTTAGCTGGAGACTGGACATTATGTGGAGACTGGCTAGTTTTGGCTGGGGAGTCAACCTGCACTAAGGTGGGGGTTGAGGAAGTTTCTGAAGCTTGGCTGGGAGCTGGAGCTTGAGTAGCGTGCTGGGGTTTGGGTGAGGCTTTTGGGGGAGGTGGAGTTTGTGGTTTTGGCTGAAGCTGTGGTTTGGAATTCCTGCGCACAGGAGGGATGGGCTTTGCAGGCGGTGTTGGTTTTGGGGGAAGATCTTTTGGTTTACCAGGTGCCGCTGATGGAGACCCTTGAGGCTGGGGTTGGGGCTGCTCTGTGGTGGCAGCAGGAGTTGAGGGAGAGGTTGTAGAGGAGCTGGGAACTGTGGTGGCTGCAGCTGCTTTGGTTGGAGGAGACCCTGGAGGTGTGACTGCTGCTGCTTTAGCTGGGGATGAAGGGGACGCTTTGGCTGGGGCAGAACTGGAATCAGAATCTGGAGCTGGCTTTGTAACAGATGGGGCTCTTGTCATTGGTGGAGGCCTCTGCACTGGAGGTTTGGTGACTGAGCCAGCCTTCTGGACCGGGGCTGGTTTTTGACCCTGGGATGGCTTCTGAGCAGGACCTGGACCGGGTTTCTGAGCCTGATTGAGCTTTGACACAGATTCAGAAACCTTTTTGACTGACTCTGCGGACACGTCAACGCTCTGGGATTTCAATGGTGCTCCTAAAATAACAAAACAGAGGTCAATTGTGTTAAAGTGCAATCAAACATTAAACCAGTACCCAAATGTAAAAAAGCAAATTGCCATAAAGGAAAAATTAAAAGATTCAAAATCTAATAAGAAGTATAAATATTTCAAAATCTATTTCCATTTTAAAAGCAGCAGTTCCAAAACCAGGCAACAAAACTCTCCAAAGACCAAAGCAGACCAAGTGACGCAGACTATAATGAGCTACATGCTCATTCACACATTGAGCTCACAGTAACCTTGTGCATCTCATCTAAAAAGAGAAGGTTTGGGCCTCCTGACCATAAAGGCCAGCAGAGGGCAGCAGATCAGCATTAAAAAGAAAGGAAAAAATGAAAATGATGCTATCATGCCAAGTGTTAGGTTTGTTGAAATAATTATTAGTAGTATGATGGTGATAGAAATGGACAAAAGGAAAATAAGTCCTGCAGAAAAAAAAAACATGGAATAATCAAAGAACATTGATTTGAAAAAAGGGAATGCACAAGCGGCACAAAATGATCAAAAGTTCACACATGCATGTAAGAGGCTGGACAGGGATGAGTTTCCACTGACAGACATGACACTTTCCTGGCTGCAGGATTTCAGTGGGACATGTCTCTTGTAATTACCAGCTTTTTTTAGAGATGACATGGTTACATAAGAAGATACTGCAACCATAATTCATACTTTAATTATTTGATAATCACAGAAGTATCATGAAAATTCATCCCACACAATACCAGAGGCTTATTGCAGTCAGGCAGCTGGTAATCGCCATGGGTCTTACGTTTGATCAGAGATTTGTCTTAACGCATCCTAATGGTAGCTTGGGACTCACGATGCATAAAGACCAAAGGAAATAACATTTGCACAAACAGAATTTGTAAAGGTTGACACACTAGGAAATAGGCTTAAATACAAACCCTGAAAAAGACATTATTTTAGTTTACTTGGGAATTTTACTAATGCTTTGATTCATTATATTTGACAGATCTATATTTGCTGTTTGCTGCTTTCTTGTAAGAAAATACAAACAAACTGACTTAGAATATTGATATATTCATACAATTTATGGCCAGATATGTTACTTTTTCAATCAAATGTCATTAATTCAGTGGTCTGGATTTAGGCTAATATTTACAGCAAAAGAAAAAGAAACACTTATTTCCATAAATACATGCAAGGAATTCCCGAAAGTTGTTAAATTTAGGAGAAATAAACTTGTTGTTTTAAAGCCATTTATAAAAACTGAAAAATGTCCATACATTTCAAGAGGAAAATGTAAGTAAAAGTAGAAAAAGCTGTTTTTTAATGCGGCAAGGCTCTTACTTCCAGCATAAACAACTCTAGAAAACAGAAAGATAAAGAAAAATGACATATGTATTTACAGGACAAACACCAATCTAAACTGACAAAAAAACCCTCTCAAGTTTACCCATCATGAGCTACACACAAAGTTATGAATATATTTATCAAAGCAACAAAAATTTTGTCACTTTCCTAAACTGTTGTCACTGAAAGGATACATTCTAAAAGCAATGAATATGTTCACAGTCTGCGCTATGGAACATAAATATCCCAAACAAATTCCAATAAACTCTGCCATTGCTTGACTAAATTAAACACCATGCAAGAAGCAAAAAATCATCCCACCCATGCAAACTACTGTAGGAGAGCCAAGAAGTCTGCGAATACAAAGACAAACACTACAATGGTTTAATGGTTTAGGTCATTTTATATCTATTTTAAATAGGTGCAATTGTATTTTTCTGCTTCTGATTGACTGCACTGATTCTTGCTGACAGTTGAAGACATTGAAGCCAAGACCCCTGCAATACCCCTAACATAAATGTATTTAACTTTTTACAACAATTTGTTTGTATGCCGATTTTTTTTACCTCTTTCTTAAAACTTGTGCTGAGATAGAGCAATTTGATTAATGCAAAGTACTACAAACATGAAAATGGTGTATTTTTGCATGGCCTCTTGTTACAAGCACAATCTCTTCAAACATTACAACTAAAAAAGCAAAGAGTAAGATCTTCAGGAACTCCTAATGTCCTTTCTTTATAGGTACCTCTGTAACTGTCTGCTTAATATCATAATTTTTCACCTGAAAAACATGTTTTTTGTGGGGAACTTCTCCATGTCAGTTTTAATGCTTATATTTACCAAAGACACCAATGCAAAGATGATGAATAATGATACAACAAATTAGTTTAAAGTACTTCTTAATGTGAGAATTTTTCTTCATCTCAGTCAGAGCAAGTTCTGAGCATGGACACTTTGGACCGGCTCCTGTTCTACTCAAAAAGTGCGATCTGAGGATATGTTTAGTAGTGCATGAAAAGGTTTTCTGAAAAAAAATCCCTTTACCTATTTCTTTTGGTTACAGAGTGTATAATAATGGTTCTTGATGAAAAGAAAACATTTTCTGAATTGACATATCTTTTACCTTAAATTGGTAACTGATAATATTCAAAAGTGAGGAAGAACCATCTTTTTTTTCCACCCTAAATTAAAGAGTTTTAGGACTTTGAAGCAACAATCAGGTAAGGAGAGATTGAAGCTGATTTAACAGCAGTGATTACATCCAATATTATTCTTTTTTAAGATGATGTTTTACATTTTTTAACAGCAAAGTAATGATAATAACAAGGCAGGCTTAAATTTTCCCCTCAAATCTTTAATAGTAGTTAAAGCTCATGCAAACCCTGAATTTGTGTTTTATTGAATGCTTTCGTTATTTATCAGTCATTTTTATTCTGAGATCAGCAAAGTAAAAATATATTCACAGTCGTTTTTGGCTGACATAAAATATTTGTGACTTTATCATGGCAGTGTTTGGATTGAAAGGAACTAGTTTTTATTCTGGTAGCTACAAGAAAGAGAAGTGTTTTCTAATGTCAATTGGTACAATCTAGTAACTGTTTTAGACATGGTTTGTTCCAACACCAACAGCACTTTAACTGCGGACGGTGTTCAGATAACCTTGGGGCTGAGTGCGCTGGCCTGTGGTCCTGTTCGGATCTGTCAGTCCTTCCTTTAGAGCAGCACTCTGGTAGTCAGCGAAAAGACGAGAGAACAAACAAAAATAGGATATGAATCTGACAACTTTCAAGCCTGAAGCATCGGAATTTTTACTTCAGGCCTATAATAGCAGTTAGTCTTATAATAAAAAAAACATTCACATTTATTTATCCTTCATCATTCACACAGTATGAGAGAAAGCAGTTAAATAAAAGTACTATTATTGAAGGTGTCACCTGTTGGGGCTGGACAGTTGTTGGCTTCTGGCTTTGAGGGGAGCGAGCAGGCGAGCGGGAAGCACTGGATGACCTGGCAACCAAAGCTTGGTTCATCTTTGCCAACACTACCGCTGAAATGAGCTGGCGGTCCTCTGACTGGTGATCACCAATCAGCTGCATAGATGAGCCTATGACCTGGACATCAGGACACCAGCAATAAGCTCTTAGATATTTAATGCAGAACCTTTCAGTTAAATTGTTTTTCTTTAATGAGACATGCTGAGTTCAGGCAAACATAATTGTCAGGCTGATCACATTAGCCGTCAAATCTCAAACATTTCCTTTTATGCTTTCATTTTTACAAATTATGTTTAAATGCACATTTCTGTGTAAATGGTAACAGCTAAGGGCAAAATGGACTCTGAAATAATGTGCTAAAAGACACAGAATCAGCAAAGATTGGCACTTACCTCTGTGATGTAGTCATTACCATCCTTTCCACAAATGGCTTTGACAGCACAGATATCCAACCCTCCAAAGATCTCTGAACAGGTGTCAACCCACAGTTTATACCTGTCATAATGAGAACATTGAGTTGCTGAGGATCCACCAAACTCAAGTCTGTGTTGTACTTTGAAAAAAAATGCAGCTCTTTCACATTAATGCATCAAACAGACAGAATATTTCTTTTCTTACTAATATTTTACAATGAGTAACAGCAACCGCTTTAATCTTCCTGAGGCTCTTCTAGTTGATTGGCTGGATGATTGCACACAATGAAACCAAAACAGATCAAAAAGTAAAGTATCATAAAGTACAATAAAAGATAAAAGAATCTGCTTCGAACCTCACACTCAGTTCAATCAAACATTTTCTGTCCAAGTTAAATGTATGTTGCTATTATATAATGCTTTTGGTACACATGCCTGTTTTAAATGGATATGAGATAATCATTTTTCTACTGCATATTCAATTTTAACAAGTCAAAAAACATGCTATGAACAGTGTTGGGTAAGTTACTGCTAAAAAGTAATCAATTACTTTACTTAGTTACTGGACCAAAATTGCAATGAAATTACAGAAATTACTGTACAAATTACTCGCAGAGCGCATTGAGCTCAAACTGATATTGATCAGTCGCATGCAGCTTAGAGAGAAAAAGAAAGGGTGAATTAATATAGAAATAATCGTCTTTGAGTCCCAGGAAGGAGCAGACTCCTGCCTGTCACACCAAAGAGCGGCTTTAGAGTCGTTTCATTCGTGACAGACACATCAGTTCACGGGGCGGGTCTCTGCTCTGACGCTCACCTGCTGCTCCGCGGAGATGACAGGACTCCTTTGAGAACAGCGTCTCTTTTCGTCTCATCTTTGCAGCAGTTTGGAAAGCACCTTGACTGCAGCAATGAGTGCATGTCTGTACTTTGACCGATCACCAACTCTGCGTGCACATGCGTGCGCGTATGCGTTTTCGTTTCATTTAACAGAGAGAAAATGTCAGAGCCTACAAAACCTAAGTAATGAAGTAACAAGGCTTTTTATAGTCCAGTAACTGTAATTAATTACAGAAATTTGAACTGTAATTTGTTACGTTACTCCGTTACTGATAAAAAGTAACTAAATTACAGTAATTCGTTACTTTGTAATCCATTACCCCCAACACTGGCTATGAACATTGTTTTTAAAGCACATCATTAAAAAAGGGCAGAGTGATGTATTTTTTTCCAGATTATACTTCTGTTGCCAAGGCACAATTGGATTTGTGTTGTCTTTCTGTCCACAAAAACAAAGTCCAGCGAAAATATCAAGAAAATTATTTGAATCAGTTGGCTTCCAAGTGCAACCTGGTTTCAGCTCAAGTATTCTGCTCTGAGCCCATTATGACAGTGAAGTTAGAGAGCTACAGTAGGAAGTGTTATCAAGTTTGCAGCATCATTGATGTAGGATGCACTGCTTACTTGTCAGTCATGGCTACTTGTTCCAACATGGCAGATCCTGTGTTGCTTTTCCAATTACCAGAGATGGATGTTCGCCTGGAAGAGAAGAACTAATTATTGTAGTCACAGCCCTTTACTTCAGGACTGCTAAGTCAAAGCAAATTTAAGAAGACAACCATAAAATTAAGATTGGGGGTTCAGTCAATACTTGTTTTAGTCAGATGATGGACAGAGTAAACATCAGGCAAATAAGTAAGTTGACATTGAGTTCAGTTTTCAAATGCTTTTTGTGAAAGTTTTTCTGTTGAATTGGTGAACTTAACAAAAAGACAATGACTACATACCATGCCTGCTATTGAAGATATCCATTTTTTAACGAATATCATGCAGTTTTTTTAAAGGTATTGAAGCTTTATCTGTTTACCTAGAAAAAAAACTGCATTTTTTTGCATTTCTTCAGAATAACCACCTTTTTTCTAAACCAATTTTTCCTTTTTCTTTCCATTCCAGTCAATTTGGGTGACCTTCCACCCCTGATTAGACACACTTTAAAAATGTGCTTTAAAGTAGTTACCATTTTGTGACAATAACCTTTGCTCTATAGCAAATCAGCATGAATTTAGTGTCACACAGAATCACACAAATGTATCCACACACCGGTATTTTTACCAGTATTTTTCAACAGACCCCTGGTCACTTAGAATTAGGAGTGTAACAATTCATTTACCAATGACTTCATTCATATTAAAATTGGCAGTTACCATAATAGTCAATATTAGTTAATTTTGAACAATCCAATTTTATCTGATTTTTTTGACCAAACGTGGATCCAGGGCATCTTCAGCCAAAACTTTAACCAGTGTGACTCAGAGGCAAATACCTGGTACTGAACAGTGCAGGTGAAGTTTTCCAGATTCCTTGTATTTCTTGCAAGATAATTAGGTATAAGTTAAATATATGTACAAATAAACAAGTGCACAAGAATTAATGTTAAATCCATTCACATTTTAATTTCATAAAGTTCAGCCCACTGTTGTTTTTCCATTTAAAAATAATACAAACTATTACAACATTCTACCACACTGTATGGTCACATGTATTTACAAAATTCAGTGTTTCCACACATTGGACTGTAATGATGGTTGGATCATTTTTTGCAACTGTCACATGTGTGTTGTCTGCTGTGATGGCACTTGTTCATTTTTACATTATAGTAAAATAAACCTAATGTGCATAAATCAAAATAGTATCTTCCAATTTTGATTATCACCAATTTATTTTATTTTTAAATAATTTTGTAATGGTATAGGTCAACTTGATTTGATTAATAGCTTGCCTCGGACCGATTGATCTGGTTGGATAAATGGATTAATCCATCAATCAATTGTTACACCCCTACTCATAATACTCCCCGACTTAAAAAAGCAACTCTTTGGTAGTATAACATTTTGCATACAAAAGCATTGCTTTGTGAAATAATGCAAACAAATCTGCACATGTGAACTTATGTGTAAAAAAAACTTTTGCTTCACCTGTTGTATGGTTAAAACAAGCTTTTGAAGCATAACACGACCAGCTCTCACAGCTAAAACCACACTTCATGAAATTTTGACCCTTTAACAACCACTACATTCTATATTGCTGAATGTCCCACTGTGACCTGCTTTGCTTTTCACAGTCAAGGATTTCCTCACATCAGGAGCTCTAAACATCTGAGAGAAATTACATTTTTTGGAGAATGTTGGTGTAAAGTGGGATGCTGTTGAAAGGTGCACTTTTATAACATGGTAATTATTGGTTTTAACCGTTAGTTCACATTTTTTGCAAATATATAAAGTTATGGTATAGGATCTTTAGCTTAAACAAGAAAATTGTGATGGACCCCTGACTCTTATAATTAACTGTGTTCTTTTGATCAACATATGCAAAAATGTTATCTTAGAAACAATAAAACATACTTACATATAAGCTTTGTAATCAGCACCGATTTTCTGGACCCGGATGTCATACTTGGCATCTATGAATGACTCTGTGGTACAATAAGTCTGAGTGATGGCCACCACACTTGCAATGTCTTGAAAGTCACTAACATTATCCACCTTGACCTTCAGCAAAACAGCATAAAAAAGAACAAGGTTTGAGTATAAAATGCAAAAGTAATTTTCTATGTAAATGCAATTGTGAGTATTAGTGACCATCAATATCCAAGCCTAAAAGTGTTTTTTTAAGTATCCTTTAATTTAATGTTTTCTATTGTTTAGCTTAATCAAGCTACAGTGTTTATTAACTTGGAAGAACTAAGATTTAACTGTTTAAGTTTTATTATTATTTGTATTTTTTTAAATCTTTTTTTGCTGTAACATCTCCAGTTGCACAAGTCTTCCAAAACTCTGCAAAAACCTCCATGGGAAGCAGTCAGGAATGCATACTGACCTGAGATCTGTCAGCGATAGCGTTCCATGAAACCTCATAGGTAACCACAGCTAAGCTTCACAGCTGAACTTTTTAAACTTTTACTAAGCATTTTAACATGCTCAACAACAAAATGATTGTTTACATGTAACTAAGTCAACATCACAATCAGCCAGCAAATCTGTCAATTTGGATAAGGCAATACCTCACTAGTAAAGGATGCATGCAGCCTTTGGGAACTGGACATTTTAACTTTAAGGGAACATGTCTCTTAAACAAAAGACACAAGTCCTCTCATTCTTGTTCGAACTCTGTTTTGGGTTTTAACTCTCTTTTTTTTTTAAAATCCTTTGTCAATACAACAAATAGCACCTTCAAAAAACTACAATATCTTTGCAGTTTGTGCCCAAGCCATATTTTTTGGTCTAAAATGAACTCTCTGGTCTGAGACAATTTCAAGTCCATCCATTACAAATACAATAACACCAATTTCAGAGCCATCTTGGAGCATGATGTGCAATGGATCAATTTAGAAACTCTTCCCTGTAATTTCAGTCAGAAAATTTCGTAACAGCTTCCAATCAATATCGGCACCACAAAAGAGTGAACAAAAAAAAAAAGAAAGTCACAGGAGAATGAAAGAACCAAAAACTACAGAAAAAACTTCAAATTATGGATAAAATGTCTGTTATATATTTTTACGTGAATAAGAGAAAACATTTCACAATATAACATGGTTGTACATATTTATTGTAAAGTTCTTTTATGGTATGTAGAAACCCTTATCTGTGGACAAACTTGCTAATTGATGAGGATGTCATTAACTCCAGAACACTCATCAGAATTAACTGGACCGAACCGTACCACTGTACCGGACTGGACCGCTCAATGGAAACAAGACTTAGTTGTCCCTTTATATAAGAATCCTTTTGCTATTTTAAAAGTTTGTTAGATAGTTTAAGTCCTCTTTAAATCTTTGTAAAAAGAAAACCAAATCTTAAAAAGTTTTGAGTTCTCTTACATCAGTTTGGACTTTAAGTAGAGTATGATGGACACCCTGATGTATCTCATGATTTGAGAAATAAGTATGCAAGTAATTGTACAAACGTAAACAATAGATTACCTTTCCCATTCCAGAGTGGGCGTGTCCGATTTTCACCACAACTGGAAAACTTGGTGTAGTGATCTGGGAGAAAGTAATAAGAAGAAATAGTTATAGTTATTTTGCTGTTATTACAAAAGAGAACAATCTCAGTAGAGAAAATCAGCCTGAATTTTTCATCAAAATGATGACACTAGTAAAACAAATGTGTGATTTACAATTATAGTCAACAAAATGTATTGTTGCAAAAATTTACGTTAGGATCCATTTTTGTTTATCCACAATTTGTTCACTAAATTTATTTGTTCTCTTTAGTTGTAACATGTTCACTTTTCACCATATTTCATGCAATAACTGCCAAAACACAGATTTTTTGGGAAATAAGGAAAATATTGCTTTACATTAGCATTTAAGTTAAAGACATAGAATAACAGGGTTTTACAAGAGGAAAATTAATCTCTTGATCCCAAAAAAAAGAAAAACATTGGGAAATTATTTAAACTCTCAAATTTGTCCCTTAGGAACCTAATTTTGAGCTTGAAGTCTAAACTTAACTTAGAACTTAAATCTTTACAAGTGAAGAAAACTTCTGGGAGTAGAAGAGACAGTGAGGCTTCAAAAAAGAAAAAAGAAGCAGAGGCAAAGACGAGTTTTTCTGCATTCGGGAAGGCTGCCCCTAAATTGCTGAGCACATAAGAGGCTCCCTGTGTGCGACCCTCTCAGCATTCAAGACCAGAGTGTGAGGAGATCCAACTATTGTAAGTCTCCTTGGGTGTTTTCCACGGAGAAGGGGAGAGAGAAAAAGGAGAAAAGAGAGTTGAGCAGAAGCAGCAGCAGCCTTCAACTCAATTTATTTGCTGCAACTTGAATTTAGAGCTACAATTTAAACTTATGAAAACATCTCTATCCACAGCTGCCTCTAAGCTCAGCGGAGCTCACCCCAAAAATTTGACCCCGCTGTTCTATTTGCCACGCTCCCCCTTTGTTGACTGTTGGGCTGAATCGCTTCCAGGGAAACTTAACAGCATCAGAGCGTTCATCAAGTGGTGGAGCAGTCAGAGGTAGCCAGAGCCGTCATGGCCGTGTCCCAGGAGCAGAGTGTGTGTTTGGGGCTGTGGATGGTCCTTCTGCTTGGTGCGGGCATGGAAGTAGCTGTAGAGGGATGCAGCTGCCACCCTTCACACCCACAGCAGCTCTTCTGCAGCGCTGAGATTGGTGAGTAACTGACCATATTCACCTTATGATCATTTCGTTGGTTGAACTTGGAATTTGTGCCACGTTGCTCATCAAGGGAGGATTTTACTGACCAATCAATTTTATTTTTTACAAGGGGTAAACAGCAATAACATGAAAAAGTGATTAAACTGTCAAAAAAGAGGCCTTTTATTAATGGGTTTTGCTTACACACAGATGCTTTTGTTATTTATGAGGAGGTAGATGTTTTTATTCCTATTAAAAATGTCAAATTAAAAACTTGTTGAAACAGTTACTACCTTTCTATCAGCATAACACCAGCCCCTAACAACACTGTCGTTCCTAAATCAACACGGCCTAGTTTCTGTCTGTTTGTCAGATTGGATGCTTGTCTCCCAGACCCATGCCCCCCACTATCCAACTCTCTCTTGTCTAAGGGCTGGCCAAAACCAACACTCTGCTTTGACTTTGAGTGCTTGGCTCCAAAGTGTGGAAAGCTGGAGTATGTGCTCCTGTCAAAGGTTACAAGCCAGCAGGGGAATGGGAGAAAAAGGAAAAAAAAAGGAAAAGGAGGCATCGCTTTCTTTGAAGTCTTGTATTTCTAATTGGTTCTCATCCCCCATCGGGTTGTGGGGGGTCAGATCCTTCAAAGTAGCTCAAAAATTAGTCTAAAAATGAAATCAGCGTAAAACTGAGGCTGGAGCCAAACTTCATCTGGGTTACTGGACCTCATGACAGTTTTTTGAAGCAATGCTTTTAAAACTGATTTTTTTAAAAGACGTGTGATGTTTGGGATTGGACTGGAGCTCCAGTGTAATTACTATGTTTTCCACAAAAGTAATTAACATCCCCCCTGTAAATGAAGTGAACCAGATCTGACCTTGAACAACTTCATTTCCTGTGGCTTTGTAATCTTTAATGGAACAGTGTTGGTTTCCAAACGCCTACCTAAAGGATCTTTTGAACATAAACTAAATCATTTTGGTCTCACCAAACAGAGGACAACCTTGACACCATTCTGCTTTATCAACATTTTATCATCAACTTGTTATTAGCACTTGTCTTTGCACCACTAGGTTTGTCTACACACAAACTGAGCATATTTAGTTAAATCAGAGACGTTTGCAAACAACTGCACCCTAACCAGAAGAGACCAGCTCTGCGTTTAGTAGTCAAATCTGCATCGTAACTTAAGGAGTTTGGGAAGTAGAATGGTTACTGTGCTTTTGAAAACTGAACACTACTAAGATCGTAATTTACAAATATTTCAAGCTGAATATCTCAATTTCATCACGCATTGTGTTTCTGAAAATGTGTTTGACCATGTGATATGCAGGACGGTCGTTGGTTCATGAAGTTGGCAGTTAGAAAGACTTGCTTCTGGTGAGAGTTGAACTTCACCACGGTTGCCCTTAATCACCAGTTCTGTTCATACTTTTATGAACAGAATTTCTCTGCGCTGCCAAGCGGCTGAAGGGTTTTGCTTTAGGAGCCTTTGAATCCAGTCTGCTTTCTGCAAAAGAAGTGGTCATTTTATTTTGGCTTCACTGAACCATGATCTCTAATTCCCTAAAGAGGGATTTGCTGCTGGCTGTGAAGCAAATGGGATAAGAATCAGCACCTCCAAGTCTGAGTTCATGGTTTTCAGCCCGAAAAGGATGGAACGCCCCCTCCAGGTTGGGGGTGAGTCACATCCCCAGGTGGAGGAACCTAACTATTTGGGCATTTATTTTACAAGCAAAGAAAGGTTGGAGAATGAGATTCATTGACAAATTGTTGGAGCTGAATTTATATGTTTGCAATAGAAAGTAAATGTGCATCGAAAATGGAACGTTTTTTTTTCTTTGCAACTAAGTTAATATGAAATAATGTCTAACCCCTCTTGCGTTTAGAATGCTGTAATGCAGCCTTGTCTTTGAAATTCTGGAATGTGGGAACTATAATTTTCTGGATGGAGTTTGCTCCTTCATCGCGTCTTCTAATTTCTCAAAATAATTATAGGTTAAATGGCGATGTTAATGGCGTTAAATGGTTAAAAATGCCTGTGATTGTACCATTGGCATGAAATTCCAATCGTGGATGATGTCATCAGCTTGTGTCACATTTTACGGCGATTGGAACATGTGAAAGGAACTCAGAACAGAACTACTATCCTACTAATGGAGTCAGTTAGAGTAGCTTGGACATTTGGCAAAAATGCCCCCAGACACGTTCCTAGTGAAGAGTTACGGTCATGTACAACCAGAAGAAGGTCCTGCAGCAGAACCTGAATACATTGGAGACATATCTTTCAGCTGGCCTGGGAACACCAGGCATCCTCCCAGAAGAGCTGGAGAGGTGGCCAAGGAGATCTGGCCTTGTTGCTGAGACTGCTGCTCCCGGAACCCAAAGCCCAAACAAGCAGACGTTTATGAATTCATGTTTATGAATTCAATTACCGTTGATGTGTCAACATGAAAACATGTCATGTTTGTGACATCTAATTTCCAAATAGAGCATCGTTTATGGAGTCACCTTAATACCTGAGAGTTCGGAGTGACCTACTTTCCTCTTTTCTGACTAGAGATTTCAGTTTCCTCTTACTGATCAGCCTCAATAACTTTTTTTTTTGTAAAAATATAAGATGCAGACTTAGGTTTCTTATGCTTACATTGTTTTATTATTAGTTTGATTTACTACTACAACTGTTATTACACCGGGAAAGACTCACTGACATAAATAACTGCTTCCACAAGGGTGTTCTGGCCAAGAAAAAAACAGCACAGTCCAACACAACCTCAAGGCGAGATAAACTGTTTGACAAATACTTAAATAAATTAAATATCCGCCACAAATTCACTTCTGGGTTTTGGTGCCCATAAACACATAATGAAAGGTGTTTGTATTGACTAAATAAAGCTTTTGTGTTTTGTGTTGCTGTCACAAGAATGTAGATAGCCACGACAGAAACAGCTTAATTTTCAAACCTAAACTCACTTGAACAAGACTGGAAAAATGCACAGTTAGCTTATAAGTAACCTTACTTAGTAAAACCAACTATCAAACACCATTCGTTTGTACACCAGAAACTAGAGTTCTACAAATACAAATATTCTGTTTTTGCCTTTAAATCTTGTTTGAAGACAATATTCTTAAATAAAAATCAAATTCCTAGTCCTTCTGAAAGGACTTTAGAGAATAAAAACATTGTAGGTTTATCTTTAATACCTTTTCTTCTGAGGATGAGCTGCATCTTTAATAACTTTAGTAGACTTGTGGGAATGTTGATTCGCAGAGTGTTGCGTCACTCTCCAGCTTTGTACCCGCAGGAACAAATCAAACATGGCGATTATTTGCTTTCTCTTTGATTAGTTTGCATTATAGGCAAACTAACTCAATGTTTCCTGGGAGAAATCTTCATTATGTGCAAACAAGTGTTTCTTCAGATCAAAATAGAAAAAGTAACACAATCAAAATGAGCAGAAGAATGCTGCAGACATGCAGAACCTTGAAGTGGATCTTGCATCTGAATATCTCTGTCTGTTTTTTACTTTTAATCTTGGACAGCAAGGTCAACAAAGAACAACTAAGGTCTCATATCTACCAGAAGGTTTTTTGCAGGAGGAACACTGTCTTTGTTGTTTCAAAGTTTTGGTGCTGGTGACCTTAAGTTGACCTGATGGTACTGCCAGAGCCCAGGATCTCTGTGAAGTTACTGTGCATCTGTATATTATACCAGCACCGTGCAAACTTTGGATGATTCCCTGCCCATGTTTTTGTGCATTTTTGGTTGTGTATATGTGTGTGAGTGTGTATTTCCTGGGCAAAAGCCATTCCATGGCAGCACAGCCTACTCTATCTCTCTCTTTCTTTCCCTCTCCTTCTCAGCTTCATTTACATGTCTATAGGCTTGGTCTGATGGTCTGCATACTAACAATATCGGTGTGAAAGCGCGCTGACAGTCCAGCTTTGTGAGAATGACAAGGGTGCCAATTCATCTGGGAATGAGAAGTTACTTCATCAGTTCTCATGGTACAAGTTTGCAATATTTCTCCTTGCTGATGTGGCTCTAGAAACATGGAGGAGGCCCTCTCACGCTGCAGGCGCAGCTGCAGTCGTTTCAGTGCAACACACAGCGACAGTGACCAAAGCTGCTGATCTCATCTGCCTGAGATAATTCATGTAATTTCAAGATGGAGGAGAGTTGGGATTAACACAAACATTCAAATATGCAGCACTCATTAATTCACTCAGCTATTATGTCTGACTCGCCTCCCAAATTTAACAGCAAGTTTTATTGCCAAAACTCCCAATGCTGTCCATCTCACTCTGACCTGTGTTATCCCTCGCTTTTTACTATTAGTAAGTTGAGTTCAGGCATTATTGGCATTGAAAGAAACATTTATGATTAAATCCCTTTGTTTACCCAGTTGTTACCTCTGGCATAAAGAAGATGGCGCAAGCAGCCGCATTAAAAAACAAGACCTGCAGTTAGGTATGACAGTTTAGGATGAGCTAGTTCTGCGGTGCCATCATGACTAATGCACCTGGCTTTAGAAATTTTAAGAAATAGGTGTTCACTTCCTAAAACCAAAATGAGCTATTTCTATCATATTCAACAAGCTACTTCTTTTGGTTATGGGGGAAAAAATATGTTGGCATTTTTGTTCCAGATACACCAGATTTGTTTTGGCAAAACAGTGTTCAAAAAATACGATTGAGTTAAGAATATTAACAAATAAAGAGTGGAATGAAAAATTCTACTCAACAAAAGTTTGTCGGTGAAGGTTCTCATTTAGGTGACGTTACCTAGAAGTTGAGTCATGCCATGTAGACTTAAAATACATACCAATGTTCAAAAAATCATTGAAAATCTTTTTAGTTTTTTAATTGAGAGAGGACATTTCTGCAAACACTGCTATAAAACAGCTTAGACATTTTTAAACTATATTTTTAATTTTTAATTGATTTAGGGAAAGTGAGCTCTAAAAAAGGATTTGATGTTTGCTGATGTAATATCAAATGCAACATTTTTGATTATTATGTATGACAAAATTATGAAGAAAAGGCCATGAGATCTTAATAAGCTTGTAAAACTAAATAATGAAAAGAAGTGTTACAAAAAATGTGTTTATTACAAAATAAAACATACAAAAATAAAAGTAATGTAAAAACAAACAAACTTTTTTTACCTTCAAAATTTCAGGATTTGAGTGAAATAAAATTATTTTCTTTTCTGTACGAGGTCCTTTCATTCTGAAATTATTCAACCAACTATCTTATCATTGAACCTAATTTAATCGATCTGAACTGAACTGTCATGAATTAATAAATGGCGTATACTTATATAGTGCTTTCTACCTTCCCTGAAGGCCCAAAGCGCTTTACAGTCCCAGTCCCCCACCCATTCACTCACCCATTCACTCACTGATGGCGGCTATGCTGCCGAACACTGGCGCCAGCCTTCCATCAGAGGCAATGTGGGATTCAGTGTCTTGCCTGCCTAAGGACACTTCGACACATGAGCGGGCAAGGCGGGAATTCAACCTGCAATCTTACTATTGGAAGTTGACTTTCTACTGCTGCCCCACAATAATAATAAATCATTTGATGATTTTTTATATTTACATAACAAATGTAAAACTTAAATATTGCATCATAATGTATTAATATTTAAAAAAAAATGTTAGGGTTATATAAAAAAAAACTGAAGTGGTGAAGCATTTGGTATGATTCGTTTAAGAAGAAAAAACAACATGAAAAAACCTGTTGGATGCTTAAGCTAAACACCAGTTACAAAACGTTTCTAATATTCTGCTAAAACTAAGAAAAAAACACTTACTCTCCTGACTACCAGCAATGCAAATGTTTCCCCTGTAGAGGACATTTCTTAACCTGAATATCTTCCAACCGCTTCATCCCACAGAATTTTGGTATCTACAGAGGACATTTGCGGCTTTTCAATTACACCAAATGCGAAAAGGTGGGGCTCTGGGAATTGTAGTTTTCGTGAAGTTAGAAACATTTTGACAGGAAATTTTAAATTTAAATTTTTTTTTTAAATTTTCTCTGGTAGCAAGGAGGATATTTGTTGAATTAAACTTACATATTTACCCAAAACATGTAATGTCATTGGAAGCAAATTGTCATTTTTGTTTAGGTTTGCTTTGTTCCAACCCAAAAAAAGTTCACTATAGAGGGAAAAAATGTATGAACTAGTTCTGACGAGGATTTAAAACAGAACTGAAATGAGTCTTATCAAAAAAAAAAAGCAATCAAAAGACATTTGATTTTTACATCAATCTTTTTATATTTTAGGACAGAAATGTGATAGTTTTTCTTAATGTATGCTGTGCTTTAGTCACGTCTCTAGGGTAAACACAGTAAAACCTTTAAACATATCTTGTAAAAGACACATCCATTACCTACCGTCCTGCTCCGGGTAGCACTGAGCCACGAGGTGTAGCTTTAGCGCTTCAAGCAAGTTCTAAAATGTTCTTTTGACAAACTAACAAAAAGTCTCAGTTTCTCCTGAGCTGATTTCACAGAACAGACTGAGCCCCTCCTCCTCTTACCGCACACAAAACGCTGCTGTACTTCTGTGCCGTGCCAAAAGAAAGAGCAAGGGGGTGGTTTGCTAAGCTGAGTGCGAGCTTCATTCACTGATGCTGTTGTTTTCCTTCTGTCATTCAAAGTTTTACACAATCTGCTTCCAGCCCCTGCTCTTAGCTTCCACGATGAGCTTCATACTTGCTCAACTGTACCCTGTAGTACTGAGAAACACAAACCATTTTATGTTCATGCTGGAGAACATTTTACAGATAGATGGACAAATGTTACCTTTATCTTTTCATTTAATGATGCTTTAATGTATACGGATGAACCTAAATTAGTAAAAGAAGGCTGTAAAAATATAAAAGATAATGTCTAACATGCAGCATACCATAAAGGAAATATGTGGAGTGTTCTTACTTAAATCTCTGAGGAATTTTGGATAAACAAACAAAAAAAAACTTCAGTAATGCCACAAAACATTTTTTTTAATTCTCAATTAACTCAAACTCTTGCATTTCTATATTTTCATTGATATGTTAACTGTTAGTTTTAATTAAGTTAATTCCAGATTTCTGAGCATTATTAGCTTTTTTTTTTAAATACATTTTTTACCTTTCTTTTCAGATTATAACAGCTGGAATAAAAAAAACCGATAGATTTTCTTAAAAAAAACACTAGAAACTAGACGAGTCCATCACTTACATGGCAAGATAAAGACATCTAAATCTGCAGTCGTTTGTAGCAATAAAAACAGCTTCATTTGGCTAAGCGGGGGCTGGCTAGCGTGGTCTGGCTGGGTAAAATAAAAATGCCCATGCATGCTGTGCATGTGACATTGGTTAGGAGTAAGCGAGCAGACAGCTAATTGTTATTCCATGTGGGTTTTGAATTTCCTCCCAAGAGAAAAGAGGGGTACATCCTGTATCACCGCTGAGAGGCTGCGACACTGTCTGTATAGGGAGGAAGATGAGTGACAATGAAACAGATAGGGGAGGAAAAAGGGGGAAGGAACACGTGTCTCTCTTTATACATCTATCTATCCATCCATCTAAAACAAAAAAACAGCATAACTCTGGGTGTTTGATTTGCCTTTGCCAACTAACTCCTTTCATCTTGCTTTTTGAATTCAGGAACCGATTCAATTTATCCTAACCCTTCTGTTTGTCGTCTTTCCACAAACAGTGATAAGGGCAAAGATCTCGGGAGAGAAGATCGTGTCACCTAGCAACAGCTCCTCACCTTACATGAAGATGATCCAGTACGAGATCAAAATGATCAAGGTGGGTCCTGTGGACGGCATCAATACACGCTTTTGTTTCACACAGGTGCAATAAAACTGTCAACACTTGTAAGGGCAGCTGAGCTTCACAGCAGGCTGGCTTCTGATATATTTACCCTGGAGTTTTTTTTTTTTAGCTGCAAATCAAATTCCTAAAAGGAAAGCAAACTATAGCTACAAAGTGAGTGACAATAGATTATCTGCATGTGATTCATTTATAAGTGAATGTTCATTTTAAAAAATAAAAGTATGAACATTTGGAGCTTTTGCAAAAATAGAGGAAGCTGGAATGTTTTGATGGCTGCAGCAAGATGGCGCACGAATGTTCATAAATCTGCAGTGAAGATCAGACCTTTCCTTTGCAATCATCTGTTTAATTCTATGGTCACAGATACAGCTAACTGCCACTGCGCGATGGGGATATCATTGGCAAAGTCTTCAAGATTTCATGCCACCGCCCGATTTTTTTAAGAATCGTTGACGTGGTCATGGATGTAGTTGGTGGCAGTCAGGCGGCCAGCAGGCATGCAAAATGGCCTGTTTTTATACACCCCTGAGATACCGGACTCGATCTGGACAGCTGCCGTCTGGAAACATTTACACATCATCTAGTCAGAGCCTCTGCTGGCTGGCGATTCTGGCTGCCACCGACCTGTGGTTGCCCAGCTGTCACCAGATTTTGTCATGGTGTCATCCCCGCCTGTCACTGGACTGCCACTGCGCGACCTTGAAATGCGTCACTGACCGATGTCAACTTTTAGAGAAAAATGCTCCGCTCGTCGTAAAATTTTAACTTTTTCTTAATACCTGCACGTAAAAATGCGACTCCTGCCTCCTGGATTAATTGATTAATTTAAATTTGTTGTTTTAGACTATTTATTTTGGGAAAATTGATATTTTATTTTCACAGCCCTCTGTATTCCTGGGCCTCTGTTCCTCAGAGTAAAGTCAGCCCGCCCGTCTCTCGCAACGAGCAACATGAAGGCAGCAGCAAGCAGAGGAGCTTCTTCTGCTAGGCCGAGAAATAAAAAACTTGTTGTGCAATATTTACAAGCGTAAATTGCCCCCCACCTCCACAGCTTCTGTATATTTCTCTGTGTAGCGTTTAGCTTAGGCTGATGGAGCAGCAGACGTGGCGGTTTTTGACAGGATCTGGACAGAAATGGGGAACAAACCGGCTGGACTCACAGCAGCAACAGAGTTTAATAAAAAAAAAAAGGGTTGATTTGGAGACAGCGATGTTTTTACACACTGATGCTATAATGCTACAACCAATGCTATGCTAACTAGCTGTGCTGCTTGCTGCCAGTTTGTGACCACAACTGGTTTAAAGTCAGAGAATATTTCTATGGAGTGGACTTTAAGACGTAAATACAAGAAACTTAATTCATGGGACATTCATAAAAAACTGTATTTTCTAAATACAATAACAGACGTGAATCTGCTTTGAATGAAACTTTATTATCAGTATCTAACATGACAGAGCCGGTGTTGATCTGAAGCCCCATGACCCCTCGTGAGAACACTGCATCTTTACTGTCCATGACACAATAATCTAAAACATGTTTTTAAGCTGTTTTTGTTATGAGTTCATATATAAAAACGATTCACCTAGAGGCAGAATTAGGAAAAAAGTACATTTTCTGTCAGACTGCAGTCCTCTATTAAATCTGTTCTTGTTTTCTCTGCATGTTAAATAACATTAAAGATGTTTTCATACGATTTATAAATTATTTTTATGCAATTTAATTTTCTTAAAAACATAAGAAAATGTCTTTAATGCTCTCTATATCAATGCATCCGACTAAAAGTGGCTGACTGATTGACACCCCTCCTTAGAGGGGTCACAGGGGCACTTTTTAGCTCTGCTAAAGAGAAGAAAAAACTAATGTTTTATGGAAATAAAACACTTCATAAACTGTGTTTAAATGCCAAAAGTAGAGAGCAAAGATTAGAAATCTTTTAAATCTGTCACTTAAAACAGTTGTTTTTATCTTGTGTTTTTTTTATGTTGTGACTTCCTCTCTTGTATTCAACATAACATAATTTTTAAAAATAACACCTATAGTTTTTCTTTGTAAAATAATATAATGTTTTGTTAGGGAAAAATGTGCCTGACTGGTAGATTTTTTTCATACTGGCTAACTTGGCTGTGGAGTTAAAAATGAAATGTTGACCAGTGGTGTTGTGACTTCAAACTTGGAGCATCAAACTACACACAGCAAAATGTGTTTGAAGGTTATAGCTGCCAAAAGTGGAAGTACAACAAATTAGTTTCAACAGCTGAAACGGACAAGAAGTGTTTCTCTGTATAAGATAGATGTTTGTATTTAGCTGAACGCTGTGTTTGAGCAAATATCTAAAAGAGATTAAAACAAAATAGTCTTTGTTAAATATATTCTGTCCATTGTATTTTTTTTAAAGAAAGTAAAAGGAGGGAGAAAAAAATTGATTAAAATCAAAAATCAAATGTGGTGTGAACAAATTGAAGATCTTTTTTATGGCCTGTCATCCAGCTCTACTGTAACCAAAGCTTTTTTTCAATCATATTTGTTTTTTAATGCCTGTGTTAGGTTCTTTACAATTCAATGCTGGGTTTTAATCTGTAGCTCTCAGCTGGCACAAAATCATAAATTATTGTTTTTCCTGGCATAACTTTGAATTCCATCTGTTTGTTCCTTCTTGTTTTGGACTTGGGAGCTTCACTTGCAATGAATTCAAAGGCAAAGGTCACGCACCTTTAGCCTCTTGGCATTTGTTGAGAAAAAAAGGTTTACACATTTTATACTACCTTTTTTTTTTTAACCCAAAACAGCTTTAAATGTCAGAAAACAGCTGATTTCCCTAAACCATAATATACATATCTGACCTTCAAACCTGCGCCTTACATTTGCTAATTAGAGACAAATCACACTTTTAACTTGATAATAACACCCCCTCTTGTACTCAGGTTGACTAAATCTGAAAGAAAATACACTGTAACTTAAATTATGATTGTAATTTGTTTCCACTATTTAAAACACCAAGTCTTTCCCTTCTTTTTAACCTTCTAGCTGGTCAAAGTCAATCTCATAATCATTGGAGATCATGTAAAACTGCTGTGTTTACATTCATTTAATGAAATAACAAGATCTCTCGCTTCTATGCTTGTTAGATTGACTGTTGGAGAAGAAGTTTTACCATCATCAATCCTACCTTCTGGCCGTATTAAATCATTCTTTATAAATATCATCACCTTCATTGTAAATCTAAACCCACTGCCTAACCAGTTTTTTGCCCTTTGGCAAAGTAGTCAGAGAGTTTTGTTCTCTTTTAACGACTGGATTCATGGCTTTAAACCATTCCTTATAAGCTGAATTAAACCACATCTCTGTCAGTGTTGTCAGCTATCAAATCCCTTTAATATTATACTCAGGTATTTTTTCCATTAACTGTATATAAAATTGGAAAGAGCGACTGTGATGCCATCAATTGAAAAAGCCTTATATCCGGCTCCAGCGTAATGAAGCCAATTCAGTCGCCATTTTTCCGCAATAAAGACACTGTCATTTGGAGCCAGTCAACAGTGAGTGGTCTAAGTTTGTCTGAGTCAGCATTTCTAGGGTTACAACTGTTTCCAATCATAAGTAAGCTTGTTTGAATTTCACATCCCTTCCACTGAAAGCGGCTCGGGAGAATTTGTCAATCAAACATTTGAGGTGAGGGCCAGCGGCCACCATATGCTTTTATTGAGGAATGGGATTGGTCAATTTATAATTTAAATAACTTGGGATGAAGTAAAAATGGCGTGAAAAAAAATATTAGCAAGAAGAAACTGGTAACAGAACAAGAATGGTTTTTCAGACCACTAGAATGACTGAGTAATAGCTGTTTATTTTTTAAAAGAAACCTATGGAATTTTGGTTTCTTGGAGCCAGTAGCTACTTCCTATTTGGAACACCAGGGGGGAGGAGTCACTCAGTCCAGTTCTATATAAAGTCAATGTTTTTTTTTCTCTAGTAGCAGACTTCTTGCTGATTGAGTCATCATTTGTTACACTTGAATCTTTTTGACCTTTCTCATCAGATGTGTCACTTTATGGGTTTTTTGTTGCTTTTACTTTAGACTCTTGAACACCTTATTTTGTCCTTCCTTCAGTTCTACCCATTGACTGTATATGAGAACCGGACATGTGACCCCTCCCCCGGGCATTTCAAATAGGAAGTGATGGGATCTAAGAAACCAAAATCCCACAGACTTCGATTGAGAAAATAAACAGCTATTACTCAGTCATTATATTAGAATAGTTGAGAATTTTTTAACATGTTTTTAACATGTTCTTGCTAATACTATTTTTTCCCCAAGACGTTCTTTCTTTGGTGCAAGTTTTTCCAAGTTATGAACTGACCAATGAGATGCCTCAGTAAAAGTATGTCGTTGATTGTTCAAAACATTTGGTTGACAGATTCTCCTGAGCCCGCTTTCAGTCCAAGGGGCGTGGACTTCCAACAAGCTCACTCCTGATTGGTGAACGTGGTTGTCATAAAAATGTTTACTTAGATCAACTCGGACCAATGACTGCTTACTGACATTATAAGGCTCCAACATGGTCGCATCTGTATCGCAAAAAAATGGCAACTGAATTGACTTTATTTAGTTGGAACCAGAAGCGCCATTTTCTATGAGTGATGTCACACTGACTCGGTCCAGTTCTCAGATACAGTCAATGGTTATACCTCATCTGTCTGTGTTTGTCTTCCAATCTTGACTTGCTCACACGTTGTCAGGATGATGAACCACATAGGAGGGGCTGTTCTTATTTCATCTGACAAAAAAATCTTTGGTCGCATAATTTGTGGAATGGAATTATGCTTTTGTTTGACTGCATAACAGAGATGCAGATTTCAGCATTTTTGATAAGTCTGGATTTTTATTTGTCAGTATTTGGTAAGGAGTCTTTCCTGTTTTTCTGATGGAATAAAAAAAAAAACAAACAAAATGTCTGACTCAAAACAATGACTCTCACTAAAACGTCAGTGTGGTGACATAACATCCACCTCTGACCTCCAAACCTGCGCCTCATCCATGATATCACATTTGGCAACAATACTCAAATCACATTTTCAAATTGTTGAATTTTTATTTATGCACTCAACACCTTGTTTGAACAACCATGAATTAAATTAAAAGAAAAAAGCTTTATGTCATCAGACCAGCCTGTACTTCTGCTGCATGTACTGCATACAGTTCATTATGTTCACTCTGAAGCTTCATTCTTTTCTCTGTCTCTCTGTGTCCAGATGTTTAAAGGTTTTGACAGGGCCAAGGATATCCAGTATGTGTACACACCTGTCTTCTCCTCACTGTGCGGAGTCAAGCTGGACTCCAACAACAAAGCAGGGTATCTGCTCTCAGGTACAGTTTTCTAAAGATTTCTCTCAACAGGTAAGCAAGTACAACAAGCATGGATATGCAGTTAACTGCAATATAGCTTTGCATCAAACTGAAGGAAAGAGCTTTGTTTCACTTTAAACTCTTTACATAAAGATATGTAGATTGTAACAAACTAAAAGTATGATGAGAGGAATAAAAGTTTTAAGGAACTTTTGGTATTATCAGTAATACTTGTCCCCTTTTAATGTCTGTCTTCAGGGAGTATGTGGAACGATGGCAGGATTTCTATTGGCCAGTGTGACCTGGTGGAATCATGGGACAACTTGTCCCTTTCGCAAAAGAAGAACCTTAATTACAGATACCAGCTGGGCTGTGAATGCCGAGTGAGTATCCAACTTGCTTCCACGTTCACATATTTATCTCACTTTTTTTGTATCTGAGCTTTGAGTCAAAAGCAGTTCTAAAAACAGTTTCTCCTGAAATGTATCTAATGTTTTTCCTTTTATTTCATATGAATGCTTTTAAAGAACTAACGCCTTCTTTGTTCCTCTCCAGCTTGTGTTTGCTCAGATTCTCCCCTTTGAGTGGAGTTTAAAAGTTTCATTTATTTGGTTCTATTGAACCCTGGTTTGCCAAAAAACTTGCATCTTGGTCCACTTGCAAGAGAATCCTGGTGCGTTTCAGCCACCGTGTAAAGGTTAAAGTGTAGGAGTAAGCCAAAGACAGGAAAAATGTTTTTGGTGTTTTTAACATGTTCTTATGGCATTTGTCTGACATTTATAAAGAAAATTAAGCTCAAAATGGCATTTTTGAGTATTTCTATATTGTTGTGAGTCAGTAGCAAACGAAAAAAATACTGTTTGAAAAAGAGTTTGTTACTTAACCAAACAAACCAAATCAAGTAAAAATGTTAAATTGTCATTGCTCATTCATTGGAATTGAGTCCCCTGAGTAAAAGTAACTTGTTCCAGTATTTCACTTTTTAAAATATTTAAGCGGAAGAAAATGGATGGATGGAAATATTTATTATTGGCTGGTGAGCACTGAAGATTGACAAGAAAACCAATAAAAAATGAATGACTTATTTCTGGCAGATCAACACGTGTTACACGGTGCCGTGTGCGTCTACAGGGGAGAACGAGTGCTTGTGGACGGACTGGCTGCTGGATAACAGTCTAAACGGGGAGCAGGCTCGGCAGTACGCCTGCGTGCGCCGCTCGGACATGAGCTGCAGCTGGTACCGGGGCGGACCTCAACCAGATAAAGACTTCTTGGATATGACTGACCCCTGATCGGCAACGCTTCCTGTCTGTATTCCTGCTGAAAAATGTCTAATCAAAATGAAACAAAAATACTGACGAAAAGGAAAACTGCTTTGGCAAATTTGAGCAAAGTCTGGGTGCGCAAAGGAGAAAACAATGTCATTTGTGAAAAATTTAAAGAGCTTCTAGTGGTCAGGTGGTTGCTAAAAAAAAATGCTATAAAATGAAAGAGAGTCCTACATTTTTATGTGTCAATCTCATCACTTATTTGATATTACCGCATGAGAATGGCAGCAGATCACTGCTACACTGCAAATCCTGTGGGTAAAAATGAATTCCTTTCCCCAAAAATAAAAGACCTTTCAATAGTTTTTTATACATGTTTTTTAATCAGGCTAAAGTTAAGAATTTAACCAAATATGAGAAAACAGGAGAATTGCTGTTTTCCCACAGTTTTTCAACTGTGCAACTGTGCAGCATACTAAGTTTGTTGGAGATAATGATGCTGTTGTCTGATAGACAGCATCTAAGCCTCACTGAAACCTTTCAGTCTGTTTGCTCAGACGAAATCAACACCCTGACCCACTGGGACACTGGAAACTATGAACGAGACGCATGATTCTCAGACTTCATTACAGTTTGATCTGTGAAAGAAGACAAAATGTAAATAATGTACTGTAGCTGGACATAACATCTTAAAACTAACAAGATTTAACGTGTAGAATAGAATTTCTCGGGCTTTGGTTCAGCTCTGTACTTTTTATCTGTGCCAAAAATCTAATACAGTTCTTTAACAAGGTAGCAGCTGACATTCCTCTCCTTTTACAAGAAATGTTTATTTTTATTAATTTAACTTTTAATAAGCTAAAGTGGATAACCCTTTGCAGGTAATTTGATTTCCAATGAGCTTTTAAGTATTATTCAAAATTAATTTATGAAAACACCTGAAGTCTAAAGTGACCCCTGTCTTGTTTTTGGATCACTGTATTAAATGTATGCATTTAAATGCATTATTTTTTGGTTCTGTACAATTCAAGAAATTACCAATTAAATATACATTTTTTTTCTTGATAGTAATTCAATTGGAAATATATTTTAAATATAAAATTGAAATAATAAGTAATGCCAGGATCATAATGAATTATAATTGGTATGCCTTAGGCGGAGAGGGGTTAAAACAATGTTGTTCGTTTTATATGAAAAGTATTGTTCGGCTTTGTATTTATGTTGTGTTTCTGTCTGAATAGTTTTCTATCTATATGTACCAAAAAAAAAACCTGATTATATATAAAATGTCTCAGTGGAAAAAAAGTGTTGTTGTCTCTTTGTTTCCCCTTTGAAGTCATTTTTATTTATTTATTTTAAAACATCATCCCTCCACATCAAGAGTCAGAGGTAGTTTAGAAATGTTTAGAATTGTTTTTTTGTGGATACCTCAGAGCTTCTCTGAAATGTTTGACCAAACTACAGTGTTTTTCAGTGTCAATAACTGTTAAAACAACAAAAACGTGTGAGTCGTTTGCTTACAAGTTAATAGGTTTGCAGCACAAATATTTGGGGTGTGTTTTGACAAGAGTCTGGCGATATATGTATCCTGATACATATCGGGAAATATCCCAAGACTGTAGCAGAACAATTTTTCACCATTATTTTAAAGAGTATGACTCAGAAATAAAACTCTACCTGAATATTAATATGCCTTTCACTGTAATAAAGTGATCACATTTATTTTATTGAACATTTTTCAGTATAAGAAAAAAAACATAGAACGAATGTACCTTAACCAATAAGGTTCTAAAAGTATGATTGAGGAAATAAAGTGTTGTTTACTTCCAACATGGCTAAATGCAGCTTCTCCGGTACTTTTAAACAGTCCAGGAGCCTGAACGGTGCTTGAATTGGTGCTTCAAAAAAAAAAAGGAAAAAAAAGGCGATTCCCTCCAGAAACATTTCCGTGGGATGATGCAGCGTGACAGGATGAAGAAAAGCGCTAGAATGTGGCTGAGATGCTTTGTTTACACTGCAGAGCTGCAGCTCCATTTTCTCACACGCAGAAATAATCCCATGTTTCACCACTGATACTGGTAGCAACCTGGCACAGAGTTTCGGTTCGGTACCCCCAAGTAAAACCTAAGTAGTACATGTCTTATAACAACAAAAACATGAGGCTGACTGAAAATGTAACACCAGCTGATTCCTTGTTGTTTTGGTGCGGCTGTGCTTTTAAATACGCCACCATGCTCAAAATGTAGACGTTTTTTGATCAAGCTCAAGCTTATGGCATGTAAAATCAAGTTTTTCATTATAACTGGGAATGTAGCTCTTATTTGTAAGGTTTTCATCAAAATACTGAAAACAACTCACCCTTGTGGGTTTTTAAACTTATTAAAAGTGGTTTCAATTCCTCAAATTGACAGGATTTTGGTAACTTAGAGAGAATTGTTTTCTGACTCATGATTGCAAACTTTTAAATCTCCACATTTTTTGTTTTGTCAGATTGCTGCAGACCGACTCAACACAAGGGGTGAATAATACAAAAAAATAAGCCTTTTACCATGTCTTTGTAGTTGGGGTAGAAAGTCTGATCGATGAGAGGGAACTTGTCTGATCCCAACCTCTTCTGATTGTTGATCAGCTGGGAAAACTGGATTAAAGGAAAGCAATGACAGGGAAAATGTTAGAGCCTCTTCAAAGTGCATGCTTCTTAAAAGAAATAAAGTGCTTGCAGTTACAGTAGGATTTTAAGAGACACTTACAGCCCAGGGTTTGTCACAGAGGTTGTAGATGGTCTCCAGGGAGTTGACTGAGGGGATGCCTGCATACTGAAGGCCAATGATCAAGTTCCTAAAGTCTTCATTTTGGGCCATGCTGAAGGCGTGCTGACGCACCAGCACAAAGTCAGGCCTGAATGACCTGCAGAAGCAAAATGGAAGGAAGTTCAATTAAAAGATACTTGCACATATTCACACTTTAGGCTGTTGACTTATAATGTGGAGGAAAGATGATTTGAGGAAACTATAGAGCTAGTGCAACTGGTTTGATCCTTTAGTCGATCGAGCACGTGTAAAAAAAGTAAATAAATAAAACATACTTCAAAACAATTTGGAATGCCTAAAGAAACAGGACAAAAAGAAGAGGATTTTTGTACCCTTATCTTATGAGATCATTAGCCCTTGATAATCCGTTTTCACATCTTAGATTGGGGTCTTGTGATTTCCCAGTATCAGCCTGAAAGCAAATGTTTTTTTCCAGCTTTGCAGCTGGAGGAAGATGTGGGTTGACAGGCGGCAGGGTAAGCCTCTTGCACATTTTGTCCCGCTGAATAACCTCATCAACAGAAGGTGAAAATAAGCTGCTGGTAGCAAGTGTCACCGCGGTGGCCGATTGTCGTCAACTGTCAGAGATAACAAACTATTGCTCTGCTTTGGAACTGAGGGGAATAAAGCGTAAAACATCACAAGAAGGAAAGTTCCTCTCCCCTTGATGCCTGTTGATGTACATATGCATCAAACCACTTTGGCTTCAAAATTACAGAAATTGAGTGTTTACTTGAAAGCAAAAACCTTTTTTTCTTCATAGCTGGAAAGAAATTCAGGAGATATTATCCACTTATAGCGGACAGTGGCGGGACATGTTTGTGGGTTTTGAAATGTCACTTCCTGTTTGTTTGAAATCGAGAAAGTACAAAGCAAAACGTCATAGGATAATGGGAAAGAGAGAAAAGTAAAATAATAAAAAGGATAGTGGAAATCTATAAACAAAACTATGAGTCTAAATGTTAAAAAATAAAATAAGATATTTCAAGAATATTTCATTTTAGAGGACACAGCTGTCAGTCAGATTCTAATAATTTGGTTTCTTGCATCACAATTAGCTCTCATTCACCAGTTAGTGTCGTCAGTCGAGTTAAATTTGATTTGTTTCTCCAAGAATAAAAAAAAAAAAAGAAGAAGAATAGAAATTAGAGTTTTAAAATAAATAATCAATAATATTACTCACACCATCTCAATTTCCAAGACATCAAAGATTAGGAAAACTACTTTTTATAAAATGAACCATTTAAATGATGTTTTTGAATGCCAGATGTGCATACATCATGCAGCTGTCAATATTTGTTTTCACCACTTTACAGGTAAATAAAGAGCAGAGAAGTTCACCTTAAAAGGAGGGAGGGTAAGTAGTCATGAGGACTTTTTTTAAAAGATAAATCACAGTTGATCATTTACTGTAAAGTAGTTTCTAAATATAGTGTGACCTCAGTTTAGTTTGGGATTTAAGAAACTCTGTCCTAGTTCAGTTTTTTGAAAAACACTGCACTAAAATATGCCCTATCTAAACTTAGCACACATGCATTCACATTACCATACGTCTTTGAAAAATAGCCTGCAGACTTCCTTTCCTTTTTTCTTCTTCTCTGTGTTTTGAGGTTACCGAGCTGCTGAAAATGCCTCTCTCTCTCAGAGCCGGTTTGTCGCCAGACCTCTGGTATCTGGGTCAAAGTGGTTTGTGGCATGAATGTGCCTGAGCAAGTGTCTTGCTTACAGTATCTTCATGAGCGTTTCTTCATCTCAAGACTTCTGCTGTCAGCCTCTGGTTAAACATTGTGGTCTGAACCTACTACTTTTTTATTGCAGAAGAGATTTCAGTAAGCAGTTCTGCCCTTTCACTTTTAAAATAAAACTAAAGCTCAAAAGTTCCATAAACAGAAATGAACCTGCACTTTTCTGGGCTTTAAAGGCTGATACATAATTAGGATCATCCATGTCTGAAGAGGACTCAACGTTCTTTTCCATTTTTTGTTGCAGCTGAACAAACAAATAGAAGCCGAGTGCTGCTTCTGGTGGACAGATTTTACTGTTACAGTAAACCAATTGCAATCTAATCCTTGGACACACTAGTGGTATATTTATGAAATTGTGTCATTTTATGTCCTGCCTCCTAGTGATTTGATAACTTAGCTGTGAAACTACAGCCTCTCTCATTCTGCAGGTGCCAGAGTGTGTTGCATCCAGCCCGTTTCCTGGTTTGTACTCATCTGGATTTTAAACCTGTTTTAGCCATCACCTGTCTGCAAATTTTCAGTTTTTTTGGGGTCTGGAATTGTCATTTTATTTAGATTTTGACTTTTGTTGGTTGTATTTCTGGGCATGGGCTAACGTTTAATGTTTAACTGGAGTTTACCTTAAAAAAGGAGTATCACGAAGGACCAGCTGTCTCTCAGCAGCTTCTGCCATTCATCTGTTCTCTCCTTTCTGGACTTGTCAAGCCATCTTCCAGCCTTTAACCTAAAGAGACCTGTTTTCCAACACTTGTCACTTTTCATCCTAGATGCCTCTACTGCTCCCTGCTGGTCATGAGAACCCCTGAGATCTCCCCTGAAAATCTCCAAACCCCATCTTATCCCACATACGCCTGAGCCCCTAAATACTCTACTACTTCTAATTGAGCATCATCGTCCTTTGGGGCTCCAGAAAACCCTTCAAAACTCATCTTGATCAACTGTTGGCATGTTGATTTTAGTTTTGCGTCCGTTATTTTTCCTGTTATAATGCTGTTTCCAATTGTTTTTTATTTCGAAAGATGTTTTATCATTCTGTGAATGCTGACTTTTCTCATTTATTCTTATTTTACCTTACAGTCCGGTATGCTCGTAAAGCTTTCTAGAAAGTACAAACCTTTTTGAAAGTCCCATGGTTTTTCAAAGTAAAAGAAGTCCCAGTTCACATAATAGCAACAGCATTAGTGGGTTTAGCCAGCCCCACTATGGGGTACAGGTCATCATGTATCCGTCTTCTCCTTTGATCTATTTGATATGTTTTTTAAGTTTTATGTTGGATGCTCTTCCTGACTTTATCCTCTGTATTTACTGAGCTTGGGACAGGCACCAGCAGAACACTAGTTGGTGTTTTTTTCTTTTCCTAATTTTTATAACATTTGTCTATTTGTCCATGAGTTTATCCATCCATCCTTACATTTTTGTGTATTTTATTTCCTCGTACATTTTTGTTTTGATTTTTGGTATTTGTGTTTTTTTGTTGTAATTTTTATTTCTTTAGTATTCTGTGTACACTTGGCGTGCCCACGTCTACATCCAGCCTTAAGTTTGAGGAGTATTTGCTAATTAAAATGTTGCTTTAGCCCCTTTTTTGTTTTACCAGCTTTAAGGGAAGTGTACAAAGTATAAATTGACATCTAGATATTTTTACAATCCTTCCAGATTTGGTTTTCAGCAATTCCTTAAAAAAACAGACACACAAAACAGAAGTTTCTTTTTGTGGATGTGCCATGCTCACCTAACCACCTTGGTGCCACCTCTCATCACCTGCATGTCCACGTTACAGGTTCCATTAGAATGGGAAACCAGGTTAATCTCTGAGAACTCAGCCTGCATGGGGAGAAGCAACACGAGACAGTTCAAACGGTGAAGAAAACTCTTCTGCACTTTGGTATTTTGATCATTTTAAACAAGAAACTCGGTTCTCATGGTTTGGATATATAACTGAGAATAATAGCCCTTGCAGGACACATAAATTTTACAGGATATTGGCAAATGCTCCCGTGCCAGACACATCACACTTTTTTTACGATGCCGTGGATCACATCGACTTTAATGTCCTCCAAAGGGGGACATAAAAAAAAGTTAAACAACATCTTTATGCAGTGCAAACTTTTGCAGAAGTTTGTTTTTCCTTGATATATGTTACAGCTGACATCAACCACATAGTATCTCCTTCAAAATATGAGTGTTGCTGCACTTTGGTGTGGTTGGGGAGATGCAGGGTTTGTCTCTGACTCATATCAGCCAACCTCTGTCATGTCTGGCTTGTGCTTTGTGTCTGTGGTGAGATGTGAAGGTGTAACTCCCCGTCTATTAGGTGTGAAACTGATCTTTGTAAAACCCCTGAGAGCTGTCGTCCCCAAGGCAGTAACCGAGACTGACGGATGGTTTGTTGGTTAATCAGTTAAACCAATGTGAAACCAACACGTCGTTTAAAGTCGTCTGAAAGCTGGCCTTATAAACGGAGCGCAGAAAACACACACAAATACAAATCATGAAGAGGGTTAAGAAATAATTTGGCAACTTTTTACTTCACAACACAAATAAGAATATAGCTAAAGTTCCTTATGGGAACTCTCCAAACATATTGTTGATTTTTGTGTTGGTTTTCTTGGGCTTTTTAAGCAGACTGGCTGTGGCTCCTCTCACAAACTCCACCCACTTATCTGTAGTTCTTCATGGGCCACAGGGCACAAGTTCATGTGCTGTCTTGTATTTGTGGAAGACCTTTTTTAGCCTTCAGTGTTTGTGTGTTTTGGATGTTCTCTGATGCTTCTTTCCAGTGATACACCGCCACTTTGTCAGTTCAGTTTCTCTGCTCTGGCTTTACTTTGTTTGCTTTAGTTTTTCTTATTTCTAGTGAGGATTTTTGATGTTGTTTAATCCTGTTTAGAATTTTGCTGTCTGGCTGCCTGGTTACCCTCTTAAAAACTCACAAATGATTTAAACATAGAACAGAAAAAAACAAGTGTTATTGGTGTGATGCACAAAGAATCAACTTTATTTAAAAGAAATATATATATTTAAAAAAAACCACATATATACAGTATTTAAATATAGTCTCAGTAGGTCAAATATAATTCTGAGTCCCATACTGTTTTTTAATGAGCAAATAATATAAAATCCAAGAAAGTAAATATAATTTATTCCTCATAATCGGATTCAGTTTATTTAAACAATAAGACAACGTGAAATAGTAAAACAGCTCAGGTTTATTCATTAACTGTCTGGCGCTATAGCTATCAGAGCTATTCAATCTCTGCTGAAGGAGTCACGTGGTAATTAAACCCTCTGGGAGAATGTCAGTATTGTTTGCTGCAGCTTGTGCATTAAGATCTGAAGGACACCTCTTTGTGTGCATATCCCAGCTACACAGGCTTCAACTAAATGGCAAGCGACAAGCTGATTGGTGGCTCAGTTTAAAGTACATTTACTATTTTTGAAACTCTCTTTGGAATAGGAAAACTGTAATAGAAGATATTGTAAACAAACTTCCATCAAGCAATGAGCTGAAATGCTTTGGAAAAAAAAAAAAATCCTAATCAGATGACCACTGACAGAATTCAAGTCTATCCACAAAGAAACCTGAACATCCCTTTACAGCACTTCAGAGTGAATCCAACCGAACAGACCCCATGTTTCTTTAAACTTCATTCTTAAAGGTGGTGTCTCTGAAAATCGACATCATACCTGCTCCACTCTGATGTCATAATCTCCAAGAACCTTCTTTCCTCGAAACACTTTTGCCCTGGAAGAGAAGAGAGAAGAGGAGATTCACTGTGACGTGTGTTCACACCGAGCCTCTCTGCTGTCTTTGCTGCCCTCTACTGGATTCATGCGCCCTCTGAGGAACAGAAAATGGACGCCTGATCCTTCTAGAGGTGATTACTGTGGCAGCCTTCACAGAGCTGCAGAAAAGGTGAAGAGGATAAGTGCAGCTGCACCACATTATTATTATTCCTAGGTATTATTCTAAATACATATATCAGGTACTGACCTACTCCAATGGAAATCGTGTTTTTGGATAAACACATGTAAAGCTTGAAATGGCATTTTTGAGTGTTGGAAATTTCTAATGAACTGCTGTTGCTCTGCAGAAACCGACACAAGGTTTTTAATTTTAGCCAAAAACATAATTAAAAGACCTCTGGGAACACTTTTACAATAGATCAAAAGATGACTGGGGTGAGACTTTAATGTGTTTTGGCTTTCATTTCCTGATATCTTGTCTGTGGCTGATGTACAGATGTGGATTATAAGTGAGTCAGACGGGGAACAGACAGGAGTGGACGGACTGCTGGATAGATTAGGACAAGCAGGGAGGCACACGGGAAACAGATAAAATGCTCGCCACATCTCATTAGACAAATGTCTGCCAATATATTACAGATGCTTCTCTCTGCATACATCGTCTGAACAACCTCCTAAGATACTTAAAGGAACACATAAAAAACTCAAGAAGTAAGAGATAACTTTAGTGAACTTTCAAAGAGTCCTCCTCTTGTGATATAGTTTTGGTTTGCATCACACAACTATGAATTCCTCTTAGAAGTTTTCAGAAAACAACAGACAAAGAGATTCTTCAGCGCCAGCTAACATCTTACATTCTACTAAATCAAGTATTGATCATTGAAATAGTATAACTACCAAACAACAAGGGTAATTTCATCACCAACAGTCATTCCCACTGAAGCACGTGTGCTTCCAGGATTCTTTCCATAAACCCTCATAGGATCATGAGCTGTGCAGAGATGAGGCATCTGGTTCATTAGCAACAGCTTCATTAGGCTCATACCATCTGTGACACAGACACTCCAAGGGCATTGTTCCTAAAAAACCAACAATCAATAACCACATTCCAAAAATGACTGATCAGACAGTTGCTAAAAAGCATCTTCTTTAGAGACTCTGTGTGTGTTTGTGTGTTCTTAGCCATGAAGAACTGGCTTGAGAAAAGCTGTGCTGTTGCTCAGATGTACAATCATCAGTCTTTTTTAGATGGTCTTTTTACTGTACGGTATAAGACATTTAAAAGTTTATAAAGTCTCATTCCCCTGAGTCGTTTTCTAGGACAGGACTGTTGGCACAGAGTAAGCTAGCACTCATTTCCCAACATCCCTTTGTTTACACGCTCTCCCGCTGGCTTACGGCCCCTCACACCACCAACATAACATTAGCGGTGCCACAAAATGGCAAGCAACATTATCGGAGCTATCCAGCCGTACAGTTTTGGAGCTGATGCCAGCTCAGACGAGGAAAACAAAGACGTACATGGATCTATTGTCTACAAGCAGATGCATTGCAATGGAGTGGAGGACGAAGCTTGTGGCCCACCCTGTTTATTTTCTATGTTACAAATAAACTCTTTCAAAAGACAGTATTTTCCATCTGCTCCTGATTCACGTTTATTCAAATAAAGAAATGCAATTAAAAAAAAAAATTTCATTATATACGTTCTCTATCATCAGAAAAATGCTACAAGACTAAAACTGATTTCACTGGAGTCTTTACTTCATGTCCTGAGTGAAACTTAAGTGTTTGTAATCTGTTTGGTTCTGAATTTTAGGTTCAATAAAACCATTTTTACTTATTTCAGTCATTTTTTAATTTTAACCACTGCGTTGCATTATGAGGGAAGAAAAACAGCTATCATTTCACATCTTGATTGCAAGTTTTGGGAAAAAAAATGATTGTAAATCAAGTATCTCTAGCTGGAAGCATAATTTGACGAACTGAAAGACAAAAAGAAAAATGATTGTTTTCTTCCCCACATCTGCAGGCCGTTCAGTTAAGCAGATTTTAATCAGAATGTACAAGTTATGTATAAATATATACCAGTTTCAAATATTGCAACCTATGAAACAGAGGAGCAACTGGAGCAACTTGTTGGAGAAGGGGGTTGTTTATGTGGACGTCTCTTTGAAGAATTGCAACAGGGTTGTAATTCTCAGACGGCAATAAAACCTCACAATCATGCGGGCCAACATATCCAGAAAAACACAAATACTTTTTTTTCTTTGTTGCAGTTTCTTTTTCATCTTTTGCATGAAACTTTTTTTTAAAACAAAGATGCTTTCTTTTATTACTTTTTTTTCCATAGAAGTCTCCACTGGTGACTACACAAACAGCTGTTTTAATGTGAATTTTTAATTTACTCCTGTAAAAAATATGCAGTAAACATTAGAATACTATAACTTTGTTAAGCGTGATGAGTTTTGTAAAGACAGCCTGAGAAATTATAAGATTGAATCTGCCTTAATTTTAATTAGAAAATAAAAACAACTTAAATTATATGTCTTGAATTTCACAATGGAGGCTGTTTATTTGCATAGTGACTGATTGTGAGCAATGGGACCATTAGTCGTTTTATGTTTTTGCTATAAAATAAACCGTGATTTAATGTCCAAGTGATTTTCTAAAGGGAGATTCTGAGTTAGCAAGATGGATGAAAACATTTGGTTCCTTTCCAGACAAATACTGTAAAATAGCAGATGTTCATTTTAATGTAAAAGTCCCTCATTGATGGGATTCATTTGTAGACACCTGCACATCCTTATTGTAGCAGTAATTGGCTCTTTGTGGTGATTTGTGAGCCAGAAACACTCTAATGACTTATGTTCTCCATGTTAGCGTGTAATGAGAAGTATGTTATTAAACAGAAGGCAGTTATTGCATTTTTGTTAGAACTAGTTTGCAGTAACCTGGCAGAAGCCTGATCTTGACCATATTTGGACTCACTTGCACAACTACTTTTTGATTGTTTTTCCAAAAGGTAGCAGCTATAAAATAAAACCTTTGTCAAACTTTTCCTTCAAGGTTATAAAATAGTGAGATTTGTGAGCTGGCAAACAGACATGACAGTTGTTGGATCATGTTAAAGTCCTGATGGCCCAGTGTCCATCTTTAGTGACATTTGTTCAGCATTTCTGTCAAAAAGCTGAAGTTGCACAACGTGACCCAGAGTTTCAGAGGACAAAATAACAATCAAAAGCCTGGAAGCAACATTTATGATACACACAATCCAGTCTAGGGCTGCACGGTGGCGCAGTGGTTAGCGCTCCTGCCTCACAGCAAGAAGGTTCCCGGTTCAAGTCCTGGCTGGTGGACCTTTCTGTGTGGAGTTTGCATGTTCTCCCCGTGCATGCGTGGGTTTTCTCCGGGTACTCCGGCTTCCTCCCACTGTCCAAAAACATGCTTCATAGGTTAATTGGTTACTAGGTGTGAATGTGAGTGTGCATGGGTGTGTGATTGTGGCCCCTGCGACAGACTGGCGACCAGTCCAGGGGTGTATCCTGCCTTCGCCCATGAGTAGCCGGGTTAGGCTCCGGCAACCCCGTGACCCCGAAAGGGATAAAGTGGATTGGAAAATGAATGAATGAATGAACAATCCAGTCTAATTGCAAAAGGAAAAAAGAACAAAAACAAACTCCTCTGTCATATAGAAGCTTCATGAGAAATCATGAGTCTGTACATATGGACTATAGTATACATGCTGAATACATGTATGTAATTTTTACTTTACGTTTTCTAAACTGCTTACTCTAACGTAGTGAGTCCATTGGATGACATCATGGATACTTTTTAAATGGAAGGTAATTGAGCTTAATTGAAGAAAACCACAGAGGTAACCCGAGGAACTGAGACAGAGGTGTTTGAAAAAGCACATGGTCTTTAATCAGCGAGGTTAGCAGCTTAAGCAAATAACGCATCTAAAGTAAAGGTGAGCAGTGAAGTGAGGAGTCAAGGATGGGAAATGTCACTGTGATGCGGAGGAATAACCCTGAAATGGATAGAAAACAATGTTTTTGTTTTAACTTAAACCCAAGAAGCTTTTAGTTTGACAGAGGAGGTACCGGTCAGTCAGCCTGACATGAGTCTTTTAAACACAACTGTGATGAAATAAGTGAGTCAAGAGACAAAAAGTCAATAGAAAAAAGATTAACATTCATGTTTAAATCATTTGGGGTGCATTTGTAGAGATGACTGGGTTTCTTTAAACATTTTTTTAAAAAAAAGTAACCTCTAATCCCTTCATGTCTGATTTATTTTCAATAATGTTAAAAAAAATTTATTCTTCAGAGTTTTTCTTTTTATAGCGGAGCCGGCTGGGTTGATATTTCAGACAAATTGTGCACCAAATTTGACACACATAGGATCCCCTCTTTCGGAAAAGCACCTTTGCCACAAGAAAAATCCAAAATGGCGGCCATTTGTAAAGATGGCGGCCATTTGTAAAGATGGCGGCCATACACTCAAATTGCAAAAATATTGAAAGTCCATTTGCTCCAGTCTCAGCAATTTGGGCTGTTAATGCACAAAAAGAAGCCTTTGAACTTGAGAAGTATATATAAAATATAGAATACTGTTATACGCATATTTTATATGCTGCATATTTATTTAATCTTGGATTTTCTCGTGACTGATGTGCTTTTCTAATGGAAGGAATCCTGAGGTATATTCATGCCAAAGTTGGTGCTTGTACCACAAAATGCATGGTCATTTTAACAACCAGCTATCAGACTGATGCTAAATTAAGTGGCTTGAATAGTATATTGCAACACACTGCACAAAGGGGTTGACGTTTATAGACTTAGTTCCGTGTATTTTCTCTAAAATAAAGATTTGCTGTTTAATTTCCTAGTTTTAAATCATTATAAATGAGTTTGGGGCATAAATAATTTGAAACGAAACAACAACAAATTCCAGGCGAACCATCCATGACTCTGAAAGGGTGGAACTGTAATGCTCAGCTCAACGTGCTCTCCTTTTCACAAAGTCACTGGATGAAATCCCAGTTTCAGTATTGACCAGAGGAGTCCGTGAGTCTGAGACAGCCGCTGGATGCAAAGCCTTACAAATCAATGCATGATAATGAGAGACAGCCAAGGAAAGAGGGAAAGATGAGAGGGGAAAAAGCCATGGAAAGCTTTTAGGTATTCAAGTCCATTATTACCTACCAATCTCTGAACCCCAAAAAGCTTTTCCAATGTCAGACACACAACAAGTTCATTCCAATAAATATCAAAAGGTTAAAGGTGCAACAATGCTCTAAGAACCATAGAGTACCAAAACTCTAGTTAACCAGCAGCGTTTTACCTTACATACTGGATGACTAAATTATGGGAGTTTCCAGCTGATAGAAAGCCAACACTGAGATGCATTACTCTGTTTGCCAAGGTAAAGTGGTGCTGCATGAAGGGTCTGGGCACGTGCAGCTCTCATAATGAATCCCTGGCAGATTTCCCGACAGACATCTCTGGCAGAAATGGAGCGGCAGACTCGCCTAGCTGCTGCAAGATGTTGATCAGTAATTTGATGTCAGCTGGAGAATCGGATTTATGCAGCTCTTTGATAACTCCATCATGACTGCTCATGATGTTCAAAATTCTTCAACCTCAATTAGCCAACCCTGCAACAGGATGAGCACTTTTGCGACAAACGCATGACCCAGTTCAGAGTCAAGTATCGCATCAATGTGAGGCTCCCAAAGCCCCTGCTGCTGAGACCGTCTGAAAGAGGAGAAAAGTGGCAACGAAGACTCACAAAGGGGGTCTGAATTCTCAGAGAGGACAACTCAAGCACAGTCAGACGCAGGTAATGTAGTCGGTTCAAGATAATGTCACGACACACAGCCCCTCGATATTTCACTTCAGCTTCATCTCATCTCTTTCTTATCAAGCAGCTGCAGTTCATGCTCTGAAAATGATTTTTCACTGATCTGGTTCCTCACCTCTCTGTTGGTTATTTTGATTTTGCTCTGAAGTGATATTTTGTCAAATCATCCTCACTTCAGCTAAACCTAGTTTGATCTTCTGTCCCATTCTAATAATAGTCCCTGCTGAGGGCTTCACCTCACTTTGGTTTTTTCATGAAAAAAAAAAAAAGTTTTTAAAGATAAATAAAGTACAAATAGCAACAGAAAGTTACGACTTCAGCATTATTTTAAACATCATTTATTTACAGCTTCTTATTTGAACATTTAAATAGGGTTAAAATATTCATAAAAACATTTCACAATATTTTACAGCAAAGAATGGTAAGAAACACATGACATTTTCTCAATCATTTAAACTTTGCACTTTTGGCTTACCTATTGTGTATAATTTTATATTTATTTTAATATTTTTTATGTTGGATTGCTGGAAGTCTCTTTCTCTTGCTGCAAAACAGTCAGCAGTTTGCCTTTCCCGATAGCTTTCCAGGTCTCATAATGCATCTGCAGGTGGATGAAGATCACAGCACGGTGGAAGAACATGAAAGAACATGGAAGAACATGGAAGAACGTGATCTGAGCTGGCTGGAATTCTTTTTTGTTTTGGTCTCTCTGGTAAACTTCCTAACTGGGTGTTTCAACACATCCATGTTAACAGAGAATTCAAATGTTTGGACTTCTGTTTTTGCAGTGGAATAGATACTTTAGCTATTTTCTGAACTAAATCCACCCATGAAACTTCAGGTCAGGTTTATGTTATGTACGCAATGGACTATTTGCAACCAAAAAGTGTGAACTGCTGTGAAAGCATCCACAGCATGGGGTTCATTTGTCTTTTGGCTGAATACAGATGGTATTATTAATTATAGAAATAAACTTTGCACAGTGTTGCAAACCTACGATAATTAGCTGCAGCACAGCACAGCTCATGATCTCTAAAAACACTTTTAACTGTAGCTGAGGCTTGCCTACCCTACAAGGTTCAAACATTTTCAAACTAACTGTTTATTGGGCCAATTGGTTTCTCCAAAGACATCCTGCTGAAGAAATAACTGGAAATCCTCAAAGTGTTTCCTAAATTAGGCCGTTTCTGTTAAAAGAAACCTTTTCTTTTATAAAAAGAAAAGAAAACAAAATGAAGATGCAGTCAAACTAAAATGCTTCTCAACACAGACAAGTTCGAGTCAAGCAGTAATTTGAGATGAAAGCCGTGTTGTTATGGGCTGCAGCCCCTCACTGTCTGTCCCCTTCTGTCCTTGCCACCCTGGTCAGAGTTTCACATGACAAATTCATGAAAAAAAGCACACTTTTTTCAAAATGGTGACCTTTCTGCTTGTTTCATCTCCATAGCAACCACTTCATCATTTGAGCTCCTGGGGGTGATTGGCAACAGAGGTTTTTTGCTTGGCATGCCCACATTCCCAAAATGTGCTTAGGTATGTCATATTGATTCATTCAGCTTGAGGCAGCGATTCGTGTGTTCAATTTTCACAATATTCCGGATAAAAAGAGGCAAGTAACAGGAGGACACAACTTTAAGAGCTTGCTACGTGAATGGCGTTCTCCAGGCATTTTTCCCCCAATGATGCTCGAGGAGTTAGGAGCGATATTTGTAACTGGTACTTCAGGTTTTTTTAATTCCAGATGTGGGCCTCCTATTGAGGTAAACGACAATTCAGTTGTGGTTGGAGACTTTAGCTGGTGTCACAAGCCCCACGGGAGACTTTGACCCCCTTCATTTCTTTGAAGGCGTCGTCCGCTGTGATGTCGTGATTTTTTGGGAGAAGGGTTGTTCACTTTGTCAAAAATTCATTTTCACTAACTACCAGGTGTGTGTGCAAATTTCAGAGAGTTTTTGAATATGTGGCAAAGGGGAAATTTGTGCTCAAATGTGCATTAAGACAGAAGTATAGCGAAAACAATCTCAGCTTGCATTCAAGGACTTTATAGAATTTTAAGGCCAATTTGTCTAAATCCCATTGTTGGGATTTTTTTTGTATGTACTTCAGCTTTTTGTGCTTTCTTCACTTCTGACTAAAAGCTTTCAGCTGTGATTTAGCTGATTGACTTCATGTATTGGATCCGTTTCAGTATTTCATTACAAATGATCAAGTTTGCTTTCAGCCAATAACCCCCCTCAGAGTATAGATCCTGATTGATTTTCTCTATGTCTATGCATATTTTATCACCAGTGATCTGCCTTTGTGTTTTCCTGATTCCTCAGCTTGAACTCCCTCTTTGTTTTGCTTCTCCTAAACGGCATTCAGTTTCTATTTCTCCCTCCCTGCTGTGGCAGCAGGATTTGGTCAGAATGAACCCAGCAGGACAGCAAACCAAACCACACTGCCCTTAGAAAGTCACAGGAAATTTGCCTGGAAACTCAAACTCAATATTTTTATACTTGCTATAAAAAAATGAAAAATTGTTAGATACAATTTTTCTGTTTGCTAATGTAAAATGTAATCAAGTTCCCTTAGACTTGTCTGTGAGACCTTTTTAATTGATGATCATTGCCAATTGAGCACAGAATGGCATACGGTGGTTAAGGCAGAGGTGCTGGCTCATGTCACCTGAATTATTCAGCTGCAGCACAGAAGGTTGCAACTGCTAGATTCCACTCTATCCGTACCCTGCAGGGGTGCTGGCATCCTGGGAACTGTGCCCCCCCACCCCACTTCCTGTGCTGCGAGTGTGACATGTGAGATCGGCAAGGTTACAAATCAAATAGTGGTTTACTCCCAATCAACCAGTAGCTCACAGTCCTTCAATGATAAAAACCTTTTGGCTCATACATTAGACTTTTAATTGATTTGTTTGAATGCAGCTTTAAAGATTACTAGTTTCTTTAGAGTTAAACTGGTGACATATACGGTGATTAATAACTGATAAATATGAATAAATGTTTTTTACATTTGATTACATTTGATCCATTTACCGTCCTTTTGTGACATATGGGTGCTGGTGTGGACAGATCAAACACAATGAATGGGACTGTGACAGTGAAATGCTTTGGGCCTTCAAGGAAAAGCACTATATAAGTAAACACCATTTACCATTTTCAGTTTTATAGCAACTTGGGATTTTATGAACATTTTTTGTCAAGGTGACCAACCTGGTCAAGTTTGTGTGAACAGAGCGCTTGGGCACTTGGCTAACTGTTTCTGTGTGCTTTTACTTTTTTTTTAAGTTTGGAAAAAAAAAGTTCTGTAGTGGACTTTAAAAATAAAGGACAAAGATTTTGGGAGTTATTCCATGAAACAGGTTTCCAATACTTTGTTGTTGACGTGTTGATGAGTAGGACCATAAAAAAGCAACAATCCTTGGAAGGATGTGAAACAACTGAAGCAATTATTGAGGTTTTTATGACTCCAGGATGAAATGTCCTGAACTAACAAAAACAAATCCAAAAAAAACCTTTAAATGTTAGTAAAATGTTAGTAAGATGATGATTATGCATCTCTTATCTTCTGATTTGAAACAACTATTAAATATTCACTTGAAGATTACTCAATTCAGGGGCAAAGAAGGTCAAAGATGAATACTTCCAAGTAGGTAGAGGTCTGCGTTTGAAGTCAGGTCAGAAATACCAAAAAAGAAAGGGTCAGCAACTCAAAAACAGGGCACGGATGTGACATGACAAATGCCGAAAAGCCAAAGGCAACCTTGTACTGAGAAAAAGAGCTGGAGCTTATGTACTGCTGAGAAGAGATGTTGAAAATGAGCAGAACTGGGAGTCAGGCAGAATCAGTTGAACAGCACGAATGCAAAAACTGAGAGAAGTGAACTGAGACAGAGGAGATGCTGTGGCAGGATGCAATTTGTGACAAGTTCGTGCTGCCAAGCAGCATGCATTAAAACTAAAACATGGAACATAAAAATAAAAAAATCAATAAATAACAGTAACAGCTGCTGAAGCTTCATCTATTTGTATCTTAAAAATGCTGAATCTGGAACTGTGTTTGTGCGTGGCAGCCACACAGCTCTCTGTCTGTGTTTTGTTTTTTTTCTGGTCATGATATTACATGACAATGATTAACAACCAACCACAGGCCAGACTGTTTACTTTTAGTTGTTTATGCCAGTACATCTCCATATATTTCTGAGCATTAAATTGTGCCATCTCATTAGAATTTAAGCATAGCGCTATTTATAATCGAGCTTACAAGAATTGATAAATAAAATCCTTTTCAGTTCTGTGACATCCACTCTTAATGGTTTTCC
>BSAI01000073.1:21091930-21212556 GCA_036245035.1 Adrianichthys oophorus | reverse complement strand
ATATATATATATATATATATATATATATATATATATATATATATATAAATAAATAAAACGTGACTTATACTAAGAAAAATACAGTAATCTAGAAGTAGGGACAATCCAGGAAATAAACAAAGAAAAACATTTTAAGTCTTTATAGTTTTGTGCAACATAAACAAACAATTTGCCACCAGTTTGATTTAAAAAACATGTGTCTAATGACAGATTTTAAAGCATTTTAACAGTGACATATATATACTTGAAGGTAAATAAACCAAAATTCTTCTGTTTTAGTTTATTATATGGTTGATTGTTTGCTGTGGTGTCATTTTTTTTTTTTTTTGCTGCCAGTGTTCTCATTAAAGCCTAACTTGGGCAGCCAATTAGCCATTAGCTTTGCTCCCTCCAGACTGAGTGTAGTGGCATTTGGTTTTGAGTTGACTAAGCCGAACATTTCCATTTGTGGCACAGTTGAATCACCAGCCCCCCCAAAAAACCCAACCTCCTCAGTACAGCCACCTTGAGTCCAGGAAAATACTCTTCAAACTGATTAGCCTCGCGTTCATGTCAGCCTCGAGAGAAAGGAATAAAAAATGACAAGGCAAGGATGGGACTTTTCATTGAGTCAGCCACACCAGTGATTTCATTAAGGTGTTTTTTGGCATTAATTGGCAAGAGACACACATTGATAGAATAGAACATTAAAATATTCTAAAAGAAGAAAAGGGCTTTAAAGGGAATAAACCTAACAGCCCTAAGTAATTCTGAGTTTTGCATTAACAAATTCAAAGTATGAAACACTTACTCTTACCACATATTTTAAATGCACAATCTCAACTGGGTTTGAGGTGCAAGTTTTGGAGAGAAATGCTTCCTTGAGTAGTTTTGTGCTCTTTGAAGTAAATGTGTAATAAACTGAAGCATAATTAAAAACACTGGATGAATTATGCAAACCCCAAACAATCTGAATACTAAACTTTCCTAAAATTAAAAGAAGTTAACCAGAAAGTAGAATTTGTAGTAGGAAAGAAGGCTTTTTCCTGTATTGCAGATCAGAAAAAACTCTGGAATTACATTTTTCAGAGGCGGTGGACATTGTTTTGGTTTTAAATAATGCATTATACTGTAAGATAATGAACAATTAAAAAGATACACAATAGAAAACGGTATTTTTGTACCCGTGTTTGCCAAGTTAAGCACACATACAGTGAAGTAAAAAAAGTATTTGAATTTGAAGTTCTCCCACTTAGAAATCATGGAGGGGTCTGACATGTTCATCTTAGGTGTATTTCCAATGTGAGAGACATTCTTAAAACAATTCTGGAAATCACATTGCATGATTTTTTGAAAAATAATGTATTTTTATATGCTCCTGCTGCAAATAAATATTTGAAGACCTGTCTAACAGATAGAATTCTGACCCTTTTAGTCCACCTTTAAAGGGCCTATATCATGCAAAATATTTTTTTGAGCTTTTAAGTGTGTTGTAATCATAGTAGTTCCTCATCTAAAACAGCCCAAAGTGGTATTTTGCTCCATTCAAGCATCTCTCAGCATTCCCCTAAAACCCTGCTATCTGAGCATCAGCCCCTCCCAATCCATGAAAACGAGTGGATCCTCATATTGTGACGTAGACAAGCGGGAACAGCCTCTTTCTGGAAGAGTCTGCACTTCTAGCAGTGTTCAGCAAAACACTTTCATTTTAAATGCACTATATGTACATTCATCTTTGCAAAAGTTTGTTTTCTATGGATGTCAAGAAGAGACAATGTTAAATAAATATATACACCATTAAATCATTAATTATTTAAAATTGGCTTTGAATAAATAAAATTGGAAATCAGTAAATAAATGTTGAAATATATGTGGCTTTAAAATATTAAAATTGCATTTAAAAAACCCATTTAATGACATGTTTATTTATTTATTCCATGGCCAGTGTGAAAAGACAACAAGAAATACATATATTTAATGTGAAATATTTAAATAAAAGTGTCAATAATTATCTAAAATTGGAAACAGTTAATTAAGTGTTTTTCAATGTGTCAATGTGTTATTCAAATTCCCTTTTAAATTATTTAATGAGATATTTATTTATTTCATGATTTAATGACATATTTCATGGTCCCGTTTGCAGCATTTCATTACGTTATCTGTCAAACTCAGAGGGCGTGGCTAACTCAGATCATCTGTACTCCATTGCTCTTGCGTGGTTGAAGCGCACAGTCAGGCTAACCAAGGAGTGGCTCCATAAGAAGCATACAGTATCAAGGTTCTGAAGCGGCCTAACCAGTCTCTAGACCAGGGATAGGCAACTCCAGGCCTCGAGGGCCGCATTCCTGCATGTTTTCCAACATACCATGATCTGGCATGTTCTAATTGGCTGGACACACCTGAAGCAGGTAATCAGTCATGAGTAGGGCTTGGATAGCTGGAAATCCTGCACACACTGCGCCTCTCGGGGCCTGGAGTTGCCCATCCCTGCTCTAGACTTCAGCCCAATAGAAACTCTTTGGAGGGAGCCCAGCTTCTTTGTTACTCAGCAACAGCCCACAAACATGACTGATCTAGAGAAGATCTGTGTGGAGGAGTGGGCCAAAATGTGTTCAAACCTGGTGAAGAACCAGAGGAAATGTTTCACCTGTATACTCGCAAACAAAGGCTACTGCACCAAATATTAACAGTGATTTTCTCAGCTGATCAAATGCTTATTTGCAGCAGTAGAATACAAACAAAAGAATTAAAAGAAATCATGCATTGCGACTTCCTGATTTGTTTAGATTATGTCTCTCACAGTGGACATGCACCTAAGATGAACATTCCAGAGTCCTCCATGATTTGTTGTTTGCCTCATTGTATCACTTTTGTGTCCAAAACTTTTGTTTTTGTAGTGAAGTTAATTTGTGTTTTTAAAACCACACCAAGTACTAGATCTCACATTTTCCAAGTAATGAATCCTTTTCTTTACTCCTTTTTAAAAAATCCTTTTACTGCATTCCTTTTCCATTACAGTAAATGAATATTTTCCTCTGTTGGCAGATGATCTTCAGCCTTAGGCAGTGCAATGTCTTATTTAAGACTTGACTGTCATTTTTACTGACGTCTGAAATTGAAAGCTATGAATAATTTCATTTCAGATCAAAATGCATCAATTTTCCACTCAACTCCAGCAGCATTTATCATCTTGAACAGCAGATCTAAATCAAGGCAGGACAAACAATAACATGAATGTTTACAGAATAAATGGGATCTGGTACAGCACCAGACAACTTTTCTATCATTTTAGGAGACCAAAGACCAACTGTATTTTTGTTTTTCCTGAATTCAGAGTCAGCAGGGATTCTAAAGTTCTTTTTGCGACTGCAGGAAGACATGTGGAATATTCTCGTTGCTTCAGATCTCTCACGGTAGATAAGCAAACCAACAGACGCACACAATAGCATTACTCATCAGGGTCATGTTAAGGTGAGGAGCCCTTGTGCTTTGTTGAGACAGATTTTTCCCTCCGCAAGACAGAAAAGCAAAATCATTTCAGACTGACCTGAAATGGCCTAGCACAAACATGAGTTTGTGCATTTATCCAGACGTCTGCCCTGATTATGTGTCTTTGGACGCACACCTACACAAATAGACACAAACACGGCTGAAGAAATTCAGGAACTGAGTTTCAGGTGCATGTCAGCATCGCTCAGCTGAAGTTCCTCATTAAGAGTAATTTCTAAGCATGATGGGATGATTAGCAAGACATATCTGGGATTCATCTTTGGAAAGACAATAAGTTACACCATCAGCTGGAGAGTAATTACTTCTTGGACAAAACTGTTTCTGAGGACAACTGCAAATAATACAGGCCTAAACTTGATATTAAACGTGGTGCTAGTAAAACAAAAGGAAGAGACAGATGTAAAAGACACTAAAAACAAGATTATTACTCTTTCCTTTTTGGGTAAAACCTGGAAGCAACAACAAAAATAAAATATTATGAGGAATAAAGCTGTAATGAATCACAATTCTGTAGTTTACCACCTATTTACATATTCATGTAACAGCTGAAAAGCTACACATTTCCAAAAAACAAACTTAATCACTAATAGCTGTTATTCCTGCAGCAAAACCATACAATTACATTTGAATTCTTCAAGAAAACAGATTACTGATCTTTTAAACTCTTTCTTCATGTTGCTCACTTTAAACACAGGGAATCTTTTGAACTTTAAGAGGCTGTCGATAAACTAACAATCCACTCAGTGAATGGGCAAACTCCATGTTTAAATTAGTCTCCTTCAGGAAGAGCATTACTTATTTATTTAAAAAAACAAAGTGCATATCTGAGTACTGAGAGAGACCTCTTCTGGTTTATTTTGTCTGATCCACGACACAGGTTTGTGTGCAGCTAAAGCTTCATTCTAGCGACCACTTCCAATGAAAAGGCAATGAAAACGTAAATAAATATGCACCTTTTGGGATTCTGTGTTCAAAAGTCTTGCAAGTTTCTACGGCCGTTTTCGGGCTTTGCGTACAAGATGTACGGCCATTGAATGGGTGCTAAAACTTAAACCAGATGGAACTTTGACCAATCAGGGACTCGGATTTGGTAGTGACGTATGAATGGAGTTCCTTTTAATTCCCAGAAGTACCAACCGTTTGAAAACTGATCAGGGAGGAGAAATTATTCATCGCTGTTTGTGTCCGGCTGGAATTATATGACACCACGTCATACAACCGCGAACAACCTCTGATCAGGTTCGGTTCCCGCTCTGCACGCCCAAGTGTCGAAAGGTCCTTGAGCCAGACGTTGAACCCCGCATTGCTCCTGGTGGTTATAGGTTGGCACTAGTGTGCGTTAGCGGAGCCGCCGCTAGTGTGTGAATGTGTGTGCGCTTGTGTGAATGAGACTGTGACTGTAAAACGCCTTTGACCTTTTAAGAAGATACTAAAGACCTATATAAGCATACGCCATTCACCACATATCAGACTAGAGCTTTGAAAAAAACAAACCCTAAATTGTGAGATTTGCACCACTTTGACATTTCGCACCAAGATTCTTAACTGTAGTGTGAACACCATGGGCTAAATCACATACCTGGTGTGTCGTATCTTAATATGCAAATAGGATGAGCAAGAGCAGAATGATTCTGTTGTGCAGTAACTGATGCACTGCTGCGTCTCCCTGTAGCACTCAACTGATTGCTGCTTCATCTCTTTTTCAAACATGTTAAATTACAGTATTGGTGGCATGATGTCATCTTATTCCACAAACTCGAGTCACAACTTCACAACTATCCATCTTTACTGTCATTTTAATTCCTAATTTAGCAGCCAGCAGGACTGCAGAGATTATAATCTGCTGCAACATAAGAGGATTCACTCTGTAGACACATGAAACACATCCTCTCTCTTGCATTCACATTAACACCTCCAAATTATGAAAGTGTGCAACCAATCCTCACATTCTGTGGCGTCACAGTGTCCTTGTTGCAAAGTCATCATCACTTCACTATAGTTGTGCTTGTCTGGTGTGTGTGTACTCTTTGTTTGTCCGCCGCCCACGCTGCCCATTTGTCGTGACAATGCTGGAAGGATGGTGCTTAAATTTATAGAGCTATAGAGAGAGTGCATAAAATGTACTGGCGCCTTTCCTAACCGGAAAGAAAAGTCACTCTTTAGAAGGCCATGAAAAAGTTTGAAAAAGTTGTGTTTTTTATTTGTGGTTCAGTCATTTTGTTAAAAAGGTTGTGGTGTTTGCATCAAATCTAATTCATCAGACTATGTTAGTTCAACACTTCAATACTAAAAAGTTAACAATGTAAAATTCAGCATTTATTTGAGCGCAAACTCATCCTGACAAACTTACACTACCACGCATGAGTCACTTCACAGAAAAAGTTAGCAGCCAGCTTTTGAGTATTCAGCTGCTGAAAACCCCCTCAGGACTCAGAAGATAAAACAAACACAAAAGGCTCAAAGCCGTATACACATCCAACCAACAAATTAATATAAACAGCTGGTAATTTTGTTGTTGCTGAGTGTGCGACTGCTTGCTAGCAGCCAAACAAACAAAATAATCAGTGCGGCTTGGGTTGCAAAATCCCAGAGGAGTTACAGCGACCTGCTGTGGAGCAGAAATGAGAGGACTTTCCAGTACAGAAAAGCATGCACCTGTAACTGCACGCTGAACATCAACAGGTTGATGCAATTTGAAGGTTTTTGGAGTAAGACTGAAGCTTTCAGGATGGGGCATTAGCAGCAGCTGAAAGCACAAGAGTTGTCAGTGTCTGATTGACTTCCCTTCCATCTTCAGAGGCAACTGACTGTTTGCTGGAGCATCTGGAGAGTCCTTTTTTATTATAGATTCTTCAGACTCTAAAGATGAGAGCTACAGCACTCAAAATATGCTTCTGAGGACAGCAGACATCAAGGTTACTTTTCTATTATAAATTCAATAAAAACGATACATTAATCACAAATGATGTATAACAGGAACTGAAATGATCCTAAAGCCTCACTCTGTTCATCTTTAGATATATTTTCAAATCGTTCCCTGTGGTCTTTTAAATGTGATTAGGCTGTTTTCCAACAGCTTTTTTTTTTGTCTGCTCCTGATTCACAAGGATTTAAATAAAAAAAACATTTAGAAATGCAATTTTTTATCTTAATTTTCTTTTTATATGTCCTCCATCACGACAAAAATATCACAAGAACATGTTAAAAAACACAATTTTCATTGGAGTGGGTCTATAATGGAGGTGACACCTTTCATTTGTATCTACACAAAACATGTTTTTAGTTTTGTGGTATTCTCTGTCTAGCTTTGCTCCTCATTTTATTTTCTCTTAGGAAATAAACTGTTGGTTCAAGGTAAATTGTGTTAATGCAATAAATTGATATGCTTTATTGATGGGCATACTTTGTACCACATGAAGTATGGGGACAAAAGCTTGGTAATTTTTTGCATCGCTGCACACAACGCCTCCATTACTGTGCCGTTCTGTTGGCAGTGAGTCAGACTCATAAACCAGCCAGATCCTTTTCCAGCCAGTTCCACACTTGTAGTTTTCATAAGTAATCCTGAGGCCTGTTTAAATAGGATTTTTATTTTAGCAGGCCTGCCATGGGAGGAAATGCGACAACCTTGATGAGAACATTTCATAACGATGTTGAGTAAACTAATGGTCGGGAAAGCTGTGCAGCAACAAAAAGCTTTCAGAAGAATTTGGTCTGTTTATGAACATTTTTAACCAGGATAAGAAAAACAAAACAGTCACAACTAACAGTTACTTTGACATGCTTTTATTATTTTAGCAGAGGAGGATCAGAAGGATTTAAAGTTCCTCTCTGATCATCTTTTGATCTATTGCAAAAGCATTCCCAGTGGTCTTTTAATTATGATTGCAATTTTAGCCATAATGAAAAAACCTGTTTTGCTTTCTAGGACATAGTTTCTGCAGAGCAGCAGGAGTTCAGTGAAAAAACAGAGTTGGGGGCAGCATCGTTGGTCCCAGACAACCCCGCCCCTCTTTCCCTCCCCCTTCCTCTACCCATTGCTGAGAGCTAGGAGAAAGGAGCTTGTGGCCCGCCCATTGTATTTTCTAAGTCAAAAATAAGCTCTTTTTTCAAACAGCATTTTTCTCCCTTGCTCCTGATTCACATCGATTTGACTAAAGAAGTACTCCAAAATACAATTTGAAGCATTGTCTTTACATTAATAGTTTGTGCACAACTTTGAAAAATAGTCTGAATACAACATTTAGTTTTACGTTGGACTTGCTTGTCTGAAATACAAATTTCCCCTGTTAAACTGTCAAAAATACGTCACGGGGTCACAGGCATATATGTTGAGTCCTGGGACATTGATAGTTCACATTGTGCATAAGTGTTTTGTTTTTTTTTTTTTCCTGATGCAACATAGGGCTGCCAGTTAGCCTACTTTAGCTCCGAGTTTGCTTAGCTGTTTTTGTTTTGTTATCCTCTTATTATCAACCAATTTTGACAGATGTGTTTTTTTATACATCTAATGAGTGGAGTGGTATGTCTGCTACTCCTATTTGGGAGTCCCCTGATGCTTTGTTTACACGACCACAAAGACGCTGTACGACGCTGTATTATGATCTGTTTATTCCATTTTCAACAGAGCTATTGCTATCAAGATAATTTTCCCGGTATTCGATTAATAACATTCCAAAAAGTTCTATTTAATTTAGCTTAAGAAATCAACCAGCACACATGCGCAGTGTGAAAAAAATCAATGTATATGCCGATGACCCCGTGACGTATTTTTCACAGTTTGTTAACAGGGGAAATTTGTTTTTTTTCAAGACAAAGAGAAGTTGCATTCAAAACAAAGACAAATAGTTTTCAAAAAAGACACGTCAAACGTAAAACTAAATGCTGTATTCATACTTTTTTCACATTTGTTTTTCCATACGTCTTTGTCTTTTAAAACATTTCAAATTGACAGCTATCTTACCTCATACAAAAACATGATTTTCATAAGATTGGGTCTATCATCACTTTTTAGGACATGTATCAAGTCTTTTGTGTTACATAAATAAAATATGGTCGTTTTTTGTTTGTTTTTTTTCTCACTTGACAAAAACTACAAATATACGACAGTGAAGTTCTTGGTGGCTGTTATTTTGTTTACATTTTGAATTTGGATTTTCCAGTAACTTACAAACATACTTGAACCGGTTCATAAGTGACTTTTATACAAGTGCAATCTGTATTCATTATCCTTTTATCTTCTTAGAGGAGCACCACAAACTTTGAGTCAATTTGCTCGTTGTTGTGGAGCTCATGTACAGGCTGTGCTCCGTTATTGTGGCGGATGTCTCCCAAAAGCAATTTGCATGACTAAACAATCTGCCGACGACACATCAGGAAGAAAAATGTTCTGATGGATCATTCCTTAGGGCTAGACATCTCATCTGTTTTATAATGGAAAGACATTACCCAAAATGAAGGTGTGCAGCAGTAAAGATTTACTCATCTATTTGTAAATCCATCTCTCTTAAACAAGTCTTTGGACATTTATGTGATGAATCTCTTACTATGAATCTACAATCCTCATCTAAACCATCGATGTATTTATTTGGGAAAGCAAAATCTTCACTTTAGGGAACAGTTTTGCCATAAATGGCTAAATCTGAGAAAATTTGACATCAAATATTGAAGATAAATCAAGTTCTTCAATTGCCAGCTCCAATAATATTTTTATCTATTTTCAAAGCGTTCCCAGTAGTCTTTTAAACACAATTATTTTAGCCTAAAAAAACAAAAAACTGTCATTTTCTAGGTCAACAACTCAGATGAAGACAAGGATTTATTTTGTGGCTTCTACGTCCCAGCTACAATCTTTTTCTATCTGGATTTTTTCGTCTGCTCCTCACTTACAATGATCTGAAAAAAGAAATAGTCCAAAATGCAATTTCAAGATAATATTTCAATATATATGTCCTCCATCATCAGAGAAATGCTACAAGAACATGTTAAAAACACCAAAAAATATGATTTTTCATCAGAGTGCGTCTTTAAGAGGTAAGTGAAAGAATTCACTATACAATGTCAGGGAGACTCAATGTCTCTCTAGCCATGAAGCCAGACACAATATTCTACGTTCAGTTCTCAGACTCCGCCATTTAAATTGTGAAATGAAGGATGACAGGAATCAGAGGAAGGTGAGACACACAGTTGGACAAAATGAGCTGTGTTTGAGCTCTTTTCAAAATAGCAAGACTGTTTTTGTCTGGTAAATCAGTTGGAGGCTATACAGGCTTTTACCGTATTTAAGGTTTTTAAGACTCACACTCAAGGGCTGATTCACACTGGTAGGATTGATTTCCATCAGGGATTATGTCCTTGGAAAGATTGCTTTGTTTCACCTGGGGTTGTATGAATGCAGCCAGGATAGTTCCATGACTCGGTTGAAATGAGCTTGGTTTGCTGTCACTCACAGTTCTTCCAGGAGTGACTCATAGACCCTAGCAGACAAGTAGATAAAAAGAAAACCAGCTAATCCCACTTGCCCTCAGACTAGCATACATTATTTAGCACATTCGCCTCCTCACTAGTCTACATTATGTTTACCTGAGATGTTGTCAAACTTTTCCATAAATTCCACTTCATCAGATTCTACTTCTTGCAGTATGCATTGTGCTTACAGTAAATTTCTTATTTTGCTTCACTTCCACACAGCATTCACAGTCTAGTGTCTGTTTCCAAGTGAATGAAGACCTTCGTCCTCTAGCAGACCAGCCAGTTTTCATAAGCTTGAATCAGATGCAATCTTTGATGCAATTCAAACCTGCCGAAATTGATGGGTATACAGGTAGCCATCTGTCCTTAAATCCAAAATTGTGTTTTTTCCACATTTCTAGAATTTTTTCGCAAGTTTTGCTTAATAATGGAAGCCACTGTCTTAATTTTCCTTGTCTTAGCTCCAATATTGCTTGCCTTTTTTTTTTTGCTATGTTGATGTTAGCTTGGGTTTGTGAGGTGCTAGAGCAGGAGAGAGTGCAACAAAGGGTTGATGACAGGCACAACTCAGAGGTGAATTTCTAATAAGCTCCTGCTGCGCTGCAGAAATTGTCTTGAAAAATGACACAGCCTTTTGATTTTTGCTAGGAACTGTAGAATCGTAATTAAAAAAAAAACCCTGGGAACAATTTGGCAATAGAAAAAAACCTAGTTGAAGTGAGACTTTAGGATCATCTTACCATACTTTAACTCGAAATCCTCAAGCAATTGCTGAAGCTGTAATTTGGTGTGTATAAATTGAGTTTAAAGACAAAGTGCTTCACATACTAACGGGTTAATTAGGCCTATCTGCTTGTCAATAACAGAGTGATGGGATGCATTACAAGCACAGCCATTTTTGTGTTTACAAGACTTTGCACAGTAGATGAAAAGATCAATTTAAAGATTATCCGTTAATTGTGTTAGGTTCCATTGAACATACCTGGCAGCATTGTAGATGGAAGTAGAGAAACACCAGTTTATTAGGTCTTTGCTCAAAGTCTTGTTAAAGCTTTATTGATCCAGCCGAAAGAGTGGAAAATGACTTCATGTCATCATTCTTTATCTCGAGAAACATCAAGTTTAAAATTAAATGCTACCAAGTTTCACTCATTTGATTTTTAAAAGAGCATTGTTAAATATTTTAAACTATCACATGGCTTTCTGTTTCTTTTTAGACTCTGCTGACTATACCTGACAGACTGAGTCTAATTTAAGTCTCTAAGGTTTTCCCACGGAGTGACATCTACCAGTTTAAACTGATTTTCAATGACTTTTTCTCCTCTGGAATGTGCTGTCCTGCTGCCATGCCTTCACACAAAGTTCTGTCAGCCCCTATTCTTCATTGTCGACCCACAACAGCATAATGAGCTAATAAAAGCCATTAGAGCACAGCCTTCCTCTTCTACCTTCAATGACATTTCCCGAGTTGACTGGAGGCTTGATAACAATAAAAATTCAAGTGGGTTAATCCGACAGATCCATGAAATAACCTATCAGGGCAAGTCAGAAGAATAATTGTTTTCTCCTGCATCAGCCCACCTTAAGCCCCACTCTACAGACAATGGCGTATTTGGTGTTTTTAACAAGTTATTGTAGCATTTTTCTCACGATGGAGGACATGTATGAAAAAAGCAAGATTAAAATGGCATTCCTGGGTGGTAGAGTTCTGGTAAACTACAGCTGTGCTGCAGAAACTATGTCCTTGGAAAGGACTCACGTTATTTGATTTTGTTTTTAAAAAATGACATATTCATTATTAAAATACCACTAGGAACACTTTTACAGTAAATTAAAATATAATTGAAGCAAGCTGTGCCTAAAAATACTTTAAAGTAAACCTAAAATAATTAGAATCACCAAAAATGCAGACAGAACTGTATAAAATATCTAATTTTCTCACAAAAAATGCAAATTCAACTGTTGCATCTCAAAAGTAGTGAGAAGTTTAAATATTCTAATTGGATTGCTTCCTAGTAGTTGCTTTTCTCAAAACCTATTGGCCTCTTTTATCTGCATTCAGAGTAAAGTTTACATTCAGGCAGTTGGCTACGAATATCGTTATTTTTTGGGATGTTTGTGATTTATGGGTGTTCCCTCATTCGTACCACATTTAAATGATTTAGTACTTAAAAATAAATAAATAAAACAGAACACCACCTCGCCAGTGTGGGAAAAATAAAGGGATAACGTTCTAAAGCCTGTGTGACTTCCTGTTTTTAATCATTTTTATGTTGAAGTTTTTTTTTTTTCCTTCATATTTTTTGCTTTTTTCCCCTTACAGGAAACTGTAGCAACAACCAAAACATGAAAGGTGTAATGCACTGACATACATTTGAGTTTGAGTGTACACACAAACCCACTGGAGCAAATGTAACTGATTACTCGAGGGAAAATGTTTCATAATAATACCAATAATTTATGCACGGAAGGTTTACTACGTAGTTCTTTGAGAGAAACTATAAAAATTTCCTGCTCCACCTGTGCATCGTCTCTCTTCCATCATGTTTGCATCCTTGCTTCTTCTTTTTCTGTTTGGTCTCTCTCTGGTTTCCTTTTCTGTGTGCTGTGATCATTCAACCATGACATGGCTGAGTGCTCAGAGGCAGCCATGTGCCATGGCGTTCACTCAAACGATGGCGGCACGTGTCACACATATTTGCTGTTACCATTCAGAGCCAAGCTGCCTTTCTTTTAAATCTCTGTCACCCACCTTTCTCCTTTCATTTATCTCTTTTTTGGTGCTCATTTGTTTCTCTTTTTTTCATCATTTTTCCTCCATCTTCCTGTAACCCTTTTGAGTCCTTTTGTCCCAGTAGGTAGATCCCACTTTGTCATTTGTCAACTATTTTTTCCGCTCTTAAAGTGGCTCATTCATCCACTTCAGCTCTTTGCCTCACTTGGGGAAAGCAAAGCATCCCTCTTTCTGTTATTTTGTCCTGCATTCAGTTCCAATCATCCTCTACTCCCCCTGCAGTGACACCTGGAGACATCACAGGCAGAGGGTAAAGCACAAGTCTCCTCACTTTAATTTAGGCTTCTTAATCTCAAGTCCTTGCCTCTGCAACATTGTCATTCTCTTGGTTTCAGCTCTCCATGCTAATTTCTCCTCTCTCTGCTCTTGAAGCCAAAGAGTAATTACTCTTCTTGCATATTTAGAAGAAGAAATTTATGTGTGCTAAATATTCAATGTTTGTTCCTGTTTGGAAGCCAAAGGCTTCAAACCTTTTTCTTTTCTTCTACCTTCTTTAGAAGTTGCTACGGTTAAGCAAATTTAGTAGAAACGTCACTGGTGTCATTTTCCTGATAGTTTTGGATTTGTATGAAACAAGTCTAAAAACAGGAGAGAAAGTGTTCATTTTCAAAACATTCATTCTTTAATCTTATGTCAAGTTGCTTTTAGATCAAGACAACTGTTGAAGAGCATTGTTAATAACTTCATCAGCTAGTTCACACCAAATGAGATCGTCATACCAAGCATTTCATGTTGTTGTTCACCTTTCGGCATATCCCGTCAGGGGTTGCCACAGCGAATCAAATTTCTCTGATTTGCACATTTGGATTGGCAGAGACTCTTAGGCTGGATGCCCTCCTTGACACAACCCTGTGTTTTATCTGGGCTGGGGACCGTCACAGGGAGACCCAGACCCAGGTCCCCCTTGTGGCTATGTTGCTAGGCAGTGGCATAAAGGGTCTAGTCTGACCCTCAATGGATTCAGCTCGTCACACCATCTGGGAAATGAACCCTGGTTTCATGTGCCAGTCCTCCATGCAGCCAATTGAGCCAACCAGCTGCTTTTATACGAAACATTTCATGTGATTTAACTAAGGGGTTTTTGAAGGAAGGGACCCAGAGAGGGGAGGAAGTGGGAAAATACAACTGCACAGGAAAAAAAAATAAACTTCAGATGCCTTAACACCAGGAGACGATGGTGTTAGCAATTACACCACCTGGCAGCCTCCCTCATCTTGTCAGACTTATTATTTTCTCCATCTCTCCTGAACGCCATTCTCCATTTTGTAGGACATTCATTGAAGTTCACTCTTAGAGGAATACCTTTTACAACTTTTAATAATAAAATGAAAACCATGTTGCTCTGAACTCTCTTGTAGTGCATGTAAATTACAGTTTTGTCCCCCTCATTTTAGACAGATTTCCTGTTTTAAATTGTTCTGAGAAATCGATCTTTACGCCTCTGCCAGTCTGCAGGAATCCCCCAAGTTATTCCTTCGTGTGGATTATCAGTCTTTTTTATTCTTACATGGTCATCCATGCCAAATTCCCATCACCTGAGTGGGGAGATTTCAAATTGCTGCATTGGGTCAGACATATGTGACCAATGTGTTTTTTTTAAAGAAAAACTAAATAGTACTCTTTAAAAAAAACAGCAAAAACAAGTTGTTCAAAAAAACGTCTCCACTTACTCCTAATGGACCTCTTCAAATGACACCTACTCTTAAAAACAATAAATAAGAGGACTTTCCTGCACTTGATCAGACATGACTCACATGATTTCTTTGAATCCTGTTTCAAGATTTTTACTTGCTGAAGGCTTTTGCTGCATATTTATTGAAGGCCTTCAATGGTGTTGGAGAAAGAGTGCAATTGAAGTGACTGCTAAATAAACCAGAACAGCAGCAGGAAATGCAGAAAATGGTTACATCGGTTTCACATACATTCAGACTGGATCTTTTCCTTTTTTCTCCTGTTTTGCAGTGTGAGCTGCTGCAATAAAGGGGCTTAAATTAAAACTCTTTACACGTTGTACCACCAAGAAAAAAGGGGGGGGGGGGGGGGGCTATAAATGTTCTTCAGTACTGCTACTAAGAGCAGCGAAGACTGCCAGATAGATGCTGATGTTTTAGGAACTCCTGTGGTGTTTGGGAGAGTAAGCTGCTAATTCAGTGTCTGCATCTGCCTTTTACTCCTGTCACATTTTACACCATGCAAACAAACGTAGCTGCAAAAACCTCGAATCAGGCTGTTTGAAATCTGTACAACGGGGAGGACGTGTTCAAGTCACGACTCAAAAAAGAGCGAACACGCACCCTCACATACAGATACACACATGTTTAGCTGCACAATCAGCATATTTCTGCTACAATTCTTTCGCCTTCCTTGCCGCAGTGCTGCTTCTACAAGTCACGCGACCTGCACCTGAAGTGCAGCGTGTGACTCATGCATCGGCTACACAGAAGGCAGAGCTCAGCATGACAACACACACTCGCAGGCGGTCGTTGCAGTCCCACCCACTCAAGCACACACCCAGCCTGCATGCAAATACGGAAACACACACATATCAACTGGGAGCAAAAAATGATCCTACCATCAGTTTTCCAAATAAACATTTATCTCTCTCCATTTTCCCTCCTAATCTGCAATAATTGTAGATGTCATCGCATTTAAATAATTATGCATGTACGTTCATTAGGTAATATAAGTCTGTTGGAATACAAACTAAAGTTAAAAGTGCAAAAAAAATTATCCTGATCTTATAGCATTAAGATGCTAATTTTTTCTGTGAATACAGTAAACGTGGATGGAGTATGTATGCTATTTTTTTATACAGACAGACAGTGAGCAGGAATTGCTCTCCAATGTAACCTTTCCATATTGTTTTTTTGACACCAACACCACAGAGTGTCACATGATGAGCAAGCTCTGCAGGAAGCCGGCCACATGAATGTATAACAGAGATCAAGACACAGAGGCAGAAAGAGATTTATCATTTCTGGTTTTGTGCACGGCTGGTGGTTTGTAACAAGTAAAGGCATTTCAAACCCGAAGAACTGGAGCACTGTAGAACATTTATGATATAAAAATATATAAGTGTAAATGACTAAATATACTGCAAGAAGGTGTTTCTTTATCTGGAGCTTTTGTTTTTTTTTTTTTACTCAGTTTAAAAATCAAACAGGGGCGTTTAGGATTTGGCGATCACTACACAAGCTTGTTATCTGCTTCGAAGAACAACTGTTTTTAAACCGAAACAGTTACCAATCTGAGACTGACATGGAGTTATTACCTACTGTATGTTTCCATAGTAACACTCAGTGATAGCATCTGATAAAAGGACGAAATAGACAGCTCATCATGCTGGCAGTATTTAGACACTTCAAAAGCTCGATTCTTGATACGATTTTTTTTCTGGCAGATGGTTTCTGTATTTTTCCAGAGAAAAAGAGTGTCTTCTGCCAATAGCAGTTTAAAAAAAGACACTATATGGAAGAATCAAACTCATTCTCCTTTGTAGGAGAACCTGAAAACAATTGAAAAAAACACTTAGACAGCTGCAAGACAACGTGTTACAGAGGCTTACAGAAATTGTTTGCATCAGAGAACAGACGTTTCCTTGAGGAAAAACATTTCTGTCTTTTCAGGTCGCCGTTACCAAGGACTGTGCATCAGGCGAGGGGCATTATAATGTAGATTTCTTTGGTCACCTTTTTCCTAATGTGGGCTGCTCATAAAGTCTGTGCCATGTTACAGAGGAGGCAAATGAACAACCGGTGGCTGTCAAAGCATTTTAAAGCTATTTTATAAAAAAGTCACCACCTACTTTAAAGAATTAGACACACACAAAGCGATAGAGGAAAAAAATGGAGGACTAACTGGAGAGTTTGACCAAAGTCAAACCATATTTTCTGCACTATAGGGCTTATAGGCGAATGAATTATCTATTTTCGAAATTATGTTGTATATAAAAGTGCACCAACCATAAGACATATTAAACAAGACAAAAGAGTCAGAGATAATGCTGTCAGTCAGACTTTAGTAACTGTATTCACAGTAACTAAAACTTGTTTGTAGCAAACTACAACTAGCCAAAAGTGTTAAACGGGCTAGCCTAGTTAGCATGTTCACAATACATGTAACTGTAACCTATAACTTTGTTTGCAACACGTAAAAAACGTACTTATACCACTAAAACAAATAGTACTGTGACTAACTACCAACCTTGTTAATAACACATAAAAAAACACAGTCTGACACTGCTATACGTTAACCATGTTAGAAGGGTTAGCCAAGTTGTCGTATTCACAATATCTGTAACTCCCAACCTTGTGTGCAACACAGAAAAAGCAGACTGATCCCACTTAAACAAATATTACTGTGTCTACGCTAACTCCATGTTAGTAACACATAGAAAAACACAGTCTAACACGCCACATGTTAGCAATGTTAGAAGTGTTAGCTACATTAGCTTATTCACAATACCTGTAACTCCCAACCTTGTTTGCAAAGTAAAAAAACAGACTAATACTGCGGAAACAAACGTTACACTGACTACACTAACTTAGTAACACACAAAAAACCCCACAGAGACAGCTATCCGTTAGCCGCGTTAGCAAATGCATGATGACGCCCAACCAAACATTTTGACAGAGCATCATGTGTCTGTCAAAATCTCTTCAACATCAGTAAGCACAACCAGAATAAATCCATATATAAGGCACTCTGGATTATGAGGTACACTGTCAATTAAAAAAAAAAGGCTTTTAAGTGTGCCTTAAAAAGCAAAAAATATGGTAAGTGCTTTGTTGTGCTTCACTCTTTATGTCTCACAGTTTTTTTTTACATAACAACTTGATTATTATTATTTATTTGAATCGTCTTATGTTACAGAGTTTCTTCTCAGCTTCTGCTGTGGCATGAAATTAATTTTAATTAAACAAAAGACTGATGGCAATGCATACAAAACCTAATGAACTGTGCTAACACATACAACTGTGTGATCACTGAGTTTGGTAAGATTTCATTTCACCTAAAACAGAAACTGAAAAAATTGCATTAAAGTTAGAAAAACTGCATTGAACAATTGGTCAAACGTGTGCTAGCAGCTATGTTATTTCATTTTCAGCACTTGGTCAGCTTGAAATGTTTTGCAGTCCTCAGAGAACTGTTATTTTTGATTCATGTCACAGGATAATAAAAATTATTCCACTCAAACATCCAATTTCTGTTTTCATACAATTAACAGTTGAGAGTATTGGGAGGGAGGTACTAAGCAATGAGTGGATCCTTCTTTGCAGTTTACAATATGAGCATAGTCAGCAGTTTCCTTGCTGTTGCGGAGTACTTTACCTCACTAATGTCAGACACGGTCACCTGCAGGAATAAGGGTAACAAAACACTGCTGTACCAAGGTCAGAGAACTGACCTTCTTGATCTTTCTGAAAACACTTTATGTGATTAATAGGACAGGGTCAGTCCAGATTTCCCACTTCACAACCCACTGGAGCTTTTGTGTACCACTGATGTGACTGAGTACTTTGTTTCGACTCATTCATCATTTGGCTATGTTGACCATCACTTTTATGTCTGAGGAAAGTCAAAAAAATCAAGAGGATGAATCCTGCTTTTTCCTTTCTCTAACTGACAGCTGTGCAAAGGACTGAAACATTTTACGTTGATTGATCGCGATCTGCAGAAACATGATCAAATATTGGAAAAATGCTTCTTGTTGAAACTCTTTCCAAGAACTTTCATGTTTCATTTTTTTCCCCTTTTTTTGTAAATCCATACAGTTCACATGAACCATATTGGATCTCAAGAGACGAAATACCCACAGGTCTGTTCCTCTCTATTTTTGGCCTGCTGATGTGTAGTCAGCACTGTGAGTAAGTGGTGAGGTAAGCAGCCAGCAGCTTAAATGGCTTTATGCCTGTGTGATCTTCTGATGGATTGCTGCTTCTCATCACATATATTGAACAGAGAGAGGGAAAGCAACTAGAGTAGAAAAGCCCAGAGACGTGTTTGATACAGCATCCTGTTATACTCCATAAGTATTTAATGGTTATGACCGTAATACAGAAACTATCAAGCTTTGCTTCTGCTGACCTCATTTTCTTTCTCTTTCTGTGTCTGTCTCTGGTAACCAGCTTTCCCTGTCATCTGCTCTTCCATCTTTCCTCCCTATACCCTCCCCTTAAGCTGTTCGCCTGTGCATGCTGTCAGACACCGTTTATTCCCTGCAGATTAAAAAACTAACAGATCTTCACATAGACCCCTGGCTTAATGGAAGCCAAACAGAGGTAAGCACACTTTCACAGCTAAAAGACAAAAAGGAAGTAGAAGCAGACATGACTTAGATGTAAAATCTACAAGAACCTCGGAAAGAAAATTTCAAACACTCACATTTTTCTAAAAACCAAAAGATATGCGTTTACAAAATCTGGAGTACTTTAAGAAAACTGCGATGACTAAAGGAAAAAGGATTTGCTGAGCCATCCCATTAGGGTGAACTACTTCTCCATTGATTATATCATGTATGCTTTTAATACAGTTTGAGCAAACTCAATGAAATTTATCCCTATGATTTAAATTACATTATATTTCATTATTATACTACAAACAGATGTGTACCGAGGTCACATGCACATGTGATTTAAGTGAACTCACTGCAGTCGTTTGTTTTATTCGCTTTGGCACCAGCAATGTTTTGGCAAATGTCCAGCTCACATGAACAATGCTTTTACTGGTGACAAAACAAAAATTCAGCATCTTAATCTAAGTCACTGCAGAAGTTAATTAATGACAAACAACATTTGTCAAACAAAAAAAACAACAATGCAGAGAAACATGGATTCATGGAAACACGGAAACTTCAGGTTTTTTTTTGCTTAATAAAGTTTAATGCTAAATTTTGACAGTCCAATTTCACAAGATGTATTAGGATTAAATGATTTTGTGTTTTGTCATGTTTCTGTCTTAAAACCTTGAACACAGACCAATCTAAATTTATTTTGACATTTCTTAATGACTGTAACATTCGTTATTATTTTAGTTAAGAAATTAAATGCCATTATTTTTAGCTTCTTAGTTCATGTCAAACTGGATGGTTCTGGCTCTGTTTTGCATTTATCCACAAAAAATAGATTTAACTTGACAACAGACTTTTGCAATCAGGTTTTGCAACGAGTTACCAAAGCTTTTATGAGTAAGATCAATAACGAAAATACAAATATATCTCAGGACAAATGTAGAAGCAGCTCTCATAATGGCTTTTGTACTGTCTAAAATCTAATTGGAGGGTTTTAACAGCGACAAGAATTTTAAAAACATATCAGTCATCTGATATTTAGATTTTTTTAAATCTGATATGGATAGCAGATTTTTTTTTCTTTTTTACAAAACCAAATATTTTCCATCTGCCTTAGTGAAAAGGGAATCCATTATGACCTTTGCTCAATTTGGTCTCATTACCAGGCCAAATAAGAAAAAAGTTGAGCAAAGTTTTTCAGTACTTTCATCACAACTGTACTTTCAAAAGCTGCCCTTTGATTTATCTTAATGAAAATAATAAACCCTTCCTGCAGCAATAATTATACACCAGCTCTCAGGGATGCTCATTAGCCTGAAAATACAGTCCGACCTTGTCAATTATATGATCTAACTACAGAAATTCTAGTTCATGCATGTGCAGTAAGCTGCATTTTCCCTGTGTTTTGGGGTTTTACTCTTTGCAATCTAGAGTGGTTTTTTTTTCAAAAAACATGGATTATATTGAACGAGTAGTTCGTCCCTACAGAGGCGCCGGCAAGTATGTCGCCGTGTCTGGGTTCACCAGATCCTTCAATCTCTCCCGATGTGGTGTTCTTCACTACTGCAGCGAAGCTGCGACTGACGGCCATTTTGAACAGTACTTCCGTCTGTGGCCCAGTTTGGGCATTAACCCGAGAGGGGGAAAATAAAAATAAAAGCGGTGGATCTTTTTATTTTTGTTTCAATGAAAATAAGAAAAAAAATATAAGCTAATAGATCTGGGGGGGATTGCCCCTGCTATGATGGCACCCGCAGGCACTCTCTGCAGCCTTTCACAGCTGCCGCTCTGGCCATTTAACTCGGAGACTCTCCGCAGGCAAGCATGTTGAGGACACCTTACAGATAGTGGAGTTCCACTGGCGGAACCAGGCAGCAGAGCTCTGCACCCCTGTGCGACAGCGATTGCTTGCTCTGCCAGACCCTAGCGGTGCTGGCTATGCTGTCCACTGGGTGGTTGGCTAGCATAGAGGGCTCAATAACAGTAGCTCCATGGGCTTTGTGTCTCACCGCACCTGAAGCCAAAATTGCACCACGCCGCCTCAAATCGCGTTTTTACGTTGACTTATCATTGAAACTTGACGCCCTTGCCACGCCGGCTGCCTCCTGTGTTTATGCAGCTTTACAGTCTGTGGCTAAATTCAGCGTTGTGTCCTTGGGTAGAGGTAGGTAAAAGCTCAAGAACACTGCTAAAAAGTGATTTATTTTTTTTTAAAGCTCCTCTTCAACCTAATACAGAGATAGGCAACTCCAGGCCTTGAGGGCCGCAGTGTCTGCATAATTTCCAGATATCCAAGCCCAAATCATGACTGATCCCCTGGTCCAGGTGTGTCCAGCCAATAAGAACATGCCAAAGCATGGTATGTTGGAAAGGATGCAGGAATACAGTCCTTGAGGCCATGCAGGAGTTGCCTATCCTCGTCCTAATCCAATAGCTTTTTCTGTTCCGAAGGTAGCCACAGGGAGTCAAACCCTTCTCCAGCCAACAGTGAGTTTACAATACATTAATATGTTTCCCATTTTGTTATGCTGAGAAAACACATAAATAGAAAAAATATTGGAAGAGTTGTTCTTCAGCAAAAAAAAGAAAGAAAACACAAAAACTTTAAAATGAAAACACACCAAACTAAAAATATGTTCAAGTTTATTTTGAGATGACCTGCTGCCATGGTAACAGTACAACCACACTATTCGAATGTGTTGTTTACTCTACAGCTAACAGAGCTGGTTTTCTTTTCATGCACAGAAAACCTTTCATTGCAGGAGGAGTTCACTCAACAAAAACAGGGATTTTTCCAAAAGAATGACCACTCCAGCTTGCTATCCTAGAATTTGCTATGGGATTTTACAAAACCTTTAAAACATGGTTCTCCTGGTAGATCAGTCATTTGTGGCATTAAAGCATTCAGCATTAGAACACTATACATGAGCAAAATTAAACCTGAATCTGCTGTTTTGCCAAAGATTTTTTTATGCATAACAACCCTGAGGAAAAACATTTTGGATAAACTCCCATCTGAAAATATTGCTTGCAAGGAATATTAAGACAATCTTCATATTTTTTTTAGGGACAGTCTCAAAATTATTGTATTATGAGGATGGACCCTGACTTTGTCCAAAGACAGCTGGTTCACAGCTCCAGCAAGCCCCACAACGCTAGCCAACTCTATATGAATTGGAGGAATGAATCATTTGAGGAAAAACAGCCTGGCAGGGACAGAAATTGGCCAAATTAACAAATTGAAAAACAACACGAATCCTACCATACCTTTACAGAAGCTATCAGCTATTAATATTATTTTTCTTCCAAAACAAAATTTGTTTTAACAAGCCATAAAGGAGGCTAAAAAAACAGAAAATAGACCAGGGTTCGGCAACCCAGGGTACGCGTGCTACAGTTGGCACGTGGATGGAAAGACAGTGTCACTCGTCTGTGTGATAACCATGAGCACTTGATCTGTCGTCTGCTTGTGTATTTTGGATTTGAAAAAAAAAAAATCAAGTTTGATTGACAGTCTCTTCTACCAATGAGCTTTTTTCCCCCTGTGGCGTTATAAGGAAAGAGTCCAATCACGCAGTGCTATTACTGTGCTATTACTGTCACCACACCCACCTTCAAAAACCTTTAAAGTTTCACACATTCCTTCCTGCGTCAGCCTTCGCGTAGGGGCGATTTAAATTAATGCATACCGTAGGAAAAAACAAATATGTTTGTCACAGCGAAATTAAAACAAAATTAAAACAAAAGTTGTGTCAGAAAGGGCATCCGGCGTAAAAACTCTCTCCCACCTGTGCGAATCCGGTGGCCACCCCTATAACAGGATACGCTGAAAGGTGAACAACAAGAAGAGTTCATATTCTAGTTGGTGATGGCACAGTTGTTGAGGAGAGAATTTTGAATTGGCATTTCATGTCATAAACATTGCTGACACCTAAAATAGACTCTTACTTTTAATTAATACTGAGGGCCTACTCACAGCGCACCTAAACTTTCCATTCCGTTTCCGAACTCTTTTTGCCATCAGTACTTATGCATAATGAACATGTAAACTTTTCCAGTAGGGGTTTAATTCTGCTTTACTTAAAACTCTGCAAGATTTGTCTTATAGCTCATGCACCTCATCCTGTTTTGGTGTCATGGCGTTGGTGTCATGGCACACCTCTGAAAGGCAAGCCATTGGACACTAGTATGGTAGGAGTAGGCCCTGAGTCTCAAACTGTTGGATATTTTGGTGATTTATTTGACTCTAAGTCAAACCCTTAAAAAGTAAGTTTGATTTTGCTAAAATAAAAAAAATCAGATTGCTTTTTTGCAGGCTTCAGTCAATACTACTTTCAGGCTGTAGAGCTGCAGCTTTTTTTTTCTCATTGCACCAGTAGCGCAGACAATATTGTGCTCATAATTGTCTGGGTCCGGTGTCTGCTGCAGATCAGAATGTCACGAGACAAAGTGAGCGAAGGAAAACATTCATATTTGTGAACACACCTAAAACCTTTTTTCTCCTGAAACATTCAAATTATCCAAATGACTGGTCTCTCTTCAGTCCTGACATTTAGCTAATGGACAGTCAGTAACACCTGGTCCCTACAGACACTACGAAAAAAGCTCTTTGGAGATCCATTCTTAGTCACTGGGTATTAGCACAAATCTGCATTTACAAACAGCGTGGTCTCTATGGAGTTAAAGCAAGCTCTGAGATTATAGCAAATTCTCATAGATTTATAGCACTAGACATCTACAATTACAAAAGTCAATTTAACTTTGTTGGAAATACATTATTTGTAATCCAATAAAGACGAGAACGAAGTGTTATGAAATAATTCTCATCAACCATCTATAAGAATTAACTAATTCAGTAATTTTAATTTTTTACTTATCAGTGAGAGTCAAAATGTCACTGGTCTTGTATAACAAGTGCTAGGCGGCGAGGAACATAAGGTCACTTCCAAGAGCCTCCTGTCTGGCCAGCATGACATGATTCCTGACCATAATGAGGTCAGTTCTGAGGCTGGGTTTGAAAGTGCTACCTGCAGCTAAGGCTCAAAATGTCATTTATTCCTTAGATTACTGGCAAAAAGAAAAATTACAACCAGCAGTAAAAACACAACAAAATTACCACGTGTTCTGTTTCATTGAAAGTGTAGATGTAAAATCGAATGTAGCTTGCAACCCTATTTTATGTATAGTCAACACAGCAGTGATGCTTCACCAGCAAAAGAACAAAACCACAAAAACAGGGCTACAAGACTGAGATAGAACCACAAATGGATTGTGATGCCTCTACAGAACGCAGATCTTGATGTGTTTATCTATTATCTCTTCCAATACTGATGGAGATTATCAGCTACTGGTAATCTCATGAGGAGCAAAATACACCAGATCAGCCAACCTTCAATGTTATGGTGGGTTGCATATTATTTCATCTTTTGCACTAGGGCTAAAATGCACCAACACAGTCATGTAGAAAAAAAATACATTTAAGGAAAGAAAAAAAAAACACTCTAAAAGGACCAAGAAAAAGCCTCAAAACAACAAAAGTGTTTCACAAACTTGAATGACTGTCAAGCTTTAAAAAATGAAAGGAGAAGGAGGATACCCCCGATACACGTACACACACATTCTAAAGGAAAGACACATTGAAATTCTAAATGACAGATTCACAGATCTTTCTCTTGCCTCTTTATCAAGCCTCCCCTCTGTCCTACCACCAACCTGAAAGACCCTGAATGGTATCTACCCCGTCCCATCTCATGCAAACACAGGTCAGTTACATAAGGTCTGTATGCATCCCCACATCCAGAACTTGCTGACAAAAATGTCCTCTTTCAGCTTGCACATTACTGCTTGATTTCCATTACGGGCCTTTTTGTGACACAGTCACACAGGAACATGGAGGATGCACAGTCTGATGCGGAGAGTCACGATTTCTGTGGTTGCTTATGTAACACAACCAGTCAAGTTTTAATGGAGGATATGTGTGTCATCCTTTAATCCCATTTTTACGTCATGTTCTCCTCAGTTTGTCATTCATTTTTAGACAGCTGGTTGATTTCTGGGTAGTAAAGGAAGTTTCATTTTGGATTGATGAAACGTATAATTTCAAAAATAATGAATGGGAAGAATTTAAAAAAGTATCATTGCTTCCTTTTACTGTCCTCTTCCTAACCGTGGTAAAAACATACCAAGACATTTTATCTCCCATAATTGAGCCTGATTGGTGGAAATGACCAGCATCTAATTGCCTTTTCATCTTTCCGTCATCCATCCTGATCAAACCTTGTTTACAAGTCACTGATGTGGGCGTAAAACGAGCTCTGTATATGTCACAGTTTGGGGTACATGGACTTAACAAGGCAAAGCTCTTGCTTTGGGAGAGAAATCTCTCCCAAAAGGAAATTAATTCCTAAATTAAAAACATTTATTTTGTTTAAATAGATGTTATGCAGAGACTTCATCTTTCCATGATTTGCTATGATGTCTCTTAAAAAATTAAAACGACTTAATGAACAACAGCCTCTGCCAGATGAATATTTTGATCTCTATCCTCTGGAGCTGCCAGAAATCAGCAGACGTGGTCTTATCTTACATGTCTGCTCGACTAACGTGGAGGAGCTTTTCTGATTTCATATTTTCTGTCAAGTTTTTACTGTTTACCAATGTAGCATACTGAAAGCTTCGAACGACTCCCCCGTGTGGAAAATCGATCATATTTAGCCAAATGCTACTCTCGCCAAGTTTCAGAAGTCTCAGCATTAATATTTATGTTCCGAATGCTCTTGATAAAATGTCATTTATAAGAAAAATAGAAAAACACATTAAATGCCAGAAAGAGTGCAAATTCAATGTGCTTTCCTCCCTTTTTAACTTGTCTCATTTTGTTGGCATCACTGTGGCTTATTCACTGAAATCCACATACAGAAATCCAGGCTCCATATAAACCAGGGTTGTCAAAGGTACATTAGCGGCAAGACTGGCTTTATGAAATCACTCCACAGCATGTGACTTGAACCTCATCCTCATCTGCTACTTCAAAACGTTTGTAAAAGCTTATTAAGCAACTGCTACAAATTAGAGCTCTCAAAGAGAAAACAGCCATTTTGTTAAAGGGGGGTGTGAAGACAGCACATGTTGGAATACATGTACTTAAAACTGACACTTGCCAGTGCATTTAAAGATGCGGTAAAAACGGTACACCCATGCCAAATTTGCAACTTGTACTCCAAAATGCATCAATTGTCTGAAATATCAACCCAACCAGCTCAAATATTATTAGTGGAAAGGGACTGTCTGTGGGCGAAAAATGGGCTAACCCGGGGATAGGCCACTCCAGGGCCGCATTCCTGAATGTTTTCCAACATACCATGGTCTGGCATGTTCTAATTGGCTGGACACACCTGAACCAGGTAATCAGTCATGAGTAGGGCTTGGATATCTGGAAATCATGCAGACACTACGGCCCTCGAGGCCTGAAGTTGTTTATCCCTGGGCTAACCTGTAAGGAGCACGTAAACCTGCAGGAAATATCAAAGTGATAGACCCCTCAGTGTTCATGAACACTTTTTTTCCCCATAGGCATCTTGTAAGCAACAGGCTGTAGAGAACACTTATACAATAGGCAAGGATGAGCAAAAGGTGAAGTAGGTAAGACGGATGTTGTATGGATTTTTTTTCAACCCTTAAATCTTTCAGCAAAGAACCCATTAGTGCTGTTTGCGTGATAAGTGTGTGCTCATTGTACGCTCCTTATGCACAGCCTGACTGTTGCAAAATAGGAAATTGGACAATTAGAGTGTAGTTTTTTTCCTACAGGCGTCCTACGGAGCACTTGCTTATCACCTACACACCCATGTGTGGCACGTTTGTGCGCAGTCAGTAAAGAACAAGTGTGCAGTTGTCAAGTCTGGAGTTGCCTATCCCTGGACTAGAGTGTGGCGTAAGGGAACCATACGACTGCATCACCCGTTTGTCATAAGTGAGTACAACTAGCCTTACGGACACTTCACAATAGCTCTCTCACACACATGACAAACGTATATTCCAATTTCAATGGCGTCCCTTTACCTGGCCGTTCCCGGCTCAAGGGAACTGCAGGACACACCTGTCCCCACCTTAAGATGCAGCCGCTCCTCTCTACAACCCTCCAAGGGCCCAGACAACTAACAGGTATGTGACTGAGGCTTAAAGTACAACTTCAGCCATAACAACATTGCATATCGCTGATATAACCAGCCTCTCTGGCTTGACCATTAATTGCTGGTTGTAGATGGTGCTGGTTTGTATTAAAGTCCACATGCAGGCTTTAAACCACATCCTGGACCAAATTCTTAAAGCCTTTGTCAAATGAGGCTTGGTTAATTTTCATCTGAAGCATAAAAATTTCAGATCCACTCTCCAGATGTTTGGTAGCTTTTGACTGAAGCTGTCGTCACCTTTAATTTTATGAGCAGTGCTGGACAAATATCGCCTCATCATAACTCGATGAAGCATCCATTAAAACGAAAAGGTCAAAACTGTTTCATGCAGCTTTATCCTTTTTACCATGGCATCCAATAAAAGGTTCACAAGATAGAACCACATCTAGATAATGACAACTCAAAGCAACTGTGAAATCCATCATCAGCATCCATTCACACATACATACACACAAAAAAGAAAAAAACCTGGGTTGAGAAAATTCTATTTTGTCAAGACGGAGCTCGGTGGGTGAGATGAAATTATAAGGGGTTGCCTTTCACTTGAACAACATTATGTTTTATTCAGAGGAACGTGCATTTTCATTTGACCATGATGTACCAGTGGACAGCACAACAGTCACATCCTGTCCAGCAACTCCTGCAAGCCAGGGATGGAGACGTTTGCTGATGCCTTTCAGCAATCGCTCTCAAAAGCATCTTATTGTAAGCATGAACGCAGCTTGTTGCAGATGTGAAGCTTCGTGTAGTATGGCTACTGCTGGGTGGTGAGATGTGTGAATCCAAACCCTGCAGAAAACCTGCCTTGTTTCTTTAGATTCGTTTTTTTTCTGTTCTTCAAAGCAAATCTCATTTAAAAAAATGAAATATTTCAATTAAATCGTTCTTTTTTATGAAATAACACAAATGGTAATCGATCAGTGTTAAGAACAACTACCCACTCCTAATGAAACAGGATGTTTTTAATGGTAAAATATGTTCTTCTTGGCTGATTATGAAACAAATATTTTACATTCCAGACTTTAAGGAACCTTCCAAATATCCAAACGCAGTTTCTCTGTTTCACTTAGCAGTGACACTTAGACAACTGCCAACTTCCACTTACCACTCATGCTGAGGCTCATCAATCACCAGCAGAATCTTGAACTTCTTGGAAAGGGAAGGTGAGGGGGCCGACTGCTCCACAAACCCAGCGGCAGAAGCAGCTGTCTGTTTGACCACGTTGGTGATGGAGCTGAAGGAGCTGAAGAAACCAGAGGAACCACCGGAAGACTGGGCCTGCTGAGGCTGCTGGGCCAGCTGGGATGGACGCCGCTCCTGGGATGCAGGGGAGCTGGCCGGCGCCTGGGATGGTGCCGGAGCTTTGGTTGGGGACTGGGCAGGTACAGGAGCTGTGGTTGGTCCCTGCTGTGAGGGAGAGGATGCCGTGGGGGGTGGTGGAGCAGGTGGGTCAGGCCTTTGGAGATCTGTCATGTAGCCATTGGGCAGGTTGGACATGAAGCTGCTGTCCGAAAGACGACGCCGGAGGAAGTTCATGGCTGCAGTTGGATGGCTGGTCGCTCAGGCTTCTTGTTTTCCTCTCTGCGTTCCTGTGAATGTCCAGATTGAACGGAGCAGTAGCGGAGGCAGACTGGACCAGAGGTTAGATGAATGACAGTGTAGGCAAAGCGGTCCAAATGGTGGAGAGATGTGTGATGGAGAGCTGCTTCTCTGTTGACGGAATGAGGAGCAGGAAGGGATGGATGTAGCGATGAAACAGCTTTGGTCCAGTCTTCTAGAGACAGCTCCCCAAAGTGCAGCCAAGCCAGCAGAACAGCGTGTGTGTGTGGTGTTCCACCTCCTCAGCCTCACGCTTCCAAATGTGTGACGTGTGAGATTGTGGATCTGCCTGCAAGAGAGAGGTGTGGTGTCGCCCCCTGCCGGTGAGGTGTCGGTGCTCTCTCCCCCCCCTTCAACTCAGCCTTCCTGCCTCTTAAGCCGCTGCGGGCTGAATGTGCTCAGGAGATGCTGGCGTCTGTTTATCTCACCCCTTCCTTTGCTCACGCTTCCCTCTGTTCTTTTCCTCTCCCTCTCTTACTCACAGGCTGCTGCCCCCTCCCCCTCTCCTCCTTCTCTCGCCTGTCATCATCCTGCTACATCACAAATGATGCTCCAGTGTTGTGCTGCAACACTGGAGTGCTGTGTCCCGTGTGCAACCAGGGAGGGTGTTTCCTAGAGGCAGGCGTTAGGTGGAGTTCCATGCATCCTGCAGCCTCTTCTCCTACCACCCATCTTTCCACCTTTTGGTCAGCACGCTTTCTTTCCTTGTATTGAATGAGACAAAACAGAGGAAATTAAATCAGATTCTTTACCGCAATCATGATGGTTCTCAGCAAGAATTGAGATAGAATTAGAATTCTTGTGTCTTCTTTTAGTGTCCTTTTCCACAACCTTTCTAAATCAAAGGTGTGATGTTAAGGTATTTTAAAACCGGTGAATCGGGGCTTAGTAGAAGATGCACACAGATCTAATGAGCATGTGTGATTCCACTCAATGTTGGTGAGCAAACAGTGGCGCCTGGTGGCAAGAAACACAATGACTTCTGCACACTTTAGAACATGCTTGAAATGCACTGATTTAATAATCTAACAAACATTAAACATCTGGTTCAAAAGGGTTTTATTCTGTAACTTTTATTATTTAAAAAAAGCTGTTTTTTGTGTCTTTTATGTTCTTTTTTTTTTTGCCTACGTTAAATCTCACGTAAGGGTGTACCAATTCGTTTTAACAACGATTCGATTCATGTCATAATTTATGGTTGATGGTACGATTCACAGTCGATACTGGTTTAGTTTTGATCCGATATGGTGCGTCAAATTTACTGCTCAACTCCTTGACGCCGCGGAGCAACCGCTGACAAACTTCATTCGTTGACCACATCATGGAAAACATGGATGATGTTGAGCAAGTAGCCTGTGTTTATATGTGTTGGAGAGCTCTAAAGAAGTGCTGGCTCTGCCCCCCGTGCGACAGCGCTTGTTTGTTCTGCCGGACCCTGGGCATTGAAGCTTGCTACCCTGTCCACCAGGCGGCTGGCTAACGTAGCGGGCTTAATCGTGGTAGCTCCATGGGCTCTGTGACAGACTGGCGACTTGTCCAAGGCGTTTCCCGCCTTTCTCCAACAGTAACGGGACAGCCTCCGGCAAAACTGCGGTTCCAGTGGTTTAAGAAAATGGATGGAGGTTCAGGATGAAAATCCTCGTATCGCATGGCCATATTGAATTCATTTTCTACCCTTTGATCTAGTCACTCAAAACGGCACATGCTCAAACCTGAGTCCCTGATTGTGCGTCAACCTCGCCGTGCCCATGGCGCTGTGATGGACTTGGCCGTTTTTACGTTATAGTAAAATAAACCTACCTTGTCTCAATCCAAATAGTATTTTCCAAGTTCAATTATCGATGTATATAATTTTAAAAACATTTTTTATGGTATAGGTCAATTCAAACCTGTCTCAGATAGATTGATCTAGTTAAAATAGAAATCGATTCATCGTTACACCCCTAATCTCACCCCTAATCCCCCTAAAATGATTTGGTTTGAGATTTCTATTGAAAGACCTCCTCATTAGAGACTTTGACAAAGTGCAGGGGAAAAGGAATAACCACGAGGGGAAAAATCAGCTTTAGTACCTCCAGTCTAAAGAAAATATGGAAGAAATGCTTCCACAGCCAAGGTTTTTCCTAGTAAATATGTAACTAATTACATATATTGGACTAAATATTTTTTACTGCAAATTCCCTTTTTTGCATATGGAGCTGTTTTCACATGCAGTGATAGATTTGTATGGATGAAAGTTTGTGACATTGTGTCAAAAAGACAAACTTTTAATAATTTTTCAAATCTGATTTCTCTATTTCAGATTGACGAAACTATATGTGCCTAATGATTTTGGGATCTGTGCCTCTCAGTACAAACAAGAGAACCACAGAGCATGAACCATACCAAACAAACTTTGTATAATCTTATCAGATTGTGTTTTAATTAGTTTTATGCTAACATCTTTCAAAATTAAAGATCTGAGGATATCATAATGCACAGCAACAACAACAATAATTTACACATTATCATACATTCTCCATGTTATCTTGAAATTCTTTTTCCACACATGCGTTTTCCTGACTACAGTATTCTAATCTTTCCCTGTGCCTGACTCCATTATGCATTCACTATGTGAGGCTATGAGAGGAACAAAATAGCTAAATGCCATCAGCAGAAGCAGTCTGCATCCAGAATGTTTGCTGCTTTAAGCCTTACTTAACAAAAATGCCCGAGGATGACAGGACAAAGAGAAAGAGAAGGAAGATTATTCAAGCAGGAAGAAAAATCCCATGCACGTCTGAGCCACATTAAAGAGCACAGCATGGAGTGAAGAGACTGCAGAAGAGAAGAAGAGGAAAAGAGCAAAACTTCAGTTCAGTTCTAGAATCTTTTTTTCTTTGAACGTAAACATTTCCAGGAAGCAAACCTGTATTAGTCAGTCAGTTATGGAGTTTAGCTATCACCAGTGAACATTTGTGTAGCGCTAATTACACATTGCTGAACCTTTTTCCCATCCATCCATCCATCCATCCATCCATCCATCCATCCATCCATCCCCTTAACCCGATATGACTCTTTTGGGGTCACAGGGTTGCTGGAGCCTGTCCCTGTTACTACCCTGTGACGGTGGGGTACATCCTGGACAGGTTGACAGTCTGTCGCAGGGCCATTTTTTTTTTCTTCACAGTTTGAAATTAAAAAAGTACATTTGCAGATTAGAGATTAGTGCTGTTTAGATATCTGCACATGATATGACCTTAATCCATGACCACGTCACCTTCTATCCGCTCATGCACACTGAAATCGATATTAAGCAACCGAGGTGTGAAGTACAGTGCCTCTGAGGGGCTTTTAGGTCTTCATGGCATGTTACTAAAAATTTACTAAAGGCGTAAGAAAATAAAGATTAAAAACCAAGGAAAACCTAAGAAAAAGGGGTCTCGTTTTTCCATGACTGCAAAGGTAAAAACATGCAAAAATGCAAAAAGCCTTTGAAGTGACTCGGGCTGAGTCAGTGTGGGGAGCTCTGCTTAATCAACCAAAAGAGAGTCAGAGTGTGTCACAGAGGCAGTGTGGGCTGCAGTCACATCCTTAGCTAACATCAGCTAACACCTCCCTTATATGACAGTGGTGCACAACACGGGACTCTTTTTTTTTCCAAGTCTGAAAAGCAAAATAAAACAAGAAGGATGGAATGAATTAAATGTTTTAGCCTTTTGTTTTCACAAATGATTAATAATACAAATAGATCCTTTGATTTTCAAGTTTTTGGCTCAGAAATTAATAATTTAAAAAAAGATGCTGTAGGACAGAGAAGCAAAAGTCAAGAAACAGCATCTTCAAGTTCTTTCTGTGCTGCTGCTCTGCAAAAGTAAATAATAAAACACAGAATTCAATTGTAAACCCAAACAGTTTCAAGCATTTCTCTTCTGCAAGCACAGAATCAAATGCACATATGAATACCCCCAAGATGTTTACAAGTATCTCTGTCTGCACAAGACACAGATACATATTTAAGCATACATAAAAACTCAGCCCTTCAGCATAAAAGTCTTTGTCTTGTCATGAAAAAAGTCAAGCTTTAATGACTCAGTTGTAATCAAAATGATTGTTTTTTCTGATTTATTTGCCTGGAACAACCAGGGCCATCTTCTTCATCCAAAAATGGGACAAATACAAAGTGAAGCATTTTTTTAAATGTGTAGAAGGATGTGAATGTAATAATATACCAGAATGGATATGTCTGGAGATGGGAGTGTTTTTTTTTTTAACGTTCATGGATGAACATGGCACACCCTCAACAACACAATGTGGATAATCTGCAGTTTTATCAGAGCCTTTGAGCTTTTTGCACATCTGGAAAGAGCAACAGGTGACCGTGACATGGCGTTACTTCTCCTTTATGGCCTCCGTGTAATCTGATGAAACTAAAGCGTTTTTGAGCAACACTAAAATCCTCTGCTTCAACACATCTGTGATATACTTGAACTGACTTTTAACCACCTGCTGTGGGAGCAAATAAACCAGAACAAAGCTGACACAGAAGGTTGACACAGACAGGTTGGATGAAACACAGAGAACACTTGAAGTTTCACACATTTTCTATCATAAACCAACCCTGTTTTAACCAGAGGTTTTAGAGTAAAAGAATGTAAAATCCTTTCCTTGCAACTTTTTTCTTCCTGTAATACAAATACACAGTACATTTGGTATAACACCAAACTATAAAGACAAAGTTTTCTTTCTGTAATTAACATTTCAGCTCGAATCATATGATTGGGAAAGGCGTACACAAATCAAAAACACACAACAGATATCTGCTTCAAATTTCTGTAAAATAATGCTCAGTGAGTTTGCATCATACTCTGATGCACATGTGCAGCTGGCAAAAAAACAAGCCAGCTCAAAATCACTCTATGGTGTTAAAAAGACGTTTTTTTCTTCCCACACAATGTTTCATTGTTCTGTGTCTTTTGGGAACAGCAGAACAATTGTGAAATTTGTCATGACAACGAGTAAAAGATAGTGAACCCCGGTAAAAATAACATGAAGTGAAATGAATCAATTTTGCATTAAATATATTTAATATTAAGGAATTGCAGAGAGACAAATTGTTATCACATATAAGAAATATATAGCCGATGCAGTTAATAATATACAGATAACTTATTGTATAATTCCTTGCTGTGGTTCTCCGGGAACATCTCATAGGAAAAAAAATGGACATGAGAGCCAAACAATCTCTCTGCAATTCAAAAACATGCAGATTCTGAAGGGACATAACTAAAGAACTGGTGTTAAATGGAAAGTACAGTAGATAGGATATGCCTTTATGCATAAAGCTATTTGTAAAACATACAAATCAAAATATCAACACTTGAATTATTTGTGCAAACTTAATTCATTTCATCAAGATTTGTTAGTAAGTTTTTTTATTGCCTTTAAATAAAAATACTGAAGCAGTGGTGCCGACAGCCTTTACTGTGGACAATCTTGCATTTTCATTTGATGTACCATCACTGGGTCCAGGCAGCAGTGGCCATCACCATGGCAACAGGCATGCAAAAAATTTGAAGAAATCTTGTGGTTTATCCCTGTGGTTTTTGATGTGTTTACCTGCATGTGTGCCATGGGCTGGAATCATTTTGGTACGAAGAAACAAAATAATTGAAATTATGGACCGAAAGAAGGCTTTGCCTAAACAAAACATTCAAATCTGCAACAGTTTTAATGTCTTCAGGCAACATTTCCAAATGTCCCGGTCCCTTGAAGAGCTAGTGTTGGATGAAACTCATATAAAATTAGGTCGTGGAAGAAATGAGCTGTTCAGATTAGTTACACGTTTTAAAGACCTCAAACACTGAGATTTAGCAAAGCCTTTACCTGAAAAAGTAAACCTTTTAGGTTTCCCTCCACCTCCATCAGAGGGTTTTATATGAGGACACCCCGAAACAGAAACGTAGTCAATCTCTGTTAAAAATTACAAGATTTTACGTTTTTTATGATTAAATTCCAACTGGTTTAAAGTATAAGAATATGAACTTAGATTAGTTTTAAAAAAAGCTTGATATTTTGATCACTTACCAGCCTATTTCAGAAACCTGCTCCTTAGTTTAGGGTTTCATAGCTGAATTTAGACCCTACTTTTAACTGGCCATAAGATTTTGAATTGCAGTAACTGATGACTTTAGATTTTCTTAGATATATTGCTTTAAGTACCAGCATAAACCAGTGCTTTGAAAACACACATCTAACGTCCGGAACTGGTGGAGTCCGACTAAAAATGATGAAGACCGTTGGTGGCAGGAACTTAAACAACTTTAAATAAATAAAGAAAAAAAATTAAACATGACAAAAACACATTAAGAGAAAACAAAAAAAGGTGACAAAGCAGGTGACCTGGCCATGAAGACCTGGAAAACAGACATGATCCAAGGATAAAAAGAAAAACGTATTAGTAAAATAAAATGAAAGAATCAATGTTGATCATGTGCACATATCTTGCCAGTTCAGCTGAAAAGAAAAAAGATGAGAAGAAACAGTCTCCGAGCGAGCAACGTGCTTTAACACTGAGACTAAGCTTGTTGTAAGCTTGAGTCAAAATACACACAGAAGGAGGACAGAACCAAGACAGGTATGGGTCAGGATTAACAGAGCAACAGCAGTAAAAACCCACTCAGTCCATATGCATAAACAAAACAAGACTTCACACTAAGTGCTGCTCGATGCCAGACTAAATACTGTTTGTGGTGATTGCATGATGCGGAACAACTGGAGAGACTTAAGCACAGGGAGCAAAGGCTGATGGGAGATGTTGTGAGGAAGATCCTCAGGAGGATGTCAATACTCTGGAGATGGCTCCCTCTGGTGGTCGGAAGGGGAGCTGGAAGTTCTAGGCTTGACAGATTTATTGTACCGTCATTTATTCAGTGCTTTTTTTGTCCAAACTCTAAATACACTAAGATTTTTTTCTCATCATACTTGTGTTTAAATTAAGACTAACAGCATACTGTAGGATGATTTTCCGTCTGTGATATCATTGTTTTTTTTCTTAAACATCTTAAGTAAATACAATGCAGCCATCACAAGAAAAAGCGAATACTGTGTGAGTGGTGATCATCAAAGTGTCAGACTAATCAGTTTATATTCATTATATGTATCATTTCATATTTTTTTATATAGTCACATGTGATGAAATAAAAACCTTCAGGAAAATAATGCAATTTCTTTCTTTCTTTCTTTCTTCTTTTTTTTCTTTTTTAGCAAAGCACTTTACTGTATTCAACACATTTCCTATTATTTATTCATTTATTTTGTGATGTAGGCAAAACAAAGGTGAAATAAATCTTATAAGGAGCATAGTTACCTCCAGGATTGAAGGAATTCTTGAATGTTAAAATTCACCACAGTAAAATTAAATGATAATTTTACAAATTTCAAAATGTATAACATTTTTCCTATCTATTACAAATGAAAGCATTATTTGTGACTTAAGGGTATGTTAAATAAACATCTCAATATCGGTGCTAAATATTAAATAAAAAATGTAAAGATAAATGTATACCATGCATGTCAAATGTAAATGTATATATTATTTTAAAATATATAAATGTTAAAGGTAAATGTGCAAGTTAATAAAGTACATTCATTTCAAATTGTACTATATATCTAAATTCCCAAAATGAAAGTTAAATACACATGTAACTTTCAATTATTAACATTGAATATTAATATTAAATATTAATGTAAATGTGAAGTGTAAGTGTTGTATCTAATTGTAAACCCAAATGTAAAACATAAAAATGTAAAATGTCAATCTGTATTTTAAATAATGTTACATCTAAAATATATATATTTATATTAAATTTTAAAGTAAATTTGAATCAATTTGCATTTAAATCAATTTACATTTAAAATATAAATCTATTTTGAACATTTATTTTTATGTTGACATTCTTATTTATATTTAGCGTTTAAATTTAGATATAATGTTTAAGTTTAACAGTTTTATTCATATTTACATTTACATTTGATGTTTACACTTAGATTTAGATCTAACTTTTGTATCTAGGATTTAGAAATATTTTTAATGTTAACATTTACATTTGTTATTCACAAGAAAACTTAACATTTGACATTTTTATTTTACATTTATATCTGATATTTAGGTTTTTATTGAGCATATACAAGTACCTATCCGTAAGTCACAGATGAAGGCCTTATTTGGGATAAATCCTGACAAAATGTCAGGGTGTATCCTCTTCCCTAGGTGCTGTAAATGCAGCACCTAGGGAAAGAAATGCTTAAATCTGGTAAAATTGCTAATACATTTTCATGAGGTTTTTTTATCTTCAGAACCCCATAAATTAAAGCTCAAAAATATAAAATAAAAACAAAACAAAAAAAGGTAAAAAAAATCTTAGAATATATTATCTGCTATTATTGTACAAACAAACAAAATGCTTTTGGCTGCCTCAATTTGTCATGTGTCATTTATAAACTCAATTTCCCATCATCCCCCACTCCGCAGTGGCTCCCGTGACGTTTATTTTAGTCGACTGTGTAGCACACAACTGACCCGTCCAAACTCAGCACTGAGTATATGAAAAAACCCTGTTTTTTTGTCATGCAAAATAGTTTCGACGAGACGTAACGTCACTAAACTTTTTCTTTACGGAAATGTGTCTCCTACTTTATTTAAAGACTACTTTTTGCTGTTTATGTTGCTCCTTGTAGCGCAAGGATACAGCAGTAGTTCGTTTAAACATGAGTCTTCCAGCTCTACACAACACCGGCGTGCTTTACCGGAGAATCCTGGCCCAGTTCCCGCAGGACATCAGCCTGGCCTTCGCATACGGATCCGGTGTTTTCAAACAGCATGGAACCAGCCAAGGTCAAATGGAGGTAAGAGGAGGTAACAGACAGACAGACCCGGCTGCAGACTGACAACACAAGGCTGGGGCAGTCTGTCAAAATAAGAGCTGTTTGTGGAGAATTTACTTTACTTATTTTAAAATAATCATTCTGTTAGTTGATTATTACCGTTATATTTAAACCATAACTAAGTCATGATTATAGTTGTATTTTTTTTTTTTTTCAATTTAAAGTTAGTAAACAGTCTTTTAATTGATCACTAACTGGATGCCATTCCTACATTTACTGCAAATAGACATGTGATATGTGTGCATGGCTGTGTCTGTGGGCAGAAAAACATGCTGGACTTTGTGTTTGCTGTGGACGACCCAGTGACATGGCACACCATGAATCTACTGCAGAATCGTAAGCATTATTCCATCCTCAAGCTGTTGGGTCCTGGTATGATCAGCTCCATACAGAGTGATTACGGGGCTTCGGTTTATTACAACACCTTAGTGCCTGTGGATGGAAAGGTAAGATTATTATTTTTTTTCATCATTTTTTTTCATCATTTTTTTCATTCATGTTTTTTATTTGTTGTAATGTTTTAATTGCATTAAATAGAATTCAAAATGTGATCCCTAATGTTTGGTTTAGGTGAGGCTCTGGAGCCACCCTTTTGTCCATCTATTATGACTTTTTGGTTGAAGAAATGTAAAACATTTTTCATCTAAAAATTGTAAAGTACTTTTTGGACTATACAGGGGCAACTAAGCAAAACAAATCAGTCAAACTTGACTCATCTCATTCCCAAACAGTTGAAGCACAGTACATAAGCTCCAGACTACCCATGAACATCCATAATACTCCAACAATTCATGAAGTGGTGTGGCTTCATCATTGATCAAAGTCATGCCAAACAATTAGACAGATTTTTGAGTGCTGTGTACCACAGACAATCTGTTCAAGCACAACCATATTCATAAGGTGCACCGGGTGATAAGGTGGACTGTCCATTTGGGAAAATAATTCAAGGATTTTAATTAATGTAGCCACTAGAGGGCCAAATCCAGAATCTCATTGTGCCGGTCCCAAGCCCAGATGAATACAGAGGGTTGTGTCAGGAAGGGTATCAGAATGATAGATGGAGGAATCTGATTCGCTGCAACCCCTGAAGGGAAAAGCCGAAAGAAAAAGAAGATCATCAAGAAGAATTGAAAGATTTTAACTACACCATAAACTGTCAAAAAATACTATAAAGGTAACTTAGTTAGCTCTGATTTAACTTTGGTTATACATTTATAGCTAAAAAGCTGTCAAAAGTTCTAAACAATGTCAGATTTGGACAAAAAAAGCTATTGTCTTCTGAATGTTTATGTTTTATTCTTGCGAAAAACACTACAGTTCATTTATTTTTATCATCATAGTGACAATAACATAAATAGAAAGACGCACTGCACTTTTCTAAGGGGTGAAGCAAGACTTTGAGGCTCCTATTGGGCTGTGATCAGTGAGAATTTGAGCTAAATGGTTCTTTAAGGTGGCAGACCTCTGTTTTAATAAAATCTATTTTATTTGGCTTTTTTATTGCCACTTTATTTGGGTCCACACCACCGATTTTAATCAAAGTCGCATAAACATGCTCCTCTTCCTCCTAGATGATCAAATACGGCGTGATAAGTGCAGAGTCGCTTGTTGATGACCTGCTGCACTGGAAGACCTTGTATGTTGCTGGTCGCCTTCACAAACCGGTAAATATACCAAACATTGAAATCCATTTTTTTTAATAAATGCATATTCTCTTAAAAGTCTTCCAACATTTATTTTTTAGGTTGTTTGCATAAATGTGCGCATTTATGCTCATTGTAGTTGTTCTTTTGCTTTTGTGCAGGTGAAGATGTTGGTGCAGAATGAGAACGGAAAGCTGCGGGCCGCTCTGGTGTCCAACCTGAAGAGTGCGGTGACAGCCTCCATCCTCATGCTGCCAGAGAGCTGCTCCGAGGATGACCTCTTCCTGCAGATTGCTGGACTTTCATATGCTGGTATGCTAGTAGTCTCACAACAGGGACATTTGAAGCAGGGTCATAAACAGCGACAGACTGAAAAAAATAAAATAGGAGGTTTCAAATAAGAGAACAGCGCTACTGGGAAAAAGGTCAATAGAGCACAAATAAAATGAATTAAAACTGTGAATCGGAAAAAATGAAGTGGATTGAAATATAATTTTTTTAATAGTTTTTATCAAGCTGATTTAGGAAAAAAACAGAAATTGCAAAACAGACATTACATACATATAATTTTGCATGTCTGAACAAGTTTAAAAATAACTGTAAAGTCCTCTGTAAATAGCTGTGATGAGGCGTCTTAGAACAGCAGATGGCTGCAATAATGCCATGTTTTTTTCTGTCACGAGTGGAGACGGCTTCAATGACATCATATAAGGTTCTCAGTTTCTGTCACAGCCTTCAGATAGAGGATGACAACAGCGAAAATGATTGGAGAACTTGTGCATGAAGACATGTAGCTGAGTAATGGGAGCAGCCCCTGTGTTTAGTGTAAAGAGAACAAGAATGTGGAGATAGAGGATCCCATCAGACTTTTTTAATTTTATATTTTAAAAAAATGTTAATTATCTCCATTGGACATGTGTCATTTTTAGAAGGCCTCTATCTCACAATAATGTGAGTCCAAAAATAACTTGCATTAAATGTACTTGCTTCTTACAATAGTTTGTAAACTTACATTAAGTAATTCAGGCAAACGGTAAAATGTGCAATTATTGATGAATAGTATTTATGTTACAAATAGCAACAAAAAAAATCCTATCCCCTTATGCTACATTCACACCGGGCTCGAAAACACACATTCAAGCAACCACTTCCAATAAAAAGTCTGTGTAAACGAATGCAAATGTGCATTTTGGGCTTTCGTGTTCAAATTCTCGTGTTTATGGGTCGCTACGGTGATTTTTACAATTGTTTTGGGGCTCAACGTACAAAACGTGCAGCTGTGTTGACAGTTCAAGTAGGTCAAACTTTGAAGAATCAGGACTAGTACACGCACTAGTATCAGGTACTGACAGACAGTCCAGTGTGAACAACAGATGCTAAAAGGGCATTCCCGTTCCTGAACGTGCATCACATGCCCGGTGTGTATGTAGCAGAAAACATTTCCTTTATTAACAGATATTTTCATTAATACTATCATTGAAAAAAATAAAAGCTGTGAAAAATGTTATTATGGTTCTAATTTTAAACCTTTTATGAAAGATGACTTTGGGATTTCAGTAATAGCATTTAAAAACTGAGGTGATGTAAGCTAAATGTCAAATGGTGTATTCTTATATAGCGCTTTACTACCTTCTCAGAAGGCCCAAAGCGCTTCACGACCACAATCCCATTCATCCATTCACATGCACGTTCACACACTAGTGGCAGCTCCACCAGGAGCAATATGGGGTTAAGTGTCTTGCTCAAGGACACTTCGACACACAAAGCAGATACCAAACCTGTGATCCTTTAATCAAAGGTCCACCACGCTTTACCTCTTCACAGTGGAGTTAGTTTTGTACTAAGTCAGTGTGGCACAAAACAACTATAAAGTGTTGTAGCCAAACTAATATACTGGCAGCTGTTTTTTTTAACTTTACATTTAAATTTCATGATTTTCTTAAAACTTTCATGCATACCTTTGTTAGAAATTCTTCTAGCTCTATGGAGTGTATTTGACGTTTTCACAGGCGTCTGAAATGTTCTTTTAGTCAGAGTAGTGATGCTGTCAAATGGATGGAGACAAAGTTATCATTTAGTTGATCCAGTGGTTGTTTGTTCTGAGTGTATGAAAATGGGAATGCTCAGTGTAAACAAGGATGCTTTTGCGAGTACGCAAATGTGACATTTTCATTTCCCGCTTGGGAGAAAACTTGTGGAAAGTCTTATAAATCTGTTACAGTACTCACACTATATGAAGGAAACTAGTGGGAAAACTATCAAAGACAAATGGCTGTTTTCTTTCAATTGATGTGTTTGTGACCTTCTTAAGGTGACTTTCGGATGGTGATTGGGGAGGACAAGTCCAAGGTGGCCAATATCGTCAAAGACAACATCCAGCACTTTAGGACTCTGTACAGCAACATCCTACGGGATTGCCCACAACTCGTCTACAAACCTCAACAAGGAAAACTCGAGGTATTATGTGCACCTTTCCGCACTGCGGGTTCATAAAGTCCTATCTTATCTCATCTAAACGGACAAATTCCTGCCAACATTTACTTGCATTTATAACCTCAGTTTGTGATTAGTCTGGATTTTTCTGTTTATGATCCAAATGCTTTTCAGCACTTTACTGGTTAAAAAATAGTGTGCCAAGAAAAAAACTGTTCAGATTGGATGTCTTTGTGTACTCTAACTGTCCTCAGGACTCCCTTTTACACCAAAGGAAATCTTCAGCACGTGAGGCGACACACAGCACTGGAAGAACCTGTTCAATGACTTTGGAGTAGGAGCAGTTAGGCTCCGGTGTACAGTCCCAGTACTCCGAGGAACACTGAGACTTACCCTACTTTACTAAAGCAGCAAATTCATTTATGAACAGGTGGCTGTGGCCATACAAAAGCATTCATTTAATTATTTTAGGTTCAGAAAGCTTCATTTGAGCAGCTTATTAAAAAACAAAGACAGGTTTGGAGCTTCCCCAAATAAATGCTGAAGCTTCATTTATTTCCTTTGAAAGTGATCTAATACATCAATACATGAAAATATCTCGTAATAATTATCCACTTTTGATTAAAAAACTTTTGTGTCAAGGACAGCCATGCTCACACTTAGCTGGCTTTGTGTCTCTCTGTTTCTTTTGTGTTGAAATGCGTCACTCTCCAGGTAGACAAAAGCCCTGAAGGCCAGTTCGTTCAGCTGATGGCTTTACCTCGAACTCTCCAGCAAAGAATCACAAAGCTGGTGGATCCCCCTGGAAAAAATCGGGACGTGGAGGAGATACTGTTGCAGGTGGCGCAGGACCCCGAGTGTGGAGCCGTTGTGCAACAAGGTAAAAGAGACGAGGTTGAGTGTGGGATTACATCAGCTATGGAGAACAAAACAATTACTCCTGTTTGAATTAGAAATGGAAACGAATGGAAAAAAGTCAGTAAATTTTCGTATCAGGAGTTTGGTGTCAGTTAGACTAAAGATATGAATGGATTAAGTAAAACAATAAAACAACCAGATATTTCTAATTCTCCAAACAGATGAGGTTTGTTGTTCTTTTACAGGAATCTCATCCATTGTTAAATCCTCTAGTATAACACAGAGCATCAAAGGCATCGCAACAGCTGGTGAGTCAGTCTCTGTAAAATCCTACATTAATCCACTTCAGTTTCTTTTTTTATTATTTATGCATTTTCCTTTAAAGACCCACTCCAATGAAAATTGTGTTTTTGACAATTTCTGGTGGCATTTTTCAGATGATGGAGAACACCTATTAAGAAAATGAAGCTTTAAACTGCATTTCTGAGTATTTCTTTTTTCAAATAATAGTGAATCAGGAGCAGAGCAAAAATTCCTGTTTAAAAAGCTGGTAGTTGTGACGTAGGAACTACAACCGACAAGCCACAGGCTCTGTGCTCTGCTCCATTCTGATGCCATCCGCTCGTAGACAAATAGATCCATGTACGTCTTTGTTTTCCTCATCCGAGCTGGCATCTGGATCAGAACTGTACGTCTGGACAGCTCCAAAATTGCTCGCCATTTTTGTAAACAGATGGACGACAGGCAATGAGGGCAGGCTTAATCTGCACCAACAGTCCCGTCTCCAACTTATTGGGGAATTTCTAATCTGTAGAAACTATGTCCTAGAAAACTATACAGGACATTTTTGATTCGGGTTAAAATCGTAATGAAAAGAGCACTGGGAACGCGTCTACAGTTGATCAAAAGATGATCGGAATGGGACTTTAAAGCTAAAGGAACATAAAAATGCATTGACTCTTAAGGAGGTATGTTTGTGTCATGATTTCTCTCAAATATTTTTAAAGGCTGTCATTGGCTGCATATGAATGCAAAAAACATTTTTTTTGGACAAAGCTAATATCTCCAGTTTGTGTGTTTTTTTTTTTTTCTTTTATTGCCTGTGTGTGAAAAGGCACTCCTGTGATTTCTCGCCTCAGGCTTGTGGAAAACGACATCGTACAGCTCCAAAAAGCTGATGAAGATGTGGAGGGGCTCCAGGAGGAAGCCTTCTGTCTCACAGATGTCCTGAAATGCTGTCTATAAACCTGTCTGCACTTGTTTCTGAGATGAGACATGATTCCACTGTGACTGATCCCATCCTGGTCTCAGGCCGCATCGCAGCCTGTAGATTAGGGGACACCTCTGAACTCTTCATCACTGAACTCGTGGTCATTATCGTGTTAAATGTTGCAGTGAGTGAGCTCTGAGAGTTAAAAAAAAAAACTGCACAAAGTCTGCATAAACGCAGCCTGAAACATTTACCTCAAGTTCAAAGAAGAACTTTGTTGTTTATTTGTCAGAACTGCACAAAGTTACTGTTGACGGATGAGAAAAGCTGCTTTGCTCTGGTCAGCTTCACAAAGGCTTTTTTGCCCCACACCTTCGCATTGACCCACCACTGGGAAAAGGCATTTCTAACACAATGTTCTATCTTTGACCCGGCTATGAAACTGTCTTGGTCTCGTGTTTCTATTTAAATGTTTAATATCCAGCATTTTTACAAGTTTGACTTGTAGTCAGCCTTTGGACCCCACAAACACCGTTTTTCTGTCCTTGTCGTACTATATCAAGATCTGTTTAGAATCGCTCATGAACTTTTTAACCTGCTAATTCTAATTGGCTGCATTTTCATAATTTCTGGTCCTTAACAGTATGTGGTCGAACTCACCTAAAAACAGTGTGTTTAATACACTTTTTGATTAAACTACAGCTGGATTCACTTTGTTTTTGGCCCTTGTCTTTTTAATGTTTTTGTTTCGATTTTTGGACAATTGGGAGGAGAGCCCGGAGAAAGCCCGCACATGCACGAGGAGAACATGCAAAGGCCACACAGAAAGAGCCCAGCCGGGATTGTAACCAGGGCCTTCTTGGAGGTTCCCACTACAGGAATTTCTTCGAATGTCCAAATGTTTGTGAAAAACCTTCACGTTTTGTTTGAACGCCCCAGAATTTTCCTTTAATGTTCTCCCACTGCCAACACTTTTCTAATCATTTTCAAAGCAGGAATTTGAACATTAACTCTGAAGGAGTGCATCTCTTGTTAAATACAGCATGATTTAGTGCAGATACTACAAGTATTAAAAAACTGCACTGCCAAAGGCTCTAAAACATTTACCAGTGCAGTAAAACCCCACGAACACCCTTCAGAGGTTTTACCGTGTACATTAGTCTCTTTACCACTCATGACATGATGAGTCACGCTTCAGTTTAGACTTCTAAATCAGGTTTAACAGTTCAACTTTTTCCGTTGGCAATAAACTGTCACTGTGTATTGTAATAACTATTCAACTCTCACGGCTTACCTGGAAAACCTTTGAGATAGACGGGGGGGGGGGTAAAAAATTGAGTTAGATTGATGATGAAATTGGATTTAAATAACTTTTAGGGATTTTTAAGCAGTTCATGCACAATTTAAAAGACTAAACATCTTATAAAAGTGCAAGGAAGCAAAAAAAGAGACAAAAATGCATGTATTTCTAATTTAGTAGGTTGTGCAGTGAGGTTTGCATGTTACCAACTGCCTTTGATAAGAAATTATATTTAAGCATATATGTTTTTCTTTATTTGATTGATCAAAACATGTAAACTACCAGGCAACACTTTCAACACAGTTTGAGTGTGCCTTCTTTTTTTACTTTAAGTCAAAAAAATGTTAAATCGGTTATTGCTGAAGACATTGTATTCCATTTTTTCATGTCTTCTACGCTGTTGAGTTTGAGGAAATACATACAAAACATTATCTGTATTCCTTCTAAAAAATCAAAGCAAAACATAAAAAGTATCATTAGATCTTCCTAACAACAAACATGCTATTTCACAACTAAAATCTAGAGTTAAAAAGATTCATATCGTGTTCAAAATAAAGAAAAAACAATCACAAAGTATCTAAAAAGCATTCCTATATCAGAGATCATAAGTACAGTGTAGGAGGTTCAAATATTTTCAATAAACAGTTCTATCATCAATGTAACTCTTTTTCCACAAGAGGGGTTCAGTTATGAAACAAATAGTGAATATATGAAAAACTATCACTAAATACACACATTTAAAGCTACATTAAAGAATGGTTGCATTTATAGATGTGGTCAAGGGGCTCTATAAACCAATGCAACTGTTAATGTTTCCTGTATTTTTATCCTTTCTCTTTGGGAACATTCGGTTATGCATTGTTGTACAGTGTGTGTGTTCTTTGTCTCTTGCCGTTTTGGTAATAAACAGAGAATCATTAAGCCAGCAGATAATATAATCAACCAAAGAAGGAAGTCTCCACTGTTTGATCGCTTTGGATGGATCAGTGCGTCTGCGTCCCCTCAGTGTAAAACGCTGCTTCTCTGCGTCACATCTTGTATTTCCTGCCCCCACCCCTTCAGTTGTGTTTCATGCTTCCCCCCACCCCCCCACTCCGCCTGACAGCAGGCTGACCCACAGAGTGATGCAATGCCTGTCATAATGTAGGCTGATATCACTGCCGCAGTCCTCCGCCAATCAGCGCGCTTCACTTTCACCACCTGCTAGGAGCAGAATTCCATCATTCCAGGCATTCCTGCTCCCTCCCCTCCTTTCCTCCTCCTTCTCCCCCCGCCTCCTCGTTTACAACCAAGTTTGTCCCGTCAACCTTGCTCCTGCTATTGTCTTTTCCCCCGAACAGGACTGTTTGGCCGTGGGGTTGGCGTGTTTTTTCCGTAGGGAAAGCGCACGAATTTGCTGTGGGGTTTTACGCGCCGATCACCGCGCTGGAAGGCTCCAAAGTGGCGCTCGGAGGAGGTACGTGCTATGGTTCCGTGTTTGTCCGGTGAACAACTGCCGAGCCTCTCAGACAGTGTGAAGGAATGGTTGACAGAAACGCAGGACACTTTTTTCCCCTCTCCTTCCGCTTTTGCGTAAGTTGGAGTTTCATTCAGAAAGCACAGAGAAGTTTCTCCTGGACGCTTTACATGTAAATTCGCTGCAAACTGACAGAAAACAAAGTTACGTTTTCTAGGATTCATCCTCGATTGTGCTTCTTGTAGCGCCAGACAACTTTCCAGCTTATCTAAAGAGTGCGCACTGAGTCCGGCATGCGTAAAGCTCGTGCGCATGGTGACTTGAAAGGTGGGTCCTCCTGTCAATGACTCCAATTTGTGGCACACCTCAATTTACTCATTTATTGTATGGTTCAATATAATTATTTTTGCAAAGGCGACTGTGGAGTGCATTTGAAAGCTCGTGGCGCGTATTTCCTTGGATTCGAACCCTCGCCAAGTCTAACAGAAATGAGCCAGGAGTGTTGAAAGTCGCAGCGATGATAAGACAGCAGAATGTTGCTGCTTGAAAAGCAGTGTTCTTGAAAATGTTAATGTCAGTGGAATGTGGAGAGAGTATGGAGGAAGAGCGCACCACAGCTCCCCCCTTTCTAGAATCCTTAAACACTTCTGATAGATCAGTCAACGTTTAGGCTCAAGTCTGTAGAAGAAAACATGTCAAAAATCCCAACACAAACATTCAGATGAATGGTGTAAAAATGCTCAGAAAGGTCAGAGGTGAAGGTATCCCACGGTGAGTTCTTATAAGGGGACGTCAGCAAAACGACATTTTTAGATAAGTAAAATCAAAAGCAAAGTTTGTTTTGCGATTCTTAGAAGTTCCATAAGATTAAAGATTATTTCATTCAATTCTTTTTACTGTAGATTTGTGTTTGTTTAAAGATAATCGAGGATGAAGTCAGACCAGAAAAGCAAGACTTGATTTGCTAATGTTTTCAACTGACTTTAACTGATGCTAATGCTCTGTCTATGGACTTTACATTTACATACAGTCATGTTCAGATTGTTCTGTTTGTTTTGGAGGGGGGACTTTGTGATGGCAGAGTCTTCATTGTGTTATGCTATCTCTTTTTTACCGTTGTGGTCATTTTATCAGTTCAGTTCATTCATTTCAATGCCAGCAAAACTTTCACTGATACAAAAAATGGGATTTGATGCTTAAATACTTGGATTTGCAGAGTTGTTAGAATTCCTTTCTTAAGGACAATCCCAAATCATTAACCCACCCTCACCATGCTTGACATGTTGGTTTTTGTTCTGACATGCTTTTTTTGTTGCTAGAATTGTTAGTAATAAACTTGGTGTTGAGTAATGTGCTCTGCAGCATTTTGTCTGCCAGAAAGACTATTATTAGTATTATAATTATTAAGATTAATTAATAAAGTATTAATTGTAACGTCTTGTCCTTTAACTTAAACCTGACTGCATTAGCTTTCCTAAATACCAAGCTGACTCTTACAATGCTGTAATTTGGCAAAAACAAAGAAACAAACAAAAATCCAGGAGAGTATTGTGCCATACTATTAATTTTGTCATTCAGGACTCAGATAAAAATTACAGTACTTTTTAGAATTAGATTTAACCTCAGATTTGAAATGTGTTAAAAACTTTGATTCTTTGAGTCTTCGGATATATCTGCTGAGAACTGTTCATCTTTTCTACTTTTCAATAAACAATTTGTTTGTGTCGTTTTCCTCCAGTCGAATAATCCGGGGGAATTAAGGATCATTCCAACTAGTTTGGGGTCTTTACAGCTTTCCAAGGTAACGCCGTAAAGTCTACCTTACCTTGGAAGGATCCTGAAGTGATGCCGACATTTTTGAAGCTGGTCATCTTTGTCTTGGACGTGACCTCAAATCTTTTTCCAAACGGACGAGTCTCTGCAACTTCTTCAACTCTTAAAGTTGGCGAACACTTGCGATGGTTCAGACCTGATTTTTATTCTTTGAAGTTAATCTTTGTAAAACTGTCAAAACGTCTGCTTTTCAGGTGATCCAAAGGGACCAGCTAATTAAGAACAGCTACCTGCCCACTTTATATCTTCATAATACCTGAAGGAATAAGGACAGTGGCTTTACAACACACTGATTTTGCACTTTGGATCAGCTTTTAATGCCACATATCAGCACGTTCTCTAGTATTATCTTTAATTGCATCAGCACTTTAAGGATCAGTCTGTCTGTCTGTTCTGGAGTTTTTAAGGTGGTGAATGTTCTTATTCACAACTCCAATAAATTAGTGCAGTTGTAGAAAATATGCATGACTGTTAAAGAATACTTTCATAATTTGGAAATATGCACACATTTAAATGCAAAGTCTTTAAGTATTAATGTCTTCCAGGAAATGGCTGGATTAAAAAGTATATATATATATATATATATATATATATATATATATATTGCTGCATGTAAAGAAAGAATTCAAATAATTTTATGACAGATTTTAGAAACACAAGAGACCTGGGAACAGATTTGCACATCACAATGACCTGGCCTCCATTAAATATGAATTCAGTGTTTGTGTGAAAAATTGCATCAAATCCATCAGTTTTGCAATTTTTCCCTCTGCTGTGTCTTGCAGGCACTCAAGCATGGAGACTCCACTGGATGTCCTGTCCAGAGCAGCATCCTTTGTTCACGCCAACGAAGAAGAGAGTGAGTTGAGTTTTCTTGTTTGCAGCGACCATAGACTGCATATTAACAGGAAAACATATAAACATAGACTGTATTGTTTATATATGTTTAATGCCAATGACAGAGCTCCAATGCATTATGGTTTCCCTCCCCTTCCGCTGTGCTGCTTCAAGTCTTTTGTGTTATGTTAAGATGAAGTTCCAAAGCTTTGGCCCAACAATAGGTAGCTTTGTGTTTTTCCAAGTTTGCAAATACATAGGCAAATGAGAGCAACCGTGCTGAACTGCCTTCAGCTCTGCTCTCTAATCAGCTGCTTCTTTGTGAAAAGCTGCAGTCTTTGTGTCAGACTTTGCATGACCTAAATTTTTTTCTCTTTCCGTCAGTTTAGCTGATTTTCTCTTTTCCTTTTTCATTCTTTTTTTTCTTGAAGAATTTTTGTCACTGGGCTTCTGTGCAGCAAAGACGCGCAGCAAACTGTAGAGAAGGCCTGTGTGTACTCTTCGCATTAGGTAGAATATTTGGTATTGCTGCAGCTTTGTTGCTGTTAAAGTTCCTGTATTAGAGTGGGAACTGATACAAAACAAGCTAAAAGAGTAAGTTACAATGCTTTGAAATGCATTTTCATAAATATTTAAGTCACCCTTTATTTAAAACTATTAAGTATGTTTAGTTAAATAGACTTTTAGACTAGATAAAAGCACAAATGTGCTTTAATTCCCCATTTTAAAAGACACTACATTTATAAATAACCTATAATGCATTAACAAAACGATGTTCATCAAAATGACTTGGAACTGAAACATTGTAATACCTAGCTGAATTCCCACAGTACTTGAGTGTAAGTGAGCTGAATATCGGCTTCCTTGTATTTCTGGGTAAAATGCCCTGGGAGTACTCCTCCCCTCCTCCTCCTCAGTGCCCAGCTTTCCTGCGGTGTTTTTGTTTTTTCCTCTGCACTGATGTCACTTTTTGTCATGGGCTGTGCATGGACTCTTTGTCCAGAAACAAAGCGCTCGACCTGTTTCCACAATAGTCACTGAAAAATGTCAGCGCGCACAAGTGAGCAAACTAGGCCAATCCATCAATTTGCCGCTTTGCCAAACTGGCTAGGAATTAGTCAGCCAACAGTTAGTTAAGTCAACAGCTTGTTTGTACTTATGACAAGCCTTTGTGATGACTTGTCATGGAGGATTGCCACAGAAGAGGGAGAGGCTCCCAGCACATTCACAGCAGCTGCTTTAACTTGCAGGGACTGAATGGGGCTTGTAAGGACCGGTGACATTCAGGACTCCAAAAGTGAAGCTTTGTCCCGTTTTTCTGAAACAGACAAATTGGTCTTTGTTATACAATTTCCCAAATATTACACAAATTCTTTAAATATTGGACGAGATTTACTTCCATAATCATACATATATATATAAAAAACAAATTTTCACATTTATAATTCCTATTCCAGTTTCTGCTGAGCAGCAGGAGTTCATTTGAAATTCACCTCTAACAAAAAAATACTCAGAAATTCAATTTTGAGCTTAATTTTCCTTATCTATATATGTCCTACATATGTCTATATGTCCTCCATTATTAGAAAGATTGTACAAGAATAGGCTAAAAACACAATTTTCATCAAAGTGGGTCTTTAATTACATTTAGATCTCCGTTAAGATATGGAGGTAAAATTAATCTAATCAGACTGTTCAATGAGATTCTAAAAAAATATATTTATATGTAGGCCTATGTCCTTTAAAAAAATTAGGAATCCTAAGTTGCAGCAGTGGTGAAGTCCAACTTTTTTGTTTGTGTGTCTTTAAAATGTTTGGTCCAAAATGTTGTTGTTGTTCTGATTCTCTGACAATAAAGCAGCTCAGCATCCGCTTTGAGATCACAATCTCTGCCTTTAGTAAGGAGTAGCATCAGAAAACATTAGTTACATTTCAAATATTTTGATATAAAATATGATAGGGTCTCCCTACACTCCATCCAAAGCAATGTGACTTTTTGCATTATGTTCCAGCAAATATAAAAAATGTTGTCGGCTAAAGAAGTTGTTTGTGTGGACTTTTTTGGCAATAACTGCTGTAGCACAGCTTATTACAGTAATAAAAAATCTAAAGTTGGTATTTTTAAAAAATAATCATCCTGCAAACATTTCGACCACTCTATACAAAAAAATCTAAAAATAATCTGGCATATGTATAGATAGTCAAGGTTTCTTTTGTGTGTAAACACTCGAGTCAGATTCGATTAAACGCACTGTGGATCACAGGTCAGTGCAAATTATTTGTTGCAGTATCTGTTTTCATTAAGTTAAAGGTTTAAAACCAGATAAAACCTGTTAAAAAATAGTTAAAATGATACATAATTCTATTTCATTGCCGCTTTGAAAGTCAGCAAACTCAAAGCGCTGATGTGGTTGCACAGTGAGTGGTGTGGAGTTCTGTGGAATATCCAGGTTTTGCTTTTGAGGAGAACCACAATAAAAGAAGAACTGTTCCCAACAGGAGATGGTTTGCTCATATCCATTTAGTCTAGTTTACCACACCGGAATACTGCTTGTTTGTTTATGACACACACTCAAACACACACACACAGGCCCAGAGATTCACAAAGCCTTACAGAATCCGTTTTTCATTGTTACTGTTTCCATGGTTTGTTCAAACACTGACGACATTTCCTAACTCTGGGTAAAAGCAGACCATTAAAACATTTTTTCCACTGGGTTACATTGTGAGAGATAGGTAGTCTAAAAAAAAGAAGAACTTTCAAAATAACATTTTTATGATGAATTTTTGCTAAAATATCAATCTGAAAAACTCACAACTAAAGTTAACTGTAAAAACATCCAAAATAACATTTTTTGAGTGTCATGCCAAATTTCTTAACATACTGTAATGAGCCAGTGATATTTTTTATTACTTTTTATCATTTTTTTTAACTATGAAGCCTGCAGGGTTTGAAAAAAAAATAACGTGCCTTTCTCTTCTTATCACGCCTTTTTACGTCACTTTACATTAGTAGATTTTTTGCACAGTTAAATGGTTTTTTATTTAATTGTAAAGTGTTTAATATGCCCATATTTTCCCTGTGTAATTATAGTTATAATTATATGTACTATATGTAACATATTTGTAATTGTAGTTTTTTGTTGTAAGAACTTTCATTAGGATGTCATCTTTATTTCAATTCTCGAAAATGCTTGTGTATACTTGAATGAGCCTTTAAATGTACCTTTTTTTTTATTTTGGAATTTTTTAGTCTTTTTTCCAAGTTTTGTGGAGTGTTGATTTTCTGACATTCAGTGACTAAATAAGTGAATAATTTGAATGCATCTACAAACAAATGCAGTTTAGACCCTTTTTTTAAACAATAATTTAATTATTTCATATATACTTCATCAATCCTTTGGACAAATTTTGGATTATTTTGTGTCACTTAATTGAATTAAAGTGAATTTATTTAGGTTTAGTAAATGTTTGTCTTTGATTTTTTCTCAGTGTTGCAAAAACACAAAAAAAAGATCTGTTCTGACATCCTATGAAACTCTTGAGGTGTTCCCCCGAAATAATTGCTGCCCAAACATCAGTCCATCTCTTTTTTTCATTCCCTCTGACCCGCATTATTGCGAGTGCGACACTGCGGTCACTTCCCTCAGTGGTTTAACTTACTTAACGGTTGTCAATTACCTACATGCTCATCCATACTTGTAAGGATGCATCCATCATGTCAATGTCAGGACTTTCTCAGAGCATGAGCAAGGCCTTAACGGTTGAAGGGCAAAAGGTCATGAAGGTCAGCTGGTCAAAGTGGAAATGTCACCAAGTCATTATCGCTAACAGTCAGGTTAAAGAAAATCAGCACAAATTTTGTTCTTGATTGATGGTGTATATCTATATGGGTGGTAAAAGTATAGCCTAGCTACTTAAAATGGTTTATACTTTTCTGTTTCATTTTGCTAGCTGGCTTTAGCAATTATTTCTATTTTTTTTTCTTATTGGGTAGTAGTTGCCTGCTCTGTCACTGGCTCTGGCCAGAAAAGTGAGAATTTTGAGGCAACAATGCAGTGCATTTCGGCCATTGTGGGGTTGGATGGGGCTGCCTTTAAGATTGTTTTTTTGTCTAAAAGTGTGGCCCTTTTGAAGCACATATTTCACGGATTACTCAAAAAACACCTTTGTTTCCTCTGCTTTTCAGTAGAGAAATATCCAATTAAGATTAAACGTGTCAGCAAAGCAACACATCAATCAAGACTGTAAGACAAAAGATGCATTTTTCTGCATGAAAGCCAGGGATTTTTATAAGGCCTATTGAATTTTGCAGTTGGACTGTTGGATCAAGATTTGGTTTACAACGAATGTCCCTCCACTTTACATCACTAAAGACATCCTCTCTGATAGAACAGCCTAACAGGACTCAGCATAGTCACTTCCTTTTTTATTCCAAACATTTTTTTAAAGTTCTTGTTAGCTCAGGTTCTTCAGAACAAAGTTGTTTGTCGCCACAATGAAAAGGTCAACTATAGCGTTCCTTCTTAAACATACCTCATCAGTCACTAGTGGACCTTTTGACTCTGTCCTATAGGCCAGCGCTTTTCACTGACTGATGGAGAAACTGCCTGGATTCCAAAGAGGATTTAGTGATCTGGTCCAAGCCGGTTTCCACCTCCCGACACTAAGACATTTAGTTAAAAATTCCAGACAAAAGGAATATACTTATATCTACTGTAAAAGTCCTGCCTGCTTCTTCTGTGGAAGCTCTGCTGAGCAAGGCAACCTCTCCTCAGAGCTTTGCTGACCACACATACTTAACATTCCTCCCCTTTTGATAGCTCTCACCATAGTTACCAAGAATAAAATGAAACAAGGTTACAATGTCTTTGAGGAAAAGAAAAAGTTCCCTTTTGTTTGACAGTTCAAAAGCAATTTCAGCAGCAAAATGGAAACCTGCTTTAATTTGATCAAACAAGTTGCAATAATTCTAAAGGTTTTTAACAGTATGTGAGGAGTCACCTGCAGATTTCTATTTACATTTATTACTTTATAAATACAAGATTAATGCCAAGTGTTACATATGTGATATTTATTATTAATCCAAATCATAATTTAAGATATTGTTTAGGTAAATACTGACAAAGCTGTAAAATGACTAATAGATATCTTTACTTTTCATTTGTTTAAACCATTTTTATGTTTTGTTTCTTCAATATTAAAGAATGTACTGGTTCCTGAAGATCCAAAAAGGAAAATAATTTTAAATAGAGATAGCTAATCATTAGAGTCATTTAAAAGGTGTGTCTAGTGTTTATCTTTATGTACAAATAAAGAATGTACTTGGTTTTAACTATTTACTAGTTCTCTCATGGCATGAGAATTTAAGTTATATTCTATTTCTTCTAACATAGTGATAAGTATTTCCTAAAATAATTTTTTTTTTTTAACTGGAGTATTTCTTTTTACCAGAGTTCCTGAGGTTTGTGTCCTTGCATTGAAATTTCTCTGAATTTCTGGTTATTAATATTTGGAAACATTTTCTTTCCATTTACATCATACAATTTAAGTAGAATTGTGTTTAAATAAAACAAAAAGATCTTCATTTCACACGGTACTCACATTAACAGGTAAAAACTGGCAATAATGACATTTGACTTTAAACTCTGCAAAGAAAATGGATTAGCTGCAGGAATTTTGGATGAGTGGACAAAATTCTTCCTTTTGAGAAAGTAAATTAGAAATATGACAGGACGGGGCAACAGGACAGATGAGCTAAAAGGCTGATTTTTGACTGGCAGCTTCCTAGAATGTGACATTTTTTTCTAACCTGGCTTTGTTTCTTACATTTTATTATTGTAGGTGTGCAGTAATTAGGACTTCTTATGGTCTGTTGATTCTTTTTTAGTTAATCTTAAACTCGTAGTGAATAAAGTTTTGTGTTGAATCGCCAAAATAATTGCACAGTCTACGTCGTCTTGTACATTGCTCCCTCAAATCAGCCAAATACATAGTCTGATGTTTTTAGTCAATATTCACTGGTTCAAAAGGCACGCACAGCCAGAATCAATACAAAAAATCGGATAATAAATGAAAATTTTCAGTGCAGTTTTGTACGTAAAAAATCATCTATTAAATATTGTTCAAGGAATAAAAGTTACACAAAAGATCCTAGAGTTGGTGAAGGTGGTTTTTATTGAAGTTCAAAATCATCACTGAGATAGTTTTGTAATTGTATCTTTGCTTGAAAACTATTTTAGTTTCAACATAATGGGACCATATATTTTTGAGAAGTATAGTTAAAAATATACTTTATGTATAAAACAAACTGGTTTCTTCTTGCAACCAGAGCTGAAAACCTGCTGTTTAATATAGGCCTACACAGAAAAAAAAGAGTTTTTTTAAGTAGTACAACTGTTTGTTATGAGAACATAGTTGGAGAGGCAAGCATAACTTCTTGGATCATTGCTGCACCTGACATCTTACTGCATATGCAAAGGAAAACTGCTGTTTTTTGTGTCTATGGCTTGCCGTTAAAAACTAGATATTCAATACGCAATATTCAATGTTACTTACACTTTCACTATGAAAGATTTGATTCAGCGAAAAATGACCCAGCTTCTATTTTAACACAAAAAAGGAAAACCAAAACTAAACTTCATTCTAAAATACATTTGCAAAAATACTTTAACATTGTCCTCTTTTATTTAAAATTCACTTTTCTTGTTGTTTTTATAGTATTTGTACTTTCTTGTACTTTCTTTCAGTCTTGCTTGAGGTTATGTTTTCATTCATGTAAAAGACAGATTTCTAATTTTTTTTTTGTTATAGCTGTGTGTTTTCTTGTCTTCGAATAAAGGGATCCATGTTGGAAAATCTTTTTTTGATTTTTTTTTTTTTTTAGAAAACTCAAGATGTATGAACCCGCATCGCCTTAAAAAACAGTTAAAAACCAAGTCAAGCTCCCTTTTTGTTCTCTTTCTAATCTGTGATCTTTCTTTTGAAGAGTCTTGTGTCACAAAATGAGGAGTGCGTTTTTGATGAATCGCCACACCTGCCTTGTGGAGTATAAAGCACACACATCCACTCGCTCGCAGGAGAAGCCCAGACCTGTTCAGACGCAGGGGATTAGAAGTAGTGCCTCATTCATGTGGATTATGTAAATAAACAGTCAAACTTCATGTGGAAACCCAGGAGAAGCTTTAAAAGCACTGGGTGTATGAAGGAAAATGTAAGTTTATGGACTTTTTGAAAAGGTGTGAAAGTAGAATATTTCATACATGCAGGATTTACCATCACAGGCTTTGACTTTAACTTGGCTTCCAAACATAAAAAAAAAATCCTCCATAAGATAAAAGTGTTTACACCAAATATGTTTCTCACAATAAACTGTGTAACTCCTTGCCCCAGTGGAAGTGAGTTGGAATATCACAGAGTTCTTGTGTAACCATTAATCTTCTTAGTGTACTAGAATCATAATACAAATTGTGGGACATACATTTGAGGTTAGTGTTTGTAGTATAACTTTCATCTCCCATTGATTTTCATTAGTAAAATTGTTCACATTAAAGCCTAGTGTGTGGTAGAATACAAATTGAGTGGCATAGGATAAAGTTCAGCCTCAGGTCTCAGGCTTTTCAGGTGCTCTTCTAACTTACAGCATAAACTGTGGCAACAGCTGAAGATCTACATCGACTCTGACTGAACTCGGTTCTCTTTGTACATGAAAATCGAAACAAAGGTTGTCTAATTAGTCGGGGCCACAATTACAGTAGGAGGCCAAGATAGTGGAAAGGAAAGGCCCTTTGTGTATGTCTATTGTACAAAAAAAAGGGAAGGGGCTTCGAATGGAAAATGGGGCGTAAGTTACTGTAATGATGCTGGAAGCATGAGAGGGTTTTTTTTTTTTTAGTTAAGAGCTTAATTATTGACACTCTTTTTTCAATTATCTTTTAGCTGCATAAACAACGTTTAGGTTGAATGTATATATACTGTATTTATTAGAGGAGGTTAATAGTATAAAAATGCACACAATTTGCCAGACAAATGCACGATTTTTTAATGACAGTTAAACGAATAACAGAGCTTTGTTCTCCTGATTCACAATAAAAAAGTTATTGTTGGACGCCAGGGGGCAGGCAAGAGCCAATCAAAAAGTCAGGGGTCTATTGACTTTACTTTTATTATTTAACTACACTAGATTAGTTTTTTTTTATTCATCCTGGCCAATTTTAGGAACATAGCATTTTAAAAAATACTAATACTGTACAAAAATAGTGAGGAACGTCACTTGATCATAGGCTTTTCTGACGCTTTTATTTGAAATGCTAAACATTTATCACGAATAACCGCATAACTGTAACTTTTAAGGGGTTTTGTTACTGTAGTGGGTAATCTTGGGAGGACTATTGCTAGATTGCTGCAACTTTGAGGACCCTGCGTCCCTCCGCGGGGGTCTGAATGCGTCCAGAGAGGCTGATCTCGCGTGGTAATTATCTCTGACATCTGAGGCGCTCCAGGGATTTAGCGAGCATGCTCAGTGCGCTCCTCTCAGCAACAGTTGAAACCTCCGCCGCTGCATAGGAGTCATACCAAGCATAGCCTGCGTGTCAGTGCAGTCGACTTACAGCTGGCTGTGAGGAGAACTGTCGCTACTTTAATTTTTTTATTTTCTATGTTTTAGGCTTTCTATCGCCACTTTATATTTGCTCACAAATAGAAGTTTAATTGAAACAACTGCAATACCACTTCCGGTGGGGTTTTATTTTTGGTATAGTCTTTTTGAAAACACAAAGTTGGAGGCTGGGCCTTTAGCTTCTTCTTTGACCGTCGCTTTAGAGGAGAATAATCGGCCCTTCTCTTTTTGTTTTGGTCATTAAAAAACCCACCTCGATAAATGCTACTAACGAAGATGGACCTGTTGAACTACCAGTACCTGGACAAAATGAACAACAACATCGGCATTCTGTGCTACGAAGGTAAACGGGAGTTCTTTTGAGGGCGTCAATATGGTCGTAAAAAGAAAAAAAAAAACTTGTACGTGATTGTTACATCGTCGGAGTTGAGATTTTTTCATTTTTATAACTGAGTTGCCGCTTAAGCTAACAACCTTTCACTTTAGCTAGCTTAGCTCCGAGTTGGTGTAGCTTAAATGTGTTCGACTCTGGATGCAAACTGTCGGTCGAGTTATTTTCCGAAAAGTTTGTAGTTTTTTTCCTTCTTTCTTTGTCTGTTTTTGGCAGAGTGTTCTTTGAGTTTACTCTAAGAGCAAAGGCTAAAATAATACCGTCTACGTTTATTAATATGTTTCCCAAAGCGGCCTCGCGGTGTCCTGTCCGCTCCGTGTTATGTTTATCTAAAGCTGCTGGTCTTTACGGCCCCTGGATAGCATTAGAATTGTGCCAATGGAAGAAAAGCATTTCACGTCATGTCACAAAGCTGCCTCTAGTGTTTCTCGTTTCATCTGCGTTGCTGGCCGTGTTCATATGGTCAGCCTTCAGGGCGCTAATAATACAAGTAGTAAACTGTTGTAGTTATACCATCAACCTCTTTAAAATCTCAAATCTTCACCAAAGCATACAGTTTTCAGCTCCTAAATACATGGAAACAACTTTACATTGAAGTGTAACGATGTGTGTCTTTAGGAAAGCGACTTGAAAGTGAATTGATGCGACCATTTATATAAAACCAGTCAAGTTTCTACGACCCAATCTAAACTAATGTATGCTAAACACAAGAAAATAGTAGGTTATTTTGGCTATGTGCGCGACTGATGTAGCTCGCGTTCTTTATAGTCGCATCTGTTTTTAATCTTTCTGCTAGCTGCACTGTAAATATTTACAACCGACAGTTGCAATTAATGCTAGTTAACATGGACATTTAAAACATCAGCTTGTTTGATGGTGTCAGTAATGACAGTAGGATAGCGGTGCTCTTGAATTTTATACAAACTTGCAATTTTTTATTGCTTCCTGAAACAGAATTGCCATATTGTCAGATCAAATGTTCGAGCCTAGGAACTCTGATTAAAAAAAACAAAAACAAAACAAAACAAAAAAAAAGCAAAACAAAAACGTGTTATTTTTCTTCTTCTCTCAACAAGCTAGAGAAAGCACTTACTTCTGTTTTTATCCTTATTATGATTTTTTATTTTCTATTACGACATTTTAGTCTGGATCCAGCATTTTTTTTATTTCATTTGAAAAAGTGTTGTGGATTTTAAAGCTGCTGCTTTGAGAACAATAGACTGATTGATCAACCAGCCCCAAACAGGCAGTGTGACTAGTTGACACAGAGCAAAGCATTATGGTTAAGTTAATGGATGGCCAACAACAACAGTTTTTTTTTCTTTAAGACACACCTACATGAGACTTTCCACAGTTTATAGATGCCCCAGGCATGTTGGCTTTTCCTTTTTTAATTCTACTTTTTTATTTTTCATTTTTATGAAACCGTTTGGCTGGAAGCCTTTTGACAAAATGGTGCATGATGATTGCTAAAGTTAGTTGTTTTTTTTTTTTTAAACAGGATCAGCAACAGAGTTTTGAATTATAGTTTTGAGTGCCAAAAGACAAAGCCGTTTTGTACATTTTCTACCTTACTAGATAGAGTTAAAGGTTTTAATCATTTATGTATTATGAACTGCAAGGAAGACATTGAAATATACTGTAGATGACCTGTGAGTGTAGTTTGAGTAAACATGACAAACCTGTCAATTGCCTCTGATAGGTGACAGTCCTGATACATTGTCCGAAATATACTTTAACATACTATAACATACTTTTTCTTTGTAGCTTCTGTGTTATTGGATTGAGGCAGAGGATAAAAAAATATGATAAAAAAAATGTGTTTGTTTTTATTTTTTTTTGGAAGTTTCATTTCCTATCTGTTTCTGGAGACAGTTTTCTGTATAAATAATCTATCTGACAAAACAAAATCTGCTTTTCATTTAAAGAAAAGCATAAACGATGAATGGAAAGTAGTTTAGTAGTAGAAAAAAAAGACAAGTTCAAGCATGTAAAGCAAAGAAAGGGTTGGAGAAAGCTTTGTGTTGATATGGGTGTCCTTGGCTTGTTCTATGCATGAGCACACCTACTCAAATACATTTCCTAGCAATTGCACCTGCATGCCCATACTGGTACTCCAACGACCAAGCCTAAGGCCTGGTCTGAAGGCAGCACACTGTTGTCATTGGTCACACTCGAAAGCAACTGCAGGTGCGACACTGATCATAAGTGTCTGAAGAAGTGCTTTTGAGAACCATGTTTGCCTATAAAATCCATCACAAGATTAGTGAAGTTACTGTCAAGATTTATGCATTTGCAAAAACTAGGCACTACAGCTTTATTGAGATTTATCCATTTCTTCTTTTTTTAATGCAACTAAGGGGCTTAATTTCTGCACTATATTGATAGACAAGATATTATTTTATTACATTATAAAAAGCAAACAAAACATGTTCTAAATTATCCTTTTTATGTGATAAATAAGTGACTATAGTATTGCGTGCTTTGCTTCCATTCATGTTCTAATTTTTCAGGTTCAAATAATCTAATAACAAAAACAATAATCAAATCTTTTATTCTGAAAATGTTGTCACTTGAAGGTACTAATATGTTAAAGTTGAGGAAAAAAATGTCACTTACCTTGTATGATTTTCACTCAATTGCAAAGTTTCAATTCTCTTCACATCTGTTTAAGTTAAAGCCCATTCATAAAATTCTTTTTTTTTTTTTTTTTTACCCGAACAGCAAAATTCTGAAGCAGCAATTCCCTTTTAACATATTGTAAGTGCATTGCATAATTCCTACATCAATCTCCATTTCTAACAGACTCTGGAAACGTCTTGGACATAACAAAACAACAAGTGAAAATAAAAGGACTGGAAAAATACAGATAGATTTGTGTTTTTAGTGCCAAACAATTGTTGCAAGCACCCAGCTCACATATTCCACTTTTTAGTTTGACAGTAATCTTTCTTTAGGTCAATACTAGCATCTTTTCATAAGCAAAAGTGAAACATAAATATGAAAGGTGCAATGCTGTAAAGTATATCAGTGTTAAAGGCAGTAAAGCATTTAACCTTATTCTTTGACATAGTACTAGTTTAGCTCGAGCTTAAAGGGAGTCGCTCTGAAGTGTTAACTAAATGGTCAACTCAAAGAAGTTTGGGAGTAATAATCTAAAGTGAAATAATCTTTCATCATCTAGTTAATACAGTTTTCTTGCTTTTAAACTCACAACAGGACAGCAGATTAAAATACAAGATATAACCTTTGTCTAGCTACATTTGAAAGAAAAATAACTATTAAATTTCAATGACTAATGTCATGAATAGCAAAGTTCAATTTTTCCTTTGCCAAACATTTCCTGGCGTTAGGTTGTGTCCTGTAAATTGCAGACAGCTTTTTTTGTTGGTTATTTGTGTTGCTATCTCTTTGTCAAGTGGTTGTCAGTTGTAAACCTGGCAGTGAGAGGTACAAGGAAATGCTGACCTTTTTTTTTTTTTACTTTTCCCTTTGTTGCTGAGCTGAAAAAAAGGGGGCTAAAAACCACCCCAAAGCCCTGCACATTTGTCAACTTACTTCTCTTTCTGTCTCACTGTTAAAAAAAAAGATTAAATGCATTTAAAATTTATATCTATCCGACATAAAACCAACTATACATCATGTTTATTAGTTCAGCTTAAACTCAATAGCTTCCACAAAACACTTATTTTCGTAAGACCTTTTGAATATACAATGTATATCCAGAAGGCATTTAGTTAATATGCACCTCTGCCTAAAATAACTACTGTTTTGAAGCCAGAGAGACATGTGGAGACTTATCTTCTTTTAAATGCTGGAGAGGGAGAAAGACATGAGTGAGGGTAAAAAAAGGCAGACTAAAATGGAAAGAAAAACAGGTTCACTCTAGTTTGTAGCACGATCTCTTCCTTACTCTAAGCTGTTTGAAGTTCTATCAAAGGAAGGAGACGGCAGCAAAGGTTAAAGCGAGAGGACGTCTTCATCCTAGCTCCTCCTTTTTCTTCAATTGTCTGACAGTTAAATAAATAGCCTCTCGTTTCTAAGCAACTGGTTTTGTTAGAAAGATCATGTTTTGTGTGTGAAAACATAATGATTGATGAATTTGCTTTTCTGCTTTTTTCCTCTACTTTTTGATGGTTTGTCAATGATGTACATGGGACAGTGAAGGTGGCATTAAGTTTAACATCAAAAGACCTTCCTGACATAACCAGACTGAACCCGCATCCTATATGCTTCTTACAAAACATCATCTATGGCCCAATCCGAATTCTTCCGTTCACCTTACCACTTCTTCCCACATTTAGAGCTCTAAACAGAGAGTTATAGAAAAATAGTGTCTCAGAATTTGGACATCACTACCACTCGATGATGTCACCAATAGTTGCAGATCAGTGCCTAGCTTCCACTGCTTGAATATACATAACAACAGTGGTTTTATAACTCTAAAAAGGTCATGCTAAACCAAAAAGTCATGACTTATATGTACATGTAAACTTATGTGATTTAGAGCGCACCCACATGAAGAAAAGCACTTCTCCTACGCAGCATAGTGCAACACGGAACCCCCTTGCTTTTGAGGGTTCTGTATCCTTCTGCCTCGAGGGTAGCCCATTAAAAAGAAATAAAAATTTTGGACACCACTTTCACTACAAATACCCCTGCAAATGGAGTGGTAGGGCGAAAGGAAAAATTCAGATTGGATGAGTAACACTAAAAGTCATTTAATTTTGCAGGTAAAAGTAGTTATATAGGGAATTCATTTTACAAGCTCTTAGATACATTTTCATTTTTTTTTATAAAGTTATATAACTGGTATTTTATTTCAGTTTTAAACAAATCCTGAGCATTATAGTTCCATTTATACAGAGCTAAGTGCTTGCTATACTGAGTGGATCCACTTCATTGGGATTGAGTGATAGGAGTGCTTCCTTCCTGCTGGAAATGCAGTCTTGGATCCAGAAGTTCAAATGTCTCTCTTGTTTGCAGGGAAACACTCGCAGATGTACTCTTTGTCGAGCCCTCACCCACTGATAAGCTGCTGTCTCTGCCAAATCCCTATTGGGCAGTGTGCGGTCATAGTCTTCCTTCATTTTTATTGCCACCCTTCTGCCCTGCCAAAAATATGATGTCACCCCTGTTGCTATGGTCACAGCGGGGCGAGCAGGCACATGCCAGGAGGGACGAGCTGCTGGAGTGATCCAGAGGCCTTGCTAAAACTAAATATACACCAAAGAGTTGAGAAATATTGAGAATACACAATTTTGTATCTTAAAGGATTGTCACTTGAAACACCCATAATCTACAAATGTTCTTTTGTTGAAGTTTTTAGAAATTAGCAACTCGTGGAATAGTTTTTTTCCAATGCATTTTTGTGTAATGCCGATTATTTTCTTAAGAATAATCTGCAGTTCAGCTTGATGATTTATGTAACACAGTTTAAACTGAAGCAGTTAGCTTGATGCAGGAGATAAGTCTATACTGAAATTAAACCATTTTGGTAGTTATGGGGTAAAATGCAGTTGAAATGGGCTATTTGGTCAAAAAAAATCTTTCCCTGAGAAAAAAAAACAAGATGGATGCTTGGGTCCAAAGCAGTGGAAAGTCCCCATAAGGAGACAGAGCCAGCAGTAGTTTTCCTGGTTTTCTTTTGCTTGTACTCCCACTCACAACTTTGTAGGCCCTCTGAACTAGAACAAGTCTGCAGAGGGGGGGGGGGGTGTTCACACCACATACATGTATGTGGAATCCATCCACAACTATTCCTCTCAAAACATTCAAGACCAGATACTCCTTTGCCAGAAGTTTATACCTTTCTTGGCAAATGGCATAAATCAACAGGATAAAGTTTAAGCTGACAGACAGCCTGGTTTTACATAAGAAATAAAACATGAACGCTTCTTAATTTACTTATTAGTATTATGATTTATTGTGTTTGTTGGTAAATGATTAGGAGTTAATAAAAACTGTAAAAGTCACCTTTGGAAATGCTTTCTTTTGAGTTTTTTCTTGATCGTGTTTGAAAATTGCTCAATTTAACACAATAACTTCATTCAACTCCTCTAATAACTCTTTCTTTCCCTTAACAGGCGAAGCAGCTTTGAGGGGGGAGCACAGAATCCAATCTTTGTCCCTCTCCTCCTCTTCCTCCTCTTCTTCTTCATCTTCCTCAATCTCCAGCCACAGGACTGGTCCTCCTCCAATCAGCCCCACCAAGAGGAAGCTGAGTGGGGACCAAGGAGACAGTGACATGGACGACAACGAGCATGTGGCAAAGATGAGCCGACTGTTTGCTGCAAAGCTGTGAGTGGACAAACTGTGAACAAACAGTTCATACAAATTTTGAGCATTTGCGCACATATGTGATTAGAAAAATGAGCTTGAGATTCATCCATTGGCTTGTCTAGATGACACATGATGCTAAAACTTTCCCATGGAATTCCAGCACTACATGGAGTTGTGGTCACCAGTAAAATACTGTGGTGGGAGAACCACAGTATGAGCTTTTTAAACTTTTTCATGAATTGCTATCTATAATTTTGTGCCGTGGAGTGTCTTTCCACTTGTAATGCCGTTTCTCCTCTTTGGGTCACTTTTCCTTTATGTCTAGTTAATAGTCCGTGCATTAATACTGAAGTAAACTAGACCACAGGTCCTTAGCTGGTAGATTGCGATCCACCTTCTTGAGTGAACCAGGGTTTGCTTTTTTGGTCCACACTAGAGTCCATGAGATCTTTAATATTTGCCAAACAAAGTGGACAACTTGACAAAACTAGTTCTAATTTGGGCTAAACAAAGACCCAAATGTGTTTGTGGGAATCTGCCCTTAGTCTTGCACAAATGGGACTTTCATAACAAAATAGAAACTTCTTTTTTTTCAAATGATTCCAGTCATGTTGTTTTGTGTTAAAAATCCATTAGCTGCTGGCAAATTAGCATCGCCCTCCACAGTAAAAATCTATTTTCCACTGTAGGGGTTATTCTGTTGTGTCAGAGACTTTTTTTTACAATACCTAACAGTATAAATCTTCATGCATTCATCAACAAATGCTACCACATGTCACAATTTGATATGAGTTGACTTGAAATTTTTGTTTAAACAAAGCTAACTTTTGTTTTATACTTTACCTTAAAGACAATTGCAGAAAGAGAATTCCTAAAATCATTTAAAAAAAGTCTGTCGTGTTTGATTCTCTCCTTGTGTTAAGATTATTTCTTTGACATAAACCTTAATCCCGTTTGATCCACTTTTGGATTACAACACTGAAGTCATTTGACTGGTGGTACTGTGCTTGATACTGTGCTTCATCTGTAACTTTTTAAAAGTAAGTTGCTTTTTGAATTTTGTTGAAGGAAATGTATTTTCCCTTTTTAGTTTGAAAAATTGAGGTTTTAACAGTCACGTTCTCTTGTTTTTAATATAACAATTCCTCAGTGATTTAACAAGACCATATCATGCTATTTGGCACTAGTTTTTATTGCTTTAAAAAAATTACAAACATGTAATCTTTTAAATATCAAATTGATTCAATATTGCTATTTTTGAGCAGTTTTAGGTGATTGCACTTCCTTGATATGATGACCACGTGACCATAACAGAACTTCTGACTGTGTAATGGCTCTTTTTAAATAGACTCACTGTTAGCGATGGGACACATGATTCCCTAAATCCATAAACATTTGTAAACGTATACAAAGAGTGAAATTTTTTTGTTGTGAAAAAAAAAACAATCGGCCTGCTGCAGATCATAAATTCTGCATAAGAAATAGTGAATATCGTTATTTGTTGTGGAACTGTAGTTTAGCCTAGAAAGTTAGTCAGAATAACTTGGAAGATAAAGTTGATTGAAGATGGTGGTTTCACACTGAACAACTGCTGCCTGATTCACTATAAAAATAGAAGATTTTTATTTGTTCTAAGGTTGATTAAGAACACCTAAACAAAGCCCACTTATTAATTTACTGCAGATCCACTGGCTTTGCTGTCTTTGTAAGGTAAAAAAACACTTGTTCAGCCTACTACAGTTGTGGTGATATTACTTCTAAGCAGCACAGCAGACAGACTTATGGATTTCACCAGTTGAATTATGAGATGATCAGTCTTCCTCATTACTTTAATGCCTTGTGGGCTCTGCTTTTCTTATTAGAGTCCAAGGTTTTGTGGCATTAGGGGTTCAGAATATCCTTCTCAGAGTCATTTTAGCAGGTTCATGGGGTAATTGTAAATGTAAGAGATTTCTTGTTGATCTGCTTTGACTTTAATTTTTATGTTTGTAAGCTGAGTCTGTACTTTAGGGATTTAGGGAAACATGAATAAACCTTTGAAGCACCTTAAATCTTCACGTTAGAAAATTAAAATAAATCATTAAGGTAATAGTTTGTATTTACTGGTAGTTTTTTGGAGCTGAATGCAAGCAAAAATATTTAGAAGAGATAATTTGATTATTAGTATTGCAAGAAAAGGTGAAAATTCCTAATAAGTTGTGTAAATGTAATTTATGTCTCCACTGGTCTTCATTTGCTCCCATAAGTTTGTACATATGTTGTGTCTTTTCTATCTGTTCTCTGCTGTGTCTGCTTGCATGTGTCTGTGTGGGGTGAGATCAGGCAGCAGGGACTACTTTTTTTTTTTTTTTTTTTTTTTCCTCCTTCCTTCAAAGTAGGAGGAGTCTTGAACAAAGAAGCCTTATCCTGTCCATTGGAGCCTGTAGGCTAGAAGCTTACTTCGCTCTTGTTTTTTTGTGTCCCATTTCCCTGTTGTAGAAATAGCAGTCTGAAAGGTCTCAGTTATTTCATTTCTTCATAAACTTAATTGCCAGAGAAACGGTTTTTGGAGAGGCAAATGAACTAAATTTAACTTTGTAAATGTATAATTTTTGGTTTAATGACAAATTTGACAGTCTTTTCTCAGACTTGTACTCATTATTTTGTTTTGTTCATTTACAACAGTGACATAAAACTTTCTACATATATAGTGAACCTTTTATCAGGTCCTGGTTTGGAACAAATGCTTCCATTTAATCCTTTTTAAGATTTGATTTGGATCAGTGCCAGATAATAAGTAAATCACTCTATTTTAATTCAAATAAAAAGGAAAAGAATCTGAGAACAATATTCTCCAATACATTTCTATTGTACCTTAAAGCTAGTTGTTGGATATTTTGTTTTTGACACTGCAGCTGCTTTGTTCTGAGAATTCCACGGGTACGTTATTCTCATGGAAGTTTCTCCAGAGGCCAAATGCTGGAGAGAAAATAAGAATGGGACTGCTGGTGTGTATGCGTGTGTGCTCAGGGCTGGGGAAGTCATTGTTACTCTCCCATTAACCTGAGATCTGTGTATGCAATGATTAGCTAAGGAAAGAGGAAGGGTTTGGTTTATGTTTTAGTTTTTTTTTCTTTTAATATGTGTCATTTCAATGTGTTTACATTGTCCCTCCTTTTTTTGTAAAAGTTTTTTTTGTTGTATAGAGATGTCTGTACCAGTCTGTTAGGTAGCATAGCAGGGAAAGGCTGGGTATCACTGATTAAATTACTAAATCTATTAGATTTCTGTTTAGTAGTTCATACATTCATTCAGATTTTTTCAATCGATACGTTGATCAATCATTGATTCATTTTTCCTGTTTCTGTTTTATAGCTTAATTGGTTATGACAAAGAGTCTAATAAATGGCTTTAAAGACAAACTGTAGATTTGATAAAGCAGTATTACATTTTCTAAGTAAATAGTAATAGACTTATTTTTTTACAGTTAAATGTTAAATAACAAGATGTAAAAATGAACAACTGAAACAAACCCTTCAAGGAATGAAAAAAACAAAAATATTTTGAAGTTTTAGGTTTTCAAAAAAATTTGGAGACTATTAGGTTTCCATGTTTTACCATCTTGGAGTTTTTCCAAAGGAAATTCTGGGGTTGTTTGGGCTTTGGGGTTATTATTTTGCTGCAAGACTTTTTTGTTGCTGGTTGAAGTATTACACCTAATTCTTGTTCTCTGCTAAAGGCATGCATAATTCAGTGGTCATCTACTGATGTGGCTGCTCGATTACCTAAAATGATATTGTTAGTTGCTAAAGGTCAAACTTATTAATTATATATAACAGAAAAGTATGGCTTTCATTACTCTGTACATTGTGTGGTTTTCTGCATGTTCTTCAGAACCTGGGTCTGGTTGTAACCTGTGGTTGGGCCTTCATCCTTTTTTCTGTCTTGGTCTTCTTCTTTTGAGGTCCTAATTCTTTCCAGATGTTTCCTGTGTGGAGCTCTTTTTTTTCTTTCACATTTTGATATTTTATTTCTGGAAGAAGCAGGATATGAACCTGTGCCCAACCAAAGATTTTACAGAGAGGATATCTCTGAAGACTTGTATTGTGCAACTGTGAGATAAAAGTTTAGCTTTTGTCCATTTTCTCTCATGGCAGATACAGACCTGCACAGTTAGATTGTTCTCATTGCTCATTTTGTTTTCCATATTTACTTTGACGTTGTGGAACATAGACCCACAACAACGATTCCCTCTTTAAGTCATTCCGGCTTACGATCATAATCTTTAACTTGAGGTTAACTTGATGACAGGATGTCAATAAAATAGTTACTAAAAGGCTATATTTAATGAATAATCTAAGTTTAAAATGCTTCTCATTGTAGAACTATATCCATTTATATATTGAGTGTTTTGACTCTCTTGGTTTTTAAATGAAGGGGGCCTACAGTAAGTCACCACCGCAGTTACTACCACTAATTCCCGGGTGCACAAAAACCTGGACGCTTGTGAAACAGACTCCAGCAGATATCTATAGTCTGTTTCTTTGTGCTATGGAATTCATTTTGACACCCAGACCCAAAAAGAAGTTTGACTCGTGGGATAGTCACTTCTAGAAGCATTTTCTCACCATAAAGACGAGAGCTGTCAAAATGATTGTAATGGAGGTCATCTGATCTATGACCTAACTCTGTGATTTGGTTTATGTTTGTTCTGGATGTATTGATTTGTCATGATGAAAGTAGAAAACCCTCTATGTCCTGCCTCTTACCCACTTTGGACTTCACTCTTGTGGTCTAGACTGACTTGAGAGGGACAGTAGGTCAGTAACTACTGTCCCTCTCAAGTCAGTCTACTCTCACTAGCTGCGTTTCCACTGACTGAGATAGAAATTTGAACATTGAAACCTTTCAATGTACATATTTGTCGTGTGCCTTGTCCGACACCCTAGGAGGCTGTGTGTTGTGCGAGGATGTGGGTAGGCCTTCTGCTTGGCAGCGAGGAAGATTTGGATCCTCCACAGTCCAGTGGAAAACCCAGCTGCTCAAAGGAGATGAGAGATCTTTGTTATCTGCCTGCCCCGTTCCCGTAGGAATCACCAGCAATTGGAAATAATTAAACAGGGACACAGAATAACTTTTGTTGAACACTTGTTAAAAATAAAAATTCAACAGTTTGACATTGATTTTGTTGGGAAAAGTGTGGGTTTTAGCGCAACATCAGAGTAGATGAGTGAGATGGATGGTTGATGAAATGAAAACATAAAAGCCTATCAGAGAGCTTTGGGCCAAGGCTACTGCAAAGGTTGCCAAGTCTCTCCCTCTGTTAACCCTCAGGAAGTTTGCAGCTGATGGTGACTGAAAGGGCAAAAGAAAAAAGGCAATCAGAAAAAACAAGGGCAAGAATAGGGGTGTGGGGGGGGGCAGTCTCTGTTAATGTAAGCTCTCGGCACAAATGAAGGAAATCGCCAACCTGACTCTTTCATGAATTAAAGGTCCAAACCATTTACATGCAGCTCCCCTCTCCACACCTCTTTCTCTTTGCCTTTCTGTGTTATTTGTAGAAGTTGTTGCTGCAAGTTTAGATGCTTTACACAGCAGTCAGGTTGCCTGGTCACATGGATTTATCACTGTTTGCCTGGACTTTGTTGATTGCATCCAAACTAAACTCTAAAAGGTTCCTATTGCTTTAACACTACTGAATTATCTTTCCGATTTGTGAGGAAAAACTTCAACAAGTCAACAAATCCACAAATCCGATGTATTTTATTTCCATTACCTAGTAGATGCTACATGTCTATTTAGGAACCAGCAAGCAGGAGTTCATGTTTTGATTTGTAGTTGGTTCGTACGTGTTTGCAGAGATGTAGAGAACAGAAGGGCTGGAGGAAGCACAGTGAGTTTTTTTGCTCCCTCCAACTGGGCCCCAGTTTGTCAGAGGGGGCGGAGGAGCGTGGACGCACATGCACACAAGCAGAAACCAGCAGCACAGACCACATATGACGCACTTAACAAAATAATCACCACTTGTCAAACTGCAAGCAAGTCTGCACAGCATCAGGCATAAACTCTGTATTAAACACATCAAAGCCTTTATCATGTGGAGCTCAAGAAAAAAACCCAAACTGTGTGTTGTGTTAACTGTTGTTACTTTAATCCCTTATTGTAATCTCTGTTTTTAGAGTGATTACAGTATGATCTCAGAGTTTGGAGAAAACTGGAATTTTATTGTGGTGGGAACTTTATATATTTGGCTTGGCTTTCATTGTCTGTAATAAATATAACATGTTTTCAGGCCTTAATTACAATAAATAGTCATATGGTCTTACTGTTTATAATAAACCTTATAAATATATAATGTAAACAACTCTTTGAATTCATTTTTCTTTTTTCCCCCCAGAAATCCTAACGGAGACTACCGGAACTCCTCTCTTACAAGGGATCCTAGCCAGAGCCCCACAATGCCCAACACTTTGGGAGTCCACGGCAACCACCTGTATAGCCACACCCACCACCACCACCACCTGGCAAGTCTTGGCAGCATGGACCAGCCCTTGGCACTTACAAAAAACAGCATGGTGGAGCCGGCGCGCAGCACCGCAGCAGTGAGTGCAGTGGTGCATTCAGTCAGCGCCGTGGAGCGGCAGCAGGTAAACAAGACACATTTTCTTCGTCAGGGAAAACATCTTATGTAATTAGCTTTGTTGTTTGGTTTGTGAAAAGACAAAAGTCCTTTTCCCTAATTTGTTGATGAAAAATCTTGACATTTTTCTGGCTTCATCTGTCATGTTTCAGAATCGCCCCTCAGTGATCACATGCGCCCCAGCTAACAATCGCAACTGCAACCTGTCACATTGTCCTGTCACCTACAACAAATGCTCCAACCTCACAAACAACTACAGAAGACTCAACAGTGAGTGACACATGCATTTCCTATTTCAAGAGCTTCTTCTCTAAAGTTCCTTTAAATACTACCATCTTCTCTGCGGTGTTGGCATTTGAATGTTAAGCTAGGTACACACCGGGCACTCAAGAAGGGGCATTTAGTGTGTTCTTGAACACGCAGTGTTTCACATTAGAGAAGCAGCGAGGGGCTTCTTCTTCCTTTTTCTTTTTCTCTTGTTTACATGTCCGCTATCTACAGTTGATAGATGTCTGGTGCATAATCTCAAAGCAGTACAAATCTTGCGATTGGGCATGAAATAGTTTGTTTTTTTGCCAGCATCCTTGCAATGGTGGATATGAATAACCATCATTTAAGGAGAGTGGAGTTGGTTTTCCTTTAGTTGAAAAGCTAACGGCAGACGTCATTCGGCTCGTACTTAGTTTTATGATGTCTCTACCAAATCCAAGACCCTGATTGGTCAAAGTTTGACCCCATTTAGCTGGCAATGCATGTTCACTGGCCATGCGTTTTGAATGTAGAGGCCGAAAACCGTTGTAAAAACTTGCCTAGCTACATGTAAACATGAATGTGGAGCCAGAAGCGCGCATTAACGTGCGCTTACATAGACTTTTCATAGAAAGTGACACTGGTGTGAATGTAGCTTTACAGAGCAGGGGGGTAATGGTTAATCACGCTCCAGAGAAACCATACTGCCTCATGTTTCTCACAATGAGACATGGTTACTGTTTCTACCAAATGTCTTGTTCTAAAGTCTCCACAGTTCTGCTTAACTTGACGTTAGAAAGTCCCTACAGATCTCAGCCACACATGTCGGTTTGATTTGTCCTCTGCGTGTTTTCTTTAGTTAGATTCAATTTTAATCTTTAATTTAAAGTGTTTTATGACTCCAGTGAAATCTTAATAATCTCATTGAGGTTACCAGTAAAAATGAAAGATGGGATTAGAAATAAAGCAGGGAAAAGCTGGGAAAAGTGGAGTAAATGTTTCCAGTGTCCTAAAAGTGGTTGCTGGAATGAATGAGTCATTTTTTAAGTGTCAGAATAGTAACTCAAACTCTTGTCTCGCATTAGCCAACACAGCTTGTGACCCTGTGATTGAGGAGCACTTCCGACGCAGCCTCGGGAAGAACTACAAGGAACCTGAACCCACTGCTACCAACACGGTGTCCATCACCGGCTCGGTGGATGACCATTTCGCCAAGGCGCTCGGCGAAACCTGGTTGCAGATCAAAAACAAGGGGAGCCCTTCGTCAACCAGCAGCAGCCCAAACTCCTCCCCCGATAGCCGCATGGTCAGTCACAACCACTCGCCTTCCGTTGTCTCGTGAAGGGACGCGGGTTTGCTCACAATTCCCCCAACACACTCAATCACACCGGCTCCAACATCCGCACCGCTTCCTCTGGCCTGCTCTGACACTAGAGGGAACGCCGGCCCGCTGGTCTGCCAGACACAAACCCTTCAACCTGCTCACTCGCTGTGGACTCACTGAGGATCAATCAAGCAATAAAGACATGGACTCTTTTCCCCACGCCTTCCTGGGACTGAACCATCATCCTTCCAGTCATTCATCAACCCCGCATGTGGAGCTAGGAGCTGAGCAAGAGTCTGTAGTTATATGTACATAAGCAGAGAGGGAAGACGATGCCAGGGTTCTCTCCTTTTTTTTCTTTTAGGTCTTTCCGTAGCTGTAGTTCTGTGTACTGATCCGAGCATTTTGGGGCTACAATGAACATGAGTGAAACCGTTCCTAGAAAACAATCCCAAACCACCTAACCGTGCTACCAAAGAAACATCAGACATGAATGCCCGCTTCAAAAACACGAAACCACAAAAAGCCATTTGTTAGTCACCTCCCGTTTGCCTCCGTTCACCCTCGATTCCTGTCCCGTGTAACGGTCGTCTTTGTCTGTCTGTTGGAGAGCGACTCGGTCCGATTTGCACTATTGCTGAAGAACTCCATCAGTTTTGACCACCTCAGAAAGCTGGTTCTGATGATCCAATCAGATACCGAGTCCTTTAGAGTATATTCCCATTTGCTTTCCTTCAATGGACTTGCCCCAGCTCAGGTGCAAAGTGTTTCCATAATTTATTGTAAAGAAAAATTCACTCTTTTGAGGATGAGCAGTAGATTTTTTTTTGTGTATGACATATTTGCTCATCTGCTATTAAACAATCTAAACAATCACAGCAGAGACACTTAAAGGCTTTTGAAAGAAAAAAAAGTCAAACTTTAGACATTTTTCCACACCAAAAGATAAGTATTCAGAAAAAAATGGTTGATATAAAATGAAACGGCGCAATAAATGCCTCTGCTGAGTCATGCTTTACTCAGTTCACCTTTGATGCAGCTTTGACGTCAGTCAGACAGAAGGCCTGACGTTGTCGGTCTTCAGCCTCTAAACATTGAAAGTCATCACAGAAGGAAGAGGTGATTCCAGGGTTAAAACAGTCAATGCTGGAATAACTGCAATGAGCGGATGCATGAGGTCAAATTCCAGAGGAAAAGAGATTATTCAGAGTTCTTTAAACCCAATTTTTGTTGTTTTTGTGACTCCTTTTACACTATTTGACCCCCCTCAAAAAAAAAAAAAAAGATTTCTACAAGGGTTTTAAGGGTAAATTAATGCTTTTATAAACGCATGTTTGTTTTTTCTTTAATAGCTGGTATCTATTAGCATTTTTAGCATTTCAAACTTTATTATTAGCCTTTTTATTCAGATGTTAATTGCTCTTTTCAGTAACGGATGTAGAAACTATACACTCACTGCTGGGTCAGTTGTACTCAATATTAATAATGGTGTTGCTTTTATTCCAGTTTTGTACCTTTTTGTTTTCTATTAATATCGATGTGTTAACAAGCGTCTGTTGTGGAATGATGGCACAGCCTCTGGATAGGCTCTGCTAATTGATGTGAGTGGAAATTCTCTAAAGCATCTCAGCGGGATGACGTTAGAGCTGCGGTCGCCCTGGTGATCTGTCAAAGCTACGAGATGTTGATCCATCAGAGGTACAGGCCACTCCAACTGCTGCATGACTGAGCTGAGACTCCAAGATGACGTAGATTTGTCGCTTGGCTTATTTCTTAGTTTTATTTTTTAACAACACTGCCTTCACCTGAACTAGATGTAGCCAGATGGCTTTTACTTTAGCACCGACAGCCTAAAACTATCAGACAATCCTGCAGGCAAGGAGTCTTTTTGGAAGGTTTGGTGTTGTTAGGAAAAGGAGAAGGTCACCATCGATGTCAGGCACCTGGACAATGATTTATTAGTGTCTAAAATTGAAAATAAAGTTTAGATATGAAACTTTATTAAAAAAAAACTTTCAACCTAAGCTGATGCTGATTTGACCCCATGGATGCTAGCAGATCAAATCCAGAGATAATTCGCATCATGAATTCATGTCCCAGCTGTCAGCTTGGTGACTGTATTTTCTATGATTTCAGAATAAAACCTCTCAGTTAAAACCAATCACTGCAGTCTAACAAATGTTTTTGTAGAGGAGAACCAACAGGATGCCATACATTCCTTCAGAGGGGAGCTTTGTCACTGATCTGGACGCAGGCGGCATCTCTAGAAGAGCAAACACTGCTCGTTCCATTTTTCATCTCAGAAGTGTGTGTGCCAGTTTAAAGGAACACATTGGCAACACTTGCATAGGAACAGTTTTATCACAACCCCTCTGAAGCAGTCTTGTTTTAAAGCAAGGCTTCTATCAGCAGTGCGTATTACAGGACGCTGAGCTCAAGCCAACATTTGATGAGGTTTTGTTGCTTTTGGGTGTTTAATCAAGTGTGAGCCTGCAGTTTACTACATTGAAAGTATTTACTTTTCTCTGAAAAAAAAAAGTCCACACATTCCATCATCAGCTCGAACAGAAGTCACAGAACTGGAAAGTGTCAAAGGGGTCAAAAGTCCCCTTAAAAAAGAAAAAAAGAAAAGCTCTTCAGTTTTTGAGGTAGATTGAAGTGGTGGAGCAGCTGAGCAGTTAGACGGTCGTGTCCCTCTGAAAGTCGAAGTAGTCTTACAGCAACGGCCTCCCCGACGCAGCAGGTTCTGGTTCAAATCTAAAACGTCATGCTTAAGATGAGGGAAACGGCTGGGTGTCCTGAGGATGTTTCCATTACATTCAGATCATTTCACTTCCACCCTATAAGTAGCAGGCGCTCTTTATGCTTTGGCACACACTGTAGGAACATCACTTAATTAAAAAAAAAAGTTTTCTTTTTCTAATAGGTAACTATAAGACCATCATTACGCTGTGCGTAATGAGTGTACAAAGAAAAAAAATTTGTAGGTATTTTTTTGAGGATTGGTTAATTTGTTAATGATATGTAGCTATTTAATTGTTTTTTTTCTGTCCTATTTTAATCATTGTATTTTCTTTTTTTTGTGAAAAAAGTTGATCTTTTTGTCGTAGTTTGTGTTAGAGCAAAGTTTCAAGTGCAGGAACACAGTAAATGTATGAAACCGCAAGAAGCCACGAGTGTTTCTGTGACGTTTGCTACTTCCCTGAATCCTCCTCGTTCTGTCGGCGGATTAAAATCAGAACAAAAGGTAAGACTTAGAGCCTCTGGAGCAATATGCACGTTTCACACTGATGTAACAATTTACACACGGAAAGATAATACAGTTAAAACAACCATTTGTCATGGATTAAGTGTAAACCTGTGCTCTGCAAAGAAGCAGCAGTAATTGACGTAGTTTAACTTAAGTAGCAAATGGCTCAGAGAATCTGCTGCCACAGTTTTATCTGTAATCAAGTTGAACAGATAATCAAAGAGGAGTTGATCTTTACTCTGACAGCAACACGCTTTCCAGTTTCAGATGGAAGTTCGTAGGGCAGTAAGACTAAACTGTAAGGATGTTTTTAATCAAGAAGCTGCAGTTATTTTGTTTTGTTTTTTGGTTTTTTTTTTGGCTCTGTGTCTCCTAAAAGGGTTTTGGCAGGCCACCTTTTTTGTACGTAAAGTAGCCTTGATGAACAATAAAGTGCTTTTAAAATCACTGTCTGTGTGGCCTCTGTCTGTAAACCTTTGTGGTTGAAATATCACTTAAGTGGATAAAGGGATCTGAAGGAAACATTTAAGAAAAATACATGTATTTTTTACCATGGTTTAAATCTCTCTTTATTGTTACGTCTTTAAATAAACGTCCTTCTCCAGAGCACCAGTGTAGAAATGTTCATGCCAATTCACCTTAAAGAAGAACATAGACATTGAAAAGACATTAACACAAACACTCAAGACACTAAAGTTGGTGAATTCCATTCAAACGTCCAGCAGTTCCAATAGTTTTTAGAGCATCCATCCCAAACTCATTACAGGCTACAGTAAATACATTGACTTTCTGATGACAAACTCTTATTGTGACAGCACAAAATGTTCAAATTGCTTTTTTTTTTTAATTTGGACCCAAAATTCTGCAAATGTATGAATGGGTTACAACTTACTATTCAATGAGACATTTTTACACATGAAGATGAAGAGCAGCTGATCAAACGACTAATAAAAAATCAAAAACTGAAGTGGCGTTCCTCTGGTTGATGTTTTCCCACCGTGGGACTTCAGATGCTCTCGTCATCACTCATGTCCCAAATCTGTTGTGGAAAAAAAACAAATTGTTTAAGACAATAGTAATTTTGATGGGTAACACTTTGTTTTCACATCATAAAAACCAACAGCTTTAGTTTATACAAACACAAGCAAAAACACTTTGTCTTTAATGAGAACAACTTTGCAGAGTTTTACCAAATGAGTACAAACCATAAAATGATTGCAAAGTAGTAACCCACAACCCATTCATCAGATCAGTCTCCAACCTGCTTCTACACACAGGAAAACAAAAGTTTGTCAACCGTTTGACCTCCGGAGAACTCCACCCTCTGACTGTAGATGACTGAAGTGTTTTAGGAAGTGACACAGCAAACAGGCTGTCAGGAATGTTGTCCGACATCCTCTTTCTTTTTCCCGGCTTTGTCTCACCTGAAACGCTCCAGTTTGAGCTGACGAATGGCCTCTTCCAGGCATTTAATTCAAGGTTCTAATGAAGGGGAAAGCGGCTCCAAAACTGAAACTCTGGTTCTTTTGTGTCCACGTCTGGGATGGAGGCCGTCTTTTCGCTCAGAGGGGAATGCAGACATTGAAACTTGCCCCACTCAGTCCTCTGTGGGCAGAATAATGATGCTGATGGCTCAAAATCGTCATATGACTTTTTGGGCATGGTGCCCACTCTTTGGACAACGGGCCCACACACTGGCTAGTCCTGAACCACTTAGTATCAGTTTGTGAAAACGCCAGTAGGTCCTCAACTCTGAGGGAGCTGAAGCCTCTATTGTATGGTATTTTATTAAAAAATAAAAATGAAGAAACAAAAACAAAAAACACGTGACTTTTAGAGCCAGAACATTTGCATTCTTTAGTCTACATGTTACATAAGGACAAACAGATGTTAAAAGACAGATTGTCATGTTATCTAAGGCAACAGAGACTGAAAAAGTGATGGTCACTGCATGTGTGACACTTCAAAATCATCAAACAGGATGAAAACTAAAAGATTTAGATTCCTGAAAGGAAGTGATGCAAACACACACACACATTGTAGTCTCCTTTGTAGCCGCGAGTTAACAGAGTGACCTTCTCATGGCAGCAGATTCCCCACATTCTGCCTCTGAGACGTGATTCACATACCTCTGACTGTCTGGAATGTCACACACACACGGATTTCACTACACTCAGCTTTAAAGTCCCACGCTGATGCAAATGGTGTTTTTAACATGTTTTTGTGGCATTTTTCTCTAAATTAGGCTTAAAATTGCATTTCTGTGGATTTCTTTATTCGAATGGTTGTGAATCAGAAGCAGGAAAAACAACTGCTTTTTTGTTATGTAGAAAATACTCTAGGCGGGGGAGCTTGTGAACAGAGAACTCTCAGTTACAGGTAACGGGGGGGGGGGGTGCAATGCTCCAATGGTCCCGCCCACAAACTATATCCTAGAAAACACCAGTTTTTTTTTTTGGCTAAAAAACAGCAAAATTATAATTAAAGGACCACTGGGAAGGCTTTCACAGTAGATCAAAATATGATCAGAGTGGAACTTTAAAGACATGAATGAACTTTTACAATCCCAAAACCTGAAAGAAATACAAAATCCTGCCTCTTTTGCATTTTGAAGTATGCAGACATTACAGCCTCTGCTCTGCCTGTGAAAAAATGACCCCCTCCACGAGTGCAAATGACTGAGGATTTAGCAGGTTGATATTGACATACCAAAGTCTTACCTCAGTTTAACCAAAAACATAAACTTTTAGTGTGTTTCACCAGTTTTTCCACTGTTCAGGAGGGATTCATGGAAGAAAAGCTTGCAGAGCCTCTCACCCACATGGCTCCGATTCAAACAGACCACAACAAAGCAACTGTTCACCTTAAGCCTCGTCATTGCAGATGCAACACTTCACAAAATGTTGCTCTGAAGGTTCTTGTTTGACATGTTACATCTAAACTCTAAAGATGCCTAAAAGCCGCGCTGGCGCTTTTATCTGCACGTGTGATATTATTACTTTTCAGACAACTATTTCTCAGTCCAGAGCCTTGATTTGACATCCTGGCAACAGATGTCTGCGTTGGTATGACGGCGCCAAACCTGGCAACTTCACAGTGAAAGATACAGGGCATGTGGAGGCTGACTTGTGAATGAAGCTAGTAAGCACTGGAGTGGGGGAGAAAAAGGCCAGTTTGAGAGGCGAGGGGGTGTAATATTTCTTACATGACATTACAGATTGTTTTCTTTACTTTTAATCATGATCTTAAAGCTCATTTTTTCACATCAGTCTCAGACAAAGAGATAATTCCCATTAAATGTGGACTGCATTTAAATTACAAATGACAGAAGTGAAATGTTAAATGAATTAGTGGCATTGATTTACACTCAATAAGAAATAGTACTGGGGGAGTGACTCCTGTGCCTTATATTTCTGCATCAGGACACTTCTGTGTTCTACTTGAATTGTCCTGAACTAACTGAGAGGCACAAAGTAAGAATTATGGGTACTGGGGAAGCCCAAAGGCATCAGTGCCAGCAACCAACATAAAAGGTTGTCTAACCCGCCTAGTTATGGGTTCAAACGCTGCAGACGAGCTCTTTTGCCAGTGACTTTTCAAAAAAAAAAAAAAAAAAGAAGTGGCAGGACAGCGTGGAGAATCAGACAAATTCATATCAAAGCTGGACGCTTTGCATTTCTCCTCTACTGCTGATGGGGAGCAGCCATCAAAAAGGAAAAGAAAGGAGCTCTTTGAAAGCTGAGCGATGCTGGAGCCCCTCTCTGGATGGCTTCCATGCCCCGCCGCTCTGTGTGTGTGTTTGTGTGAGCGACAGAGCCTGCTTGAAATCTTTTGTGCATGTGGATGGGGACAAGAACAGGGGTTTTATGTAACATGAATAGCTGGTGCAAAGAAAAGCCAACAAACTCTACAACGCTCTTTGGAGAACTGCTGAAAACGCCGCCGCGTTCCTTAATATTTTTCCTTTAGCTGCAGCAATCTGTAAGCAGATTCCTGTGAGGCTGAGAGCATGCCTGCACACAAGGACACAGGACTGATTTGACTCTTTTATTAGATAACAGGCAGCATGTGAGAATGTAATGCTGCAAAAATGTAACCCTTTTTCCAAAGACTCAGCTTAAATCCGATAGACTAAAAACAGCTATGTAGCAGCATGCTTTATTTGACTGATTTATCTGTTTATTTTTGGGTTATATTCATCTCTGAATTCAAATAAGCAGCTTTGTTGGGTGAAACTTTGAATTTCCACCTCGTATTCATGTCCATGTTGCTGCACAAAAGACACAAAACAGAAACGAAGCTAATAAAATGCTCGATAGAGATGGGTTTAAAGTCACACTCTGATCCTCTTTAAATCTATTGTAAAAGAAATTATGATCATATTGTTTTTAGCAAAAAAGAAAAAAATAACTTGATTCGAAGGTTTGTTTCCTCACATAGTCTAACTCATGGAGTAGATTTTAGACACTTGTTTTGCTTTTTCTTAAGTCACATGTTTTCAAAATGGCTACAGAGAATATTAATATTTCAAATATGTTTGAAATCTATTTTTTCCGGTTGATCACAGCTAGTCACACTTAAAAAAAACCCCATGAGCGCATTCTAAAGAGGCTGGCAGAAAAACAAATGTTTGCTTTGAGTCATCCTTATCATCCAAGAGCCTTGAGAAAATGTGTTGGATATTTCACGTGTGTAAGCTCCATGTTATCATGGTGCGAATGTGATCGTAATCAGCTGGACTCCAGTTGATTTGACAAGTATAATCCAGGTTCCCTGCGACAGACTGGCGACCAGTCCAGGGGTGTACCCTGCCTTCGCCCATGAGTAGCCGGGTTAGGCTCCGGCAACCCTGTGACCCCGAAAGGGATAAAGCGGATTGGAAGATGAATGAATGAATGAATGAATAATCCAGGTTTGGAGTTGAAATGGAGCAGATAGAGGAGGTTTTTAGCTGGAAGCTGAGGCTGGAGAATCTCAGCCAACCTTCTGCTGCTGCTGATTACCACTCCAGCACAAATGCAACACAAGCCTGAGCATGACAGCTCTTTGCAGCGCTTAAAAGTCCGCAGGCTGCTCACAAGCAACGCTTTTTAGAGAGGAAAAACCGCAACTCACTTTACTTGCAGCTTACCGTCAGTTCAGTCAGAGGCATGGCTTCAGTGTGATTTCACTGCAGCGTCAGACAACAGTCAAAGTACTTTTGTTTTCGCTTTAAATGAGCTGCTTCAACAAGCTAAGCCTTAAGTGCGGGTGGCCCCATTGGGAAAACCATTTAACTCGGAAAAAACAATGCGATTGCTGATGGGCTTTGCTTCTAAACACACATCTGGTTTATATATCAGAGACGACAACGAAGCGTTAGCGCAAAAATCAGGCTTTCATCATGAAGACTGGCTCCATCTGATATGCAATTAAAGGACCACACAAAGTGATGTGGTTTCGGGCCCCTGGATGCAGCAGTGAGTGCTGCCGGTTGGGAAAGACAAGTTAGGAAATCCGGTCAGCCCATTTTCTTTTCTTTTCGCTTTGTCTTTGTGTGAGAAATACAGAGAGGGACAGATGGAGAAGGAGGTTTTACAACGCTAAACAAAAGTTTCTTCTATCATGATGCAAAACAAAACCTTTGTTTGTGCTCTGTTGTTAGTTCCTGGAGAGTCGTATCTTTAGAGAGGAAAGTATGGCCCGAAATAACAGAAGATTAAATTTACCCACTTTCTAAAATAAATTACAGACCCACTCCAATGAAAATCTAGTTTTTTTTTCATAAGTTCTTGTAGCATTTAAGCATGAAACTGAATTTCTGGGTATTCCTTTATTCAAGTCATGGTGAATCAGGAGCACATTAAAAATTGCCTGATAATGTTAGTGTGTGGTTTTGAAGGGCTTCAAGGTAGCAGGAGAGAATTTAGACAAAGGGGTGATGGGATATCAGCAGAGGCTTAATTCTGCGCGAACAGTTCTGTCAACTTAGCCGCTATGCACAAACTTTGTTCTAGAAAACGACTTTGGATTTGACGTAAAACGGGCATAATCATAGCTAATGCAGGATTATTTGTTTCTTTCGTTTTTTTGCCAATCATCCTTTCTGTAAATGCAGATCCATCCTTAAAGTGCTTTTCCATCAAAATTATCTGGATCCATCTGAAGAACCAAAAATGGGTTTTGAAGATTGCGTTGCTTTGTTCAAACCCACATGACATAAGGGGGCGGGCATTCCTTTAATTATCCTAACCTTGAATTATAACGACTGGAACAAAGACTTATCAACTTCGGAAACGAAACATTTTCAGTGTAAAAGACCATACGACTATTACTGTGAAACTTTTCCCGAAAAAAACATAAAAAGGCAGATTGTATTCATAAAATATATATATATATATATTCACAAATTTAGATCTAATATCATGACAAGATGCATTTCATGACTTGTTGAAACTTTTAGGGAGCTTGGTTGGCCTGTCACCTTGTGAGTCTCCATAAGAGCAGCTTTAATTGACAGAAAGCTGCTTTAACAAATTTATGAGCACTCAGGAAATTCTGTTCATTTAAACCTGAGGGAACTTTCAGATTCCTGCGACAGCTTTTATTTCTGTCACCTGCATTTAAGACCTGTCCTCGTCACCGTCTGACCACACACCACCCATAATGGCTACGGGAACAATATCAGAGGACCAGATTTAAAGCAGCCTAAACATCCACAACAATAGTAAGGGTGAGTGTGCTAACCTCACAGAGCGTCCTGACACAATGGCACGCCCACGTGTAAACGCTGTAAACTCACTCAAACAAATGAGCTGTGGCTTTGGGCTGGAGGATGGAGATAAATAATGCACTTGTGGATGTGGCCTTCCTGAAGACTGACTTTCCTGAGAAGGATCCATGGTGACACAGCACGACTTTGAAGTCGATCAGATATGGAGGACACAACTACTTCTTAAAAATAGGAAGTATTTCAAACTAAGATTGATAAATAAAGCTTAAAGTTACATACAGGTCTGAACAAATATCTCCAGCTTCTGCAAAACTATATTTATTTCATGTTTACTATTTAAATATTTGAATTTTTTAAAAATCTTTTATGATTTTGGAAGAACTGAACGTAGTGTCATGTCATGTGTGACAGAAAATATACTTACCAAGTTATTATTGGTTTGCATTGGCTATAATTAATACTGATTATTTATTTATAAAGTGCAAATCAGGGAATGACTTGTGTTTTTCGTGGGCACTGGCTTGACTCAGTGGAAGAACAGATATTCCAAAATCATATTTCCTTCATGCTGTTAAGTTAATTATGGCAAAGAACTGGACAAGACAACATAGCAGAAGTGCCAAACATGTTCTGCACACTGCAATAGCATTTCCAGCTGAGGCAGAACCTGTCACTGGGTAGGAAGTGCTCCGTGTTATTTGGAGTAACCCTTTAGGCGGTCTTCTAACTGTTCCACACAGCAGATCCCAGCTCTGAGAGGGTTTAAACTGATACCTTCAAACGCTGCGGCATGTCAAATTTGATTTAAAAACCTAGATTTACAAACTAATTCTCAACTTGCAGTGTGCATCAAAAAGACTCATTGATCCAATCAGAAAGAAGCAACAAAATTCATTCTTAAATTTTAAAGGCATGACATAAAATAAATACAGATAGAATAGAACTTTAAAAAAAAAAAAACTGTAGATTTACTTGGCTAAAAGAAAATTGAAAAAATGACAATGACAGATCTTAAAACCCAACAGATGTGAGCATTTCCAATGAATTTAATCAGGTCTTTTGAGCCCCACATTAAAGAAAATGTCAACAACAAAAGGAAAATAGGATATGCAAGAAAGTGTGTAAAAGTCACAAGGATAGAAAAGCTGGCTGAAAATAAAGTCATAAAAACCCTAACAGTCTAAAATTAAACAGAAAAACGATTCCCCTCCAAAAATAGAGGAGGAATCATTTTCCTCTTGGCATTCTGCGCAGCAGGCTGCCAAACAGGTCCTTCACCAGTGTCCAATTACCCCGTCTGGCCGTTTCCGGCGCAGGTCCAAACATCATGGTGCGGAATTTGGAAACAGTGAAAACCATGTGAAAACAGTTCACATGGTTTGAGGAAAAATGGTGCCATGCAACAAACGCACATGCACATGCACATCATGATCTTATGCAGTCCTACGTAACTGTGTTGGAGCAGAACACCTGCAATCTATGCAATGTAGTGTTGTGTACGTTTAGAAATGGCTTGAAAAGTGGAGGTTTTTTTTTATGGTAAACCACATAAAGTAAGAAAAGCCTAAAAAAAGAATGATATGAATATCATTTTTCAATAACTAATGTGATTAAAGTTGCAGAAAACATTGAAAGAATCTTTCCAGAACATGAAGCTGGCGAAGCAATCTATTGTTTTTCTTCATGTATCTTAGTGGAGATCTTTCAACAGCATCCAGCTCCTAAAACTCCCCCTCTTACAAACCAGGTTAACACATGCTTCTTTAAAGGAACTCCAGGCTATACATTTGAAGACTGAGTTTTTAATTTCCTTTTTTTTTTTTTTTTTTTGGTCAACCTCTACAGGATAAGTCCAAACAGTAAGTCCCGCCATGTTTTTTTTTCTATTTATGTTCTCTTCCACAAGATTGTGCCTTGTGTTCAAATTCTGTACAAAACACAAAAGAAAGGAATAAAAAAAAAGAAGTAAAAGCAACAGAAAATTAAAGAAAACATTAGAAGAGGTCTAGTAAAGATTGTTTTGATGTTTAGATTAGGGCTTTTTCTCAGTGTCATTGTAATCTACTTTTGTAGTTTTTGTGTGTATTTACCAGCATCTTCAAATCTGTATGCAAAACAGTTTTTTCCAATTTCCCCTCCCTAAAATCTACCAGCAACATGAACATATTTGCTTTATCAAATGTCCCCACAGTGACACATGTGTGAGGGCTTGTCACCATTCAGTCTTTGCTGCCTTTTTGTAGCATTGTGACCACTTTAAGCCCCCCAAAGCCAATGAAAACACAAAATGGGAGATCTTTAAATTTAAAAATCCTCCATTTTAATAAAATACCGTCTCCAGGCAGTGAAAGTAAGTCTGTATAATAAGCCGAGCTTTGATTAATATTGCTTGGCAGTAAAACTCCTTCTTTGACTAAGTAATTCCAGATGTTTCTGCCTATAAGAAACTTGGACTGTGATCCAGATTTAGTGTATGTAACGTCTGGATGTTTAGTAGAAATGAGAGAAAGAACTCTGAAGCAAAAATGTAAACAGCTACTGTCACCAACTGATACAGATTTTCTTTATCTCTGTAAGCAGCAGCTAAAATCCTATTAAATGGACTGACTACTCCAATCGAGGGCACATGTTGGGTCTCTGCAGACTTTATCTGTCTGGTTCAAAAGTCAGAAGGTGTGTCCTCTTCTGAAGAGTGGAAAAGAAAAAGACAGAAGAGAAAAATAAATAAAATGGGTTTTACAGTTGCTCATGTTTTTTTATGACCCTTTCCTTCAATAGTCCAAATCATTCCAAGATCTACAAAAATTAAATTAAATGCAACTTGGAAGGTTATTTGTGTGTCCCTCTAATGATCTTTTTGACATTTACTTATCATTATCTCCTGCAGCAAAGACAGCCAGGGCCAAATTGTTACCTCGATGTTCTTCTTCCTCTTTTTTTTTTTTTTTTACTGCGCATCAATATTGCCCCGCCACATACCCGATAACTCACCAAAACTGCCCAACACCTAGCTCCTGGTGAAAATAAATTTTGGATATGAAATATGACCCTGTCTGAAGAACATCACAGCGGGAAAAATCATCCATAAAAATTAATGTCAAAAAATCTCTTTAAAATTTCAAAATCAACCAATAAAACAAAAACATACATGTCAGGCTTGGCTTAGCCACGAGACCTATGTTGGGGTGGCCATGTTGTGGCAAAGTATAAAATTCGGCAATTTTTCAATTCTGGCATGATATGATGAAATAAATTTTGGTTGAGGTGTTCTCATTATATTTCCCACAAAATTGAATGCACAATTTCAACTTTTGAATAGAATGATGGAAATGGATCCAATTTTCTATGATATCCAAGTTTTTTGGAAACTGATTAGATGAGCCGATTCTTACTTGAGACAGTATTTATGACCTGCACCTCTTTGTGGGAATACAGAAAACTCTGTGCCTCTGCATGACTGCACACTAATCAATGAAGCTGGAGACAGGAAGAGGACAAGGCGAAACAGGAAAAGGAGGAGAGCCGACAACTTAACCACCTCCTGTTCACTGGGTTAAATAAACAGGAACAGTTGAGTCAACAGCAATGTCTGAATGAGGCTCAAAGCAATCCAGTGAACAAATGATTGTTTAGGTGGCTTTTAAACTAAACCAAATCATGTTTCTTAAGTTTCAACAACTGAAGGCTAATGTCCAACACTAATAGAAATTTGACTCTTCAGATGAATCCATTTGAGCCAGTGGTGGTCACAACAAACTACCACAAATAATTAGGAGACTAGTAATTATTTGATGTTAAAGCAAGTTTTATTTTTAGTTTAGTTTAGGTTACGCTCTGAGACAAGAGCCAAGCAAGAAAAGGGAGGACAATTCATCACTGATAAATGTACTTTTTTTCTGTAAGGGTAAAAGCAAGGGTCATTGCTTCAGGCAATTCTCCAGACTTCACAGACCTTTCTTCACAACCAGAAAGGCTTTAATCAAGTTTTCACACATGCAGCAGCGTTTCCAGAGCCACCAAAACAGCTTACGACGAGTGAAGTCCACAGAGAAACCAACATTTCTACCACAGTAGTACTTTTTTTTTATCAAGTGTTGGTGTTTTTAGAACCACGTCAAAATTCAGTGAAACCTATAATAGCTGCTATGTGCAGATCTACCACAGTAGACCAGGAGAAACAGCTTCAGTGTCTGCACTTCCAGAAATTCTCAACAAGAAGAAGAAGAATACAGGAACCAGCTGTTAGATCTGACAACAATCTCCTGAAGTAATGTTTTAAAAACCAAACTTTAAAGCCCAAAGTCACATCTCTCAATTAAAATGTCAAATTTAAGTTCAAGTCTTTGACTTCAATAGTCCATTAACCTGTGTAGCTAAAAAAAAAATAGTCAGCTCATATTATTTGTTTCTGAAAAATTGTAAATAAATCTAAATGTTAAAAACAACAACACTGATGACAATTTATTTCAAAGTAAAAAAACAAAAACAAAAACAGGTACCAGTCTGGCTGGGACTTTGATAATACAAAAAATTACGACCCAAAAACAAATTTAAATAAATGACATCACGATCTTGGAAGACTCATAACTGTTGAATATGGAAGAAGAGGGGAAACACGGAATGACAGATAAGAGAAGTGAGGCCTGAAAAGGAAAAGAGTGGAGGATAACATGGCCAGGAGCGAGCGTGCTCTGACAACAGTCAGGGAGGGAAAAGACGGGATTTAGAGAAGCTTTGGTGGGAACGGCCTCCGCGTTCAGGTCCCAGCTGAGGTCACGTCCCCTGGCCTGTGTTTTCATAAACTTGTGAGTCTTAGGGTAACCAAACAAAGCGTGGGTATTCACAGCTTTAGGATCAGATAGCAAACGCAGAAAAAAAAAAAAAATCAAACCTCATTTAAAGGAAAAACGACAAACCAGGAGGGAATGCTGCATCTTGTTTCCCTTGTGTCATTTCCCATTAAAAGGGAAGAACGTTCTTCTTTCATGTTCATAATTTCTTTACTTTTTAAAATGTAAAAGCCTCCCCCGCCGCACGCACACCCTCCTCCATGAAAGTTGTAAAGGCCAGCTACAACAACAAATGGACTTTTTCTCTGTTGGGTGTGGTGGCCAGCGGAGCAGCAGCTGGGTCCTGTTGTTTAGTGTGAGGCAGCATTTAGCCTCTTTTCCAACTTTTCCTACATGCCCAGATAGATATGTTTTTGATATATATATATATTTGGTCCTTTTCAATTCACCTCTCAATTAATTTTTGCTTTCCAAAATAAAAAAAAAGCCTATCAGCTTTACTCTGAAATGTTTGCAGGCATTCGTGGAACAGCAACCCCCCGTTTGAATGCAGCGGGCCACCGTCTTTGAAGGTCAAATGAGTGACTCATTCCCTACAACCCTTTGATTTGGGATTTCTTGTGTTGCACACCTTTTTGTTGAGGCCCACACAAACTAGTCCCAGCCTTTCACCACCAGCCCCCGAAGAACACCAGCCTACCTGGAGGTTACACTTTCCTCCGACACATTTCCTGTACAGCACTGGTTATCAACACTTCAAGTCACACAGGTTCCATTAGACCCCTGTGATCCACACTGGATAAAAATGAACTACTAGATGGGAAAATAGGTGTTAAAATGTATGATCCAATAATAACTTACTGTTTTATTAATTTTCTAACTATGTGCAAAAACGGTTTCTTTCTGGATCACTAAAAAGTAGGTCATTAATTGTAATTTTTGCAGAGTCTTTTGAGGCGTGTGTCCAGTCATTACCTAATTGATCGATTGATTGATTGATTGATCTTGTTTATTTCAAGCATAAATTGTGGACAATACAAGACAAAAACAAATCACACCGATTTTTCAAACTTATTACAGAAATAATGACATGCATTGATAAAAAAAAAACCCCAAAGACAAAGTTGTCACATTTGATTAATTAATTATAGAGATTATTAACTAAAGAAGTGGGAAGAAGCAAACTTAACTAATGAAGTGTTTAAGTGTGCAAAAAAAACCCCAAATGACAATACAAGGTTCTTGCCAAGCTTAAGTGTGCATGTGGAACGCAGGTTTGACTGCCTCATTAGAACAAATCTACACATTTACAAGGCTTGTAAATAAAACCACATGACTAAAGGACTCTTCTGTCATTGGCCAGAAGGGGGGAGGTCAGAACCAAAAGAAAGATGGAGGTGCTGCATTTTGCAAACCTTTGCCAGGATAGTTCACTTATTCGAACTTTTTATTTCGTGGACCGATTTTGGACGTCTGTATGAACACTTTTTAGTGCTACTTTGGTACGGCAGACGCATGCTGCAAGGCGGTTACTGGGGATGCTACGGCTACGAGGTTCGGTGATAAATATTTGTGGCATATAGATTGTCAGAAAAACAATGGGAGAAGCAATGTGTATCACGTTAAAAGTTGTTTAAATAAGCTTGCGTTCATCTGACCACAGTTGAATGAGTTGCTGTTACATCGCTGCTCCACGTTTACGATGGCCGATTTTGTTCAGTTGTTTCGGTCCCAGCACGGACTCATTTCAGGCTGAGGAATTTCAGAGGAACAGAAGCTCAGTCCATATTGGAAACGAACTGAGACCACCTCAAAAGATGGGTCAGAGAGCGTTTCCTGGGTTCGCTTGCATGTATTCGGACTGAAACTTTGTTCCGGATTATTGGAGGAAACGACCAGCGGTTCACTTTAAACGGACCAAACATGTCCAGTCTAAATACACCCTAAATCTGTGCACCACGCTTGTTCTTTGACACCACTATGTCAACACATGTAAGACTTGCTGTCTTATAAATCCTGCCAGACACAAAACGCAATTATTATTTTCTCCTTCATGATCACTTTTCAAACAGTTGGCACTTCTAGGGAATTAAAAAGAACACCATTCATACAGCACTACTAAATTCGACTGGTCAAAGTTCAATTAGTCTAACTTTTAACGTGCATTCAATGGCTGCACATTTTGTACATAGAGCCCGAAAACGGACTTAAAAACTTGCATAGCGACACGTGAATGCAAGACTTTTGAACGCGGAAGCCCAAAACACGCACGTGTGCATTTCTTTTCATTGAAAGGGGTTGCTTGAACACGTGTAGCTGAGGCTGGTGTGAACGTAGCATAGAAATCACAGACAGCGGTGTCTCTGCCGTCAGAGAAACCTTCAAATTAAAGCCCAGCGACGAAATACAAAGACATGAAATCAACCAGAGTTCAGGGAAGCCAACATGAGCGAAGATCTTCCAGGGACTAAAAGCCATAAAATCTGAACTATTTCCGACTTTGTCTTTGTTCTTTTTAATATGTCAATTCTGAAAAGGAGAGGAAGCAATGCTCAAAATAATCAGTCTTTGAGAAAAAAAGCACACACGCACTCTTGCACAAACAAGAACACACAGATCAGAAGAGAAAAGGCAGCAAAGAGCCTTGTAAACCACAGAGAAGGCAATCTTTTGATGTGGTCCTAAGCCCACTACACAGTCACAGCCTTTCATTATAAAGATCTCATCACTCTGCAAATCACTCAGTCAATACTTTTTGTTTTCCAGATGAAATAAAACATTTTAATACTGCTCGTCATCAAACAGGATAGAAAAGAACTAAAAAAACAAACAAACATTTCGATCGATCAGAAGAACCCAAATACATGTTTTAACATTTAAAGAGGAAACGGTCACATGAGCCTTTGGACTGCTTACTTTACCCAAGTCCAGACCTGAACTAAGTGGGGTTCACGGAACATCACGGTCCTGATGTGAAGCATGAGGTTCATGCTGTGCAGATAATAGCATGGTCTGACCTGCATCTCTTTTTCCACAACTGTCACACAGTCCATTAGCAGCCGAAATCAAGCTTTTCAACTGCTTTCTGACTGCACGACTCAAAAAGGCTTTTTGGAGATAAATCACTCTCCACTCGCTAAAGGTTTTCTTTTTCCTGCTACAAGCTGTCATTAACACAGTTCTCATTAAAAACTCAATAGGAGCCAAAGCCCAATCTGAAAGAAAAGCTCGATGATATCACTTTCTAACATGTGCTGGGCAGAGGAGCGTCGTGGAGAAAGATAAGAGGAGCTATTTTAGCTAACGGCGCAAATGTGTGTATGTGTTTGTTGACGTGAGCGCGTGTGTGTGCTGGAGGAAGTAGGCTTTTGTTTCGAGCCAAGGCCCATGGGTAGATTATTTGTGGCCAGCAAGGCAGGACATAATCAGACTACATTGGATACAGATATGTGTGTGCTGGCCAAAAAAAAAAAAATAACACAGACGAACAAGGACGTACATAAGCTGACTTAGAGGATTATACCTCATCTGTGTCTCTGATGCAACGGAGGGCTTTTTATTAACCTAACAAGAACAGGAAGTAACCAAAGTAAATTTTTTTTGCCACCTGAAGTATGTTAAAGTTACAAACATTTCAAAGTTCCTCAGAGATATAAAAATATTTATAAGTAAGGCAGTCATGAAAGCTGGAGCGTAGAGAGTAGAGCTTTGCCCGTCCTTCAATACCCACATCTGCACAGCTGATTGTCTTAAATACATCATGTGATTGTTTGTCTGCGCAGACTCTGCAGACCATCAAACAATTAGGTGTCTCTGCGATCAATCTGTGTCTCACACGCTGATAACATTCAATTGGTGTGGTTTCAGTAAAAGGATTTAGCACTTCCCAGACTGTTTGTGGGACAATACCGATGACGAGCTTGTCCTCTGTCAGACAGTACATCACGCAAACAATGCTGACATCTTTAGTAACTGCTCCCTGTTGTTGTTTTTTTTTATTTCTGTAATATTCATTTTAAGTTATGATGTCTAACTTAAATTATTTCTAGACAAAATTCTGTTCCCTCTATAAAGACCCATTCCCATCATCTTTTGATCAAATGATTGTGCAAATGATCAAATGATTGTGCTGTTTTTAGTTAAAAAACAAAAATAAAAACTGTCTTTTTCTAGGACAAAGTTTCTGCAGAGTGGTAGTAGTTCATTAGAAACTTGCCTTTGAGTTGTGGGGAGGGATTGTTGGTGGAGAGCAACCCCACCCCTCTTCCCCTCCCCATTGCTGAGTGCTCAGAGCAGGGAGCTAGTGGCCTGCCCAGTGTGTTGTCCATGTCACAAATAAGCCTTTTTTCAAATGGAGCAGGTCTTTAAGAATTTTTTTTTTAAACACCCATCTGAGTTTTTTTGGTCAGTCAATAATCCTAACAAAAAGCTCAGCCTAAAAGGTGGGCATGAAAAGGCAACACAGACATTTAAAATGCATAACAGTGAAAACAAAGTTCATCAAATAGCTTACGTACAGCTTAAATCTTTCTTAAATTAAAAGTCAATCAAAAAGAAATCATTTCAAAAATATTTAAAGGGATATTTTGCATGCATCTTCTTAAAGTCTGTCTTGTAAATTGATCCTCATGCATTGTAAGAAAATATATGGGTTTGGCTCCACTGGAGGGGAGAGTCGACTCTAAAAGTGTCCCTGTGTCTAAATCCAGAAATAACAGCTAAAAAGCTACCACACAGGAAGAAGAGTGGGAGCTAAATAGGGATGGCTTGACAACTCAGTCTTTTGCAAGCCAGTCATCTGTCTGTTTGTCCATGTGAGCAGCCAGATGCCAGGCTAGAAGAAGGTTCCCCTCTGGACCGACTGGCGCCGGAAGAGAGCTGCCATGTGTAGAAGCAGGACGGCTGTGAGTTTTCTCCACGTTGTAAAAAAAAAAAACAAACTGATAAAACAGTCGGAGCTAAAGACAGCCGGACTTAGTGCCATGCATCCCTCCTTGCCCCCACCAACAGCAGCGTGTGATAACAAACCAAACCAGACAAAGGTGTGAAAGGTGTCAATTCAAACCAAGTACACGGGACTACTCTAGTGTCAAAGAAACATTAGAATATACTTGAACAACTATGCAATCTCAGTTGTAAATCTGTAAAAAAATGATATTGTTGTAAAGCCTGTAGAGGATTTTTACTTTAAAGCAGAAGAAAAAGTCATTAGGCTTTTAAAAGTCATTCTCTTTACTCCTCTCCTTAAAACACTGACTTGGTTTATGAATCATTTTATTCTTAGAATGAATTAAAATTCAGATTTCAAGTTAGGGAAGATTTGCAAAACATTCATTCTTTCTAATTATTTTGACAATTAAACATTTAGGCTCATTAATTTACATTTACACTATTTTTATACTGACTTAGTTGCGCTGATTACTTGTCAAGATGAAAAAAATGTATGTTACACATATGTATATATATATATATATATACATACAAATCTGTGACATGGGACTATAATAAACAGCAAATAGAAAAGGAATGAAACAGTCACACGGGAACCATTTAATTTCAAACACAAAATAATAACTCTTTTATTGTCCAGCGCAGAGAGGGTGAACACTGTACTAATGAAAAAGCAGGACTAATATAATTTTCCCCAAGTCCATCTGGTAATAATTGAAGCATGTAGCAACCGTAGCAGTGTTTGGATAAAGCTCTGACATCCATGGGGCCCTCTGACGCTCGCAGAGTGAATGAGCGTGTGTGTTTATGCGGGGGCGAGAGACAAAGAACGATCGAAAAAAAAAACAAGTGACTGGGGAAAATGGGGAGCACGTATTATTAAAGAGTCCATGCCCATACTCACAGTTGTGTTTCTTCCAAGCTGTTGGGTTGCCGGCCAATACAACTAAATCCTTTTTATGTCAACACACTGGTTTACGTAGAGCAGAAAAGCTCAGGGCTGAAAATGGCCAGCTGTGGAACCTGCTCTTTTTTTGGCACCAATGACTAATAACTTGGTGATGATTAGTGCTATCCGGGGGACTAAACACTGGTATAAATAACTATTTAATCTCTACATTCATTGCTGGGCAACACACCAATATTCACACTCCTATGGGACAATTTAGAGCTTCCAATCAAACCAATAAAGCATACGTTTGGAGAAATCCTACACATGCACAGGGAGAACGCACAAACTCCACGCAAAAAAAATCCAGCCAGGGTTTGAACCAGTGTCTTCTCATGTCCAGGCAACAATGCCAACCACCTAACCACCATGCACTTCTGATTGTCTAATTTCCTTATTTCTTACAGTTAGGCTGCACGCAAGTGGCCCAAAAGGAGCCCGCATTTATCACATGGACAGTCCTCACGGGCTCCTTGTGAAGTTTGCAGGATTTGAGGGGATAAAAAAATGAAAAACCCATACGATGTGCCTGCATCTGACCTACTTCAGTCTTACTTACCTGTGCATGTTATCTAAGTGTTCGCTATGACCTTTACTCAACGCTTTCCAGAAGAAAAAAAAATGTGCATGAACATCTTTGCTCTATGGATTCGTTGAGCGGTCTAAGTAAGCCATAAGTTAGCCATCCAGTCATGAATATATTTTAGACGACAGCACAGCTGATACATTTTGATATTTGGTAAGTCCTGACCACCCTCCTTGCCTGGTAATTGTAAAGTACAAACTTTAAACTTGGGCCTACGTTTGCTCCATATGAAAGAACTGAGCCAACTGTTGAGGTTATTTATTACTTTTCTCTATGGGGATGATCCGTATGGGATATAAAAAACGTGGAAGTATATTCATCTTAATGTGAGAAATCCGCCCTAACCAAGATAAAGGCAGGGAATTCCACCTATCCATGTCCTGTTTAATTCTGTCAAACAGTGGACAAAAAATTGTTTTGTATCTTATTAAATGTAGGAGTTATAAAAATACCCAAATATACAAAACCTGCTGGAGACCATTTAAAAGAAAAAGAAGGCTGAGTAATGGGTACTGATTTAAGGTTTCCCAGTGGCATAGCCTAGGATTTGTTCAAATTTACCCTGTACCCCGAAAACCTACTAAACGAGCCAATAACCTTTAACAAGGCTGAGGCATAAGTTTGAGGGTGTAAGATAAAAATCAAAACATCATCAGCATACAAGGATGTTTTATGATGCATGTTACTGAGATGAAGACCTTGGATAGAGTGTGTGGTCCTTACTGCCTCCGCCAAAGGCTCTGAGGCCAGGGCAAATAAAAGAGGAGACAACGGGCAGCCTTGCTGATGCATGTAGTGAAAACATATCTGATCTGAAACCATTGGTTAAAGCAGATGATGGAGGGCTTCCATTTAGTACTTTGATTCACTTAATATAATGATCCCCAAGACCAAATTTATTCAAAGAGTAAAACAGATAAGACCACTTCACATTGTCGACGGCTTTTTCAGCATCCAAAGACAGTACAATACCCTCTTCACTACATCGTCTAATATTATTACAGGAATTCCATCCCTTTATAAAAGCTGTTTGGTCCTCTTTGACAATATAGAGCAAAAGTTTCTCAAGTCTAGCTACCAAAATCTTTGCAAGTATCTTTCTATCAACATTGAGTAGAGCAATCGGCCTATACGAAGAACAGAGCTCTGGATACTTCCCCTTTTTCAAAATAAGAGAGATATTTGCTTCTCTCGGTGTTTGAGGTAAAATATTTTGTGAAAAATAATATTTGAGCATGCAATGCAAAGGATCAAGTAATACATCATCAAAATCTTCATAAAAATCTGCAGAAAATCCATCAGGTCCAGGGGCCTAGCCATTCTTTAACTTTTTAACTAATAGCACGAATAATTTCTTCTCTAGAGATGAGTTTATGAAGAGCAGATTGCTCGTCCAAGGATAAAGTGGGCAAGTTGATCCGTGAAAAAAAAAAACATTTATCAAGTTGTAAGATTTTTCAGGATTTTCTGACGTATAATTTTTGGAAAAAAAGCATTTCAAGCTGTCATTAATTAGGTTATTTTTATGTACTTTAGCTTCTTTATTATTACATATTACTGTAATTGGCTGAGAGTCTGCTCTTTTCTTAGTAAGGTGAGCCAGATATCTCTCTGGCTTGTCTCTGTGTTCAAATAATCGCTGGCTTGCGAAACTAAATATTGCTTCCTCTTGTGTAAGTAAATTGTTCAAGGTGAGTCTGATAGCTGTTATTTCTTTTAATAGAGAAGGAGATGGGGTTTTGACATATGCTCTCTCCTTCAATTTAAGCTCAGAGCTAAGCATTTGTAGTGTTTTGAGTTGCTGACGCTTTTTTTACTTGATGTGAAAGGAATAATAGTACCTCTGGCATAGGCCTTGCATGTCTCCCTTAGTAAGCTAGAGTCCTTTGTGGACTCGGAATTGGTGGAATAAAATAATGTGACATTATCCGTAAAAAAGGAATGTGTATATATTTATAACAAAGTCTGAGGGGTGTGCAGGGGGAAGAATGGAGATTAAAGTTCAGAAAATAACACAAGTAACAAAGACATATCTGCCACTATTATATTTGGTATTTTTAGTCATTGTGAATAGGAGACCTGGTCTCACCAACACTGCGACTCCTCTACTATTTGAAGTGAATGATGAGAAAAAGATCTGTTCAAAACCACCCCTGCATAGCGTTTCATTGTTCTTAATGCGTTACATTATACCATGCCAATTAGACACTTTTTTACAAATATATATATATTTTTAATGTGGTTCAATTTCAAATCCAGACTAATGTATATTGATATTTATTAATGGTGGTCATCTTAATCAAGAGTAAAATGGAGAATGGCTAACTTATCTGTTGAGAACAGACAGTAAAGATCCACCACAGAAATAGAAATAGTTCAAAACATGTTGTGTGGGGCAGTTTTTAAATAATAGCTAATAAAAAAGACACAAAGACAGTTGTTTCAATTCTGTGACTCATTGGCAGTGCCCATTTGTGGTAGAGGGTCAGGAGTTTCGTATGAACATGCCTTTGTGTTCAGAGGGTTGCACATCTTTGTATGGAAGCATTCTCAGCCAAACAGATTAAACTGTGTGGGAAAAGAGTCACACAGACTTACTGAACATGGCTAATTTAAAGAATGACCAAAGATCATGTGCTCCCTCTCAATAATAAACATAGAAGGCCAGCATAGACATGCTAAATGTTTTTCATTTTTTTTCTTTAAAAACTAGTATGTGAAAGACCAATGTGCACCAATTGGTCAGTTTTAAGTAAACAGCATTCTTTAAAAGTGTGAAGTCTGGCATAACACCCACATTTCTCCATAACAGAATCAGCTAATTTATGTAGATTGTTTAAACACATCACCATTGTAAAGTGTTTCATTTCAATGCAAATCCGCTTCAGAATCTGCTGGAATTATGTTGATTCCATGAAGGCTGAAGAAGTATGGTAGTTCAAAGAATATTACCACTGGAGCTAAAGCTTTGGTGTTTTACATACATATATGTATATATATATATATATATATATAAAAATACATACATACATACACACACACAATAAAGCAGCTAGACTGAATTCTTGTGGTTCAAAAATTCTTGAAAATAAACTATGTAAACAGACAATATTCTGATGATTAACTACTTTTTTCTGTTTCTTATTTCAGCTCATCTACATAGCAATGTTCAACCAGAAACAGAGTAACATAGTCCCAGCAGCCTGTTGGATTCAAAAGCAGGTACACTCTTGTCTTTATCAAACCTAGAAATAGAAGGGTATTATTCTTTCTGCAAAAAGTAAAGGGTTTGAAATCCTACCAGTCAAAGTATGAGAAAGATTTTATTTTTGCAAAAACATAGATTTGTAACACTATTACTTATTATCAAAAGTATCAGAGGATTAGAATGCAGAACATTTTTAAATAGACATAAGTAGACACCAGTGTCATAGCAGATTTCCTTCTTGTGCTATGAAAATTTATGTTACACACATACACACGCACACGCACACACAAGACACACAGGCAAAACCTTTAGGAACTATAAACCTTTTTAAAACTTAAAATTCAAAACTTTGAGGTTACTTCTCAAGTTACAAAATCTTCTCAAAATATCCCTTAAGTGCATAGCAATGATCTCTGATGACGTACAATAGTTTTTAACTTACACAGTATGTCAGACATACATACACACACATGCTTTACACTTGGAAAAAAAACCAAACAGAAAATACAAATAAAAAACAACATCTTAGTTATAAAAAAAGCAGCAAGCTTTCTTTCCAAGTGGATTCTCACATAAAATCAAAACTACGCCTCAACAAATAAGAAATAAATGACTATCCCTTCCTGGAAATGGGGGAAAAAAGAGGATGTCCTTTTAGAACAGTGGTTTACAGAATAAGTAATTTGTGTGCAGGAAATGGGCTCTGAGCCTTCTGTTGCTAGTGGGCTGGGAAATCAAAACAATATTGCGATTGGTCTGGTTTTTTTTCTGATTTAGGGGAAAAGGCCTGACGCCAGCTTCTTCATCATAGTTTGTAAGGAGAGGGAATAGGAGGAGAAGAAACCAGTAAAAGACATTAGAAGAAAACTGAAAATAGGGTGGAAATGGTTAGCAATAAAGACAGAATCAAGAGAGATCCTTTATTTCCTTTTTTTTTTTTTTTTGAATACGTATTTAATTGTATTTTTGAGTCTACGTTTATCTGGCTCAAGAGTCTCCTCATTTCTGTCCAGCTTCCATAACTTTTTATAATGATTACATAAACATATCTATCCTAAGAAGCATATCAGAGGAAAATACTTGGGATTTTCCCACAGCAGAACTGGAGCGTACCCATCCCCTACGCCCACCCTTCTTTTTTGCTACTCTATCAACTCCCTCTGTCTAATCTCACAGAGGAAAAGTACACATCTTCCACCACAAAGGTATAAATGCTTGTTTTCCATTTTTTAAAGAGTGCCCTAATGGTCAAAATTAAAAAGATAAACTAAATATTGTTAACCAAACACAAACCTTAAATGAATTTGAAATAACTAAACTCAAATTTAAATACAATGTTATTGTTGTGGAAAATATTTTAATTTCCTTTAAAAATGTGATATCATTCAGTGACAATGGTATAAGATATAAACACATTAAAATAGTTAATATTATTATTTATTACCTTTTCCTCAAACATTCTGGTTTTTGGACAATATTTTCAAAAGTTACTTTTCAAATACATAATTTTGCTTTTTATTACGACTTATCTGTCAATCAGAGTGTGTAGGAGGAGCCTACATTCCCAGAGGATGTCATCTTTGTTTGGTTTTTATTGTAAAATAGACCCAGTGGGATGGAACCGGACCACTTTTGGGATCCCGGTTGGTTGTAGGTCCATTGGAACAGATCGGTTAGCGTGGAGGTACTGTTGAAATCCGTTTAAAGTCATTGCGACAAAAGAAAGTGCCAAGAAAGCGGCTGTATTCCTCTTAGCCACCCACAATCTTCTCTCAAACAACATTAAATGGTTTGTATATACAAAGTACTAAAAGTCAAGTGGAACAAAAGGAGCTGCTGAATGACCTCCATTGTTGTTGTTAGCTTCACCCCATATGTGCAGTGATGATCTAACTTTGAGTGGAAACAATCACCTGAATTGCCTGGTCCATTCTAAACCGGACCGGTTTTTTAACTGGACTGCTTAGCAACACTCACAGACTGTCAAAATCACTAAATAAAACACTGTACTGTTTTTAAACCTCAAGTCAGATCATGAAATCAGTTTTTTTTTTTTTTGGTAATATCTTGAAAATGAATGTTCATATCATCAAAACTATTTTTAACTCCAGAAATATTTCAACTCTTGTAAAAATCTCAACCCTTTCTACCATCCATGAGTGCTGGTCCTATGTCTCTAAGCTCAGGTATGTTCTTACAAAGAAAAGTTCATTTAATTTTTTTTAAACAGGTATAACGCTAAAATACAGCAAAACAGTTGTTTCAAGAGGCAAAAAGTACCGTAGCAGGTTTTGTGTGTGTCACTTGAGTCTTGATGGTGAGACCTACCTCTGCAGCTTGCGTTTCTTGATGCAACAGAGTCAGGCCTGTCAAGTCTTCTAGGAACGAGTGAGATGAATTAAAAACTTTGGACAGAAAGTTGAAACCTTCCTTCTCATAGTTCTCCAGGACCTGAAAAACAAAGAACACAAACAGACATTTGAATTGAAATGGGCTTTCCACTGCTGGAATAAAACAATGAAGCTTTTCAGGGATCAGTTTTACCCCATCAGTTCAAAACTTGAGTTTGAGTATCATATATAATCATAGTTTTATTTACTTATTAATTTTTTTTTTTTTTTTGCCAGTTCATTTACACTAGCCCTGCCTTCACCCAACTGTAGTCAAAACGAGCTTTGTCAACTCCGCGATCCTGAAAGGGATACAGCGGGTTGAGAAAATAGATGGATAATAGGATTCTGATTGGAAAAAAATAATCCTAAAGTAGTGCAGGACATTGACCAGTTTGCTTTGCCCAACTCAACAATTTTCCAAAAACTGGGCAGGAGAAAGTATAGTAAGAGTTTTGTTGACTCCACCCGTGGGTTGACCCATCAAATTTAGCTTCTGATACAAAAAAAGCAAAAAAAAAAAAACTTGACTTTTGAAAGCAAACTATGGATAAATTTGTTTTTTTGTATCCCCTTTGCATTGGAATCAATTATGGCCTTGCTCACTTTTGCAACCAACCTCCAGTGGTCATTGAAGGAACTACAATATATGTTTTTTCTCTTTTTGAATTGTGGAAGATAGAAGGTGAAAGTTTGCCTTTTGTAATTATCATTTCTTTGTTTATCTCAACAGAAAAACCTGCATTTTTCTGCTTTGCCTTTCAGCTTCAAAACTATTTTAACTCCAGAAATATTTCAACAGCTTCTCCCTTTTGGAGTCTCCACAGCAAGTCCTCTGCCTCCATTTTACCCTGTCCTCTGCATCTTCCTCATTTACACCTATCAAGATGCCAAAGTACTAATTTAGATAATGCCGGTAATTACAAGTGATTTCAACCGATAATCCTGTCTCAGAAAACTGGGGGAAAAAAACGCTACGTTGAAAACAAATCAGCTATATACATATAAATATACATATAAATTTACAACAATTTCAAAATAACTTTGTCAAACAATTTTTCAGCAACAAAACGGATTTAATCCATTTTGAAATTAGACTGTGACATAATAAAATGTGGAAGAAGTGAGGCGCTGTGAATACTTTCCGGATGCACTGTAACTCAAAGCACTTGCAAAGGGATCCAGAGCTTTTAAGTGGTCTCTTGTTTGGGTCAGTATGGCTACAAACCATAGGGAAGACTGCTGACTTGTCAGATTTCTTGACAACAGTCATCGACACCCTTCACAAGAAAAGCAAGCCACAAAAAGTGATTGGTAAAAAAGCTGGTTGTTCACAGAGTCCTGTATCCAACCTTATTAACAGAAAATGGAGTGGAAAGAAAAGTGTGGTAGAAAGAAGTGCACTAACAACAGGAGTTGTAGAGAAGTGCAGTCTTAAAGAGGATTTTCAAGCAATCACACAACCATCACACAAAGCGAATACTTGGTATGGACTACAAATGTTGCAGTCCTTATGACAAGCCATTCACAAACCAGGCACCACATCACGTGTCTTACACACAGAGCCACACATGCCTCCATGCCACAGAACATTAAAGCAGTACTTCATTAAGTGTATAAAAAAGAAAAAAAAATCACAAGTATGGCATTTGTGCTAAAAAAAAGTTTGTGATTAGTTTAATAGAATTTTCAGACATTATATATTTAGGGTTTTCTTTAACATGAAAGCCATAAAAAAGCCAAAAAAAAGCTTGAATAATGTCAAAATATCGGTAATGATTCTACATAAACTCCAAGTTTTACTTTTTAAAGGGACAAAAAATAACGACATCAACATTTTATAATGTGATAAACCTTTGATATTTGATCAAGAAAAAAAAAAGAACCATAGCCCCGCACAATCAACACCTCTTGGACCAAAATTCAGCCCCTCTGAAGTCACACTGCAATTTTCGCCTTTATGTTAAATCAGTGCAAACTTGAAATAATAACACTGTCTCTCCAGAACACACTCTTCAACACCCTAATACAAACACACATATACTGTACACACAAATCAAGTAACCCTTTTTACTACCTTCCTAAAGACTGGCAGTCTATAATGAACGTCCCTAGGCCCTTCTCTACAGGTGTAGAATTACTAGTGTTTCAGACATCAGCACCGTGTGTGCATGTGTGTGTGTGTTTGCAGACTGGTCTGGCGTCTATTCTTGAAGCCAGATACGCCACACACAATACACACTGATGTGTCCCTCATTCATCTTTTCAATCTCTTTCTTTCCTTCCTTCTCTTTTACTTCTTTGATTCTCCTCTTCCAACCACGGGTTCTGTTACAAGAGATGCCCACCGGTAAAATCCTACTTTGTTGAAATATAGTTGATTATGTCACAGAAAGCAACCTGATAACTGTGATGATCTTGTGATAAAGTCACTGCTTGGACACAGTGGCAAAAAAAAGGCTTGGATCTAAAACCAACAAGAAACACGAAAAGAGAGGAAAAAAAGTTATCGAATACGGTCTAAAAGTTTAACTTAAATATAAAAAAATATAATTTTGCTGTGATTACTTTTGTAAATGTATACGCACACTATTATTTTATTATTATTTTGAAAGGGTAAATGATGGAAATAAAGCCTAATTTTTCATTGACATTTTAAAAGAATGTCTCATCTGTAAACTGAGGCATTTAGGAGATTTTTCAGTCTTTCCTTAGGTTCTTTACGCACAATAATATAACATTGTAGCTGGGGTCTTCAAACTTTTGATCCGCACTGTATTTAAAAATGAACTTTCAAAGTGCTTTACTCAGAAGAAAGAAAAGTCTATGGATCCACAGCAGGGCTAAATAAAACTTTACAACACATGGTTACCAAAATGGAACAGTAATTAAAAAAAAAACTCAGTACAAAATAAAAACATATTAAGTTAAGACAGTCATTTAGTTAAAGAATGAAAGCTTTAACTTTTCAAAAACATACCAGATCCAGATTTTAAAGAGTTTTTGTGCTTGATCTCACAAAATATTTAATTATGAATTATTAGGTGAGTAAAACAAAGATAAAAAATGAATGTTCATTCATGCTCTTAAGCATTTTTTTCTCCAAATATCAGTAAAAATGTAAGGCAACATTTCATGCACATGTTGGTCATGAATCATCTACAACATCAAAATCTATAAGTTACCCAATTGGGAATCGTTATCTGTTTTTTTGTGACAGTGAATTTAATTAAAATGTTTCTAAAATATTTTGTTATTTCGTAACACTCGGGTTATGCTGCTACGTAACTTTTTACAGGACAAAGTCATTTTCCGTACACCATGCACAACATGAACTCTAACAAGGATATGACTATATGTTACTAAACGAATCAATAGTTGTTTTTTGTTTTTTTTCACCAAATCCACTTTTATTCAAAATTATTCCTTACTGAATCATTTGGGTGCTTATGAGTGTTGTAAAAGACAAAAAAAGGCCAATTTTAGGAACTAAATGGTTTCTTCCATTTGCAGCATTGAATTCAGACACATTATAGCTTTGTATAAGAATTTAGGCAAAGATTTTAATTTTATGGCTGAATCTGAACTCTTCCACTACGGCTTCTCCCTACCCCTATATTCAGCACTCTAAACTGAGAGTTATGGAAAAAATAGTACTGGCTATGTCCGAATTCCCTCCCTACTCCTTAACTACTAAGAAAATTTATAGTGCAGGACTATCTGTGCCCTGGATTTTAAAAGCAATTCGGACACCATGCTCACTACTTTTTTTTCTTTTAATTAAACAGCGAATTTAATGTCACCCATTTCACAAAGTAAAAATGCTTATGAAGACTATTTATGATTCCACTGTGTTCTGATGAGGAAAAAGTTGATCGTTGACTAAAAAAATTACATTTAAATACCATGACATTGTTTAAACGCAATGCATTATGGTTCAAATTTCTCAATCTAGTGAGCAGCGATGCACACTGGTTTTTTGCAAAGAATTCTGGGAAATTTCTAGGGCACTCAATTCTGAAATTGTAGCTTCGGACAGGACTACCAAATGGTGAAATCAATATATAGTGCACTGTATAGTGAGCAGTGTAAGAATTTGGACATAACCTTAGGCTTTGTCCGAATTCCCACCCTAATCCCTAACTACTAAAAAACTCTACTGTCGTTGTGTTATATTATTGTCCATAAAGAACCCGAGAAAAGACTGAAAAATCTTCAAAAGGCATCAGTTTACAGATGAGACATCTTTTTAACATATATTTAAAAAATTTTCTTTATTTCCATCATTTACCCTATGATTTATCTACAGGCCTTACTCAAATTTATCTTAAAAGTGTTCTGTTGTCACAGATCAAACCTTTTCTTCCATCTTCTTACGGACCTTGCTTAGTTGGTTGTCAGGTCGGAACTGAAGGCGCCATCCTCATATTATTCCCACAAGGATTGAGCATTTCATCGTCACATTTTCCCTGTAAGTAGTACTAAGAAACACGACAGCTCCTGAAAACCAAACCCTCTCCATAAAACTTCACACATGCCACAGTGTTGTCAGAAAAGTCTTGCTTTCATGACAACGGCCAATCCCATCAAAGTGATTCGTCACTACAAAGAATGCAATTCCACTGTAGCAGGGTACAGTGGTAAACCAGGTTTACAACACTTTTTTCCTCAAAATACACAACACATGACAAGACTTTTGCTTAATGGTCTGCTGGGCAGCTGGTTTACTGTCACACTACATGTTCAAGATGAATCATGGCATCTGGACTTTCTGTCTTCTCTTTTTGAATGTTTTGCCAATTATCCAAGTAGCTTCATCAGACTGATGAAGATCACCTGGATGAATGAGAGCGTTCATTGACAGTCACACTGTAGTAAACCTCATCAAAATGCTCTTGCAAGCCAACATTCTCAAGGAACCACAGTTTGTCATTTGCTCAGTTCACACTAGAGTTCATGTGAGTTTGTAAACCAACTAAAAGTGGACTACTAGAAACAAACTCAAGCGTGAACCAAACAGCCCATAAGGCAGTTCAAGATCCTACAAAGTATCTTCAAGTGCTTTGAGTTTTTTCTTTAAGAACAAATTCTTGAAAGAAAAAATTCTGAGAAGAGATACAATTTTAAAAGTTTTAAAAACAAACCTTACATGTAAATTTCTCCAAAGAAAAGTAAAACAAAACAAAACTTTGCTACCATGGACTTATAATAGATATTCTCTGACAGCATCTAAAAGATTTCTAAAGGCCAGAAAGGAAGTGTGCACCCCCACAGTTTCCATGAATGGAACACGAGTTATAAATGATTAAAATAAAAAAAATCAGTGTGAAGTCAAGCTTTTTAAAATACATTCCAATAGGGAAATTCCTCTTTTCTGACACAGCCTTCTGTGTTCAAAAACATATGGTTGAAACATATGGTTCTTCAAGGTTTGTGTCAAATTTAGGAACAGAGAAAAGAGGCTTTACTTTTTTTTAATCAAAGCAAAATGCAAAAGTAGTTGTCCTAAAGTCTGTAAAGAAATAATTATACAGAATCTAACAAACCAAACACTGTTTAACAGAATAACGAGTTGCAATTTGAGTATAATTGTGCAATTCTTGCAAAATGTTTTCTATAAAAACATTTCATTAAACGTGGTAGTACGTTGTACTTTGTGGCATTTACAAGCATCTGTAGTAAAATGTGTCTAGAGTGGTTTTAGACAACGCCACGTCAGCTGTGATTTACTCTTTGGCATGTCACTTTATTGGCTTGAAGCCCTTAAAGAACTTAGGAAAGACACACACATACACACACGGCAACACACGGTGAAAAGCTCCAACTCTACAGGAACCGCTCCAGCCCTGACAGGGGCTGAATTGTTTTGTTTCCAAGGCAACCTGGCAGCCCACAGCTGACTGCGGCAGAAATATATACACAGACAGACATGCACTCAGTCACACAGAAAAACACACATTCAAAGTGAAGACAAACGCAGGCACACACTGGCCATTAAAGAGCACACCATTACAAAAAAGGGAAAGAACATATGAAGAAAAATGCTACGAAATTTTATCTTACGAACCTAAATTGAAAATAGGATTCTGTACTATCGCCAAATGCGATGTAATGGTTGTTTTTCCCCACTATGAGGTGCATGTTTTTAGGTAAGAGACCTTTGTTACATTATCAGATTAATTTTTAGTGAAAGTAGCTTTTTTTGAGTTTTTGTGAGTCATTTGCTGAAAAATAAAGTTGTTAATCTTATTTTGTACCTTAAAAAAATGCTAAGACTAAAGAAGATAATTGCCTCGCAAACCTTTTTGTTTTGAGTTCATTGCTGGAGAAGTTTCAATGCTGACAATGATATAGACCAAGAACAAAATCAAAAATGAGTTTTATTGATTAGTTATGATTGTAACTCCAAAAGAAAGTGGCAACATGTAATGAGATTAGAAAGACGCTATTGTAGGCAAATCCAACAGTGAAGCCTAGGCAGCAACAGATGCCGAGAAAAATGTAGATGTTTGCATTGAGTTGATTCAACTCTTGGGAAATAAAAGCCTCTCTTTCATTTTGAGCAACCCTATGAAGAAAAAAAGAACTGAGAATCATGAGAAATGATTCCACCCGATGTTGACATCACTAAAGAAGAGGAGAGTTGAGGTGGTTACTGATTATATCATCAGGGCAGAGATTGCCATTACAGCCCTACACAATGCGGGTGAGACATTGGGTGAAGGCCTTCTTGTTGCTATGGTTTCTAAAGGTCTGCTTGAAAGTATTAAATCATTTGAAATACACATAACCCACAGGCAGACAAATAAAATGTTTTCTAAGTTTTAAGCTGCACTTTGTGTTTTTGTAGATACAGAAAAACTAACTCTATAGACAACAATAAAAAGGACTGTGATGAGAGCCACAAAAGGACATGCATACATACAGAACAGAGAAATTAGTGATGCTGAAATTCTTTGTTTCAAGACGGGAATGAAGAACCACCGTACATAAGCATGCAGGAAAACATGGAGCAGTCATTGTAAGAATTACATATATTCCTGCTGTATTTCATGAAGTTAAATAAGCATCAATAAGTGTGTGATGCTACATTCACACTGGCCTCTGCAAGGCGTTCAAGCGACCACTTCCAATGAAGAGTCTGTATATGCACATTTCAGGCTTCCGTGTTCAAAACTCTGGGGTTCACACGATGCTTTACAACTTTTTAGATCCAGATAGCTCAGTTGGTTAAGAGCAGGGCTGCCACACAGGAAATCAGGGTTTGATTCCCAGGGTATGCAAGGAGCTTCATCCAGTATGGGTCCTTATGCTAAAAGAGCGTTCAAGAACCCACGTTTAGAACATTGTTGAACGCTCATCACATGCCCAGCGTGTACGTAGCATTATGGTAAAACTTGCATATATTCCGTTTATTGTTGTCATCTATTCCGTTATTATGAAATGCCTGTCAAGATATCTGTTCTTGTTTATGTATTTGTTTAAAAGTACAATTTATACTTTAATGTGACTTAAATATGATTTATTAAAATTTATTACGCATTTTTTTGTCTGCTGTGACTCAAAACCTGGAGCAACTTAGGTTAGAAAAATATGGTGTGTGATTTGTGCATCATTGCCACATGTGGTGAAATGTTTGTTTTTCACCATGATAAGGCGCAGGTTTGGAGGTCAGGGGGTGTTTTATCATCATGCTGGTATTTAGTGAAATGTATTTGTTTTTTTTTTAGCTGTTTATTGATGAAGAACCTTTATTTCTAACAAACATACCAGTACCTTTCTTTTTCTTTTGAATTCATTACTGGCAAAAGCTGCAAAATAATACAAAAATGGGCACAAAAAAAAAAAGAAAAAGCAAGAGATACAAATAAGCAAAGTAAGGCTAAAGACGGGTTCTTGAGATGCAAATATATTCACTATTTCTGCCATTTCAAATGATTATCTTCCCCAACTCATGTTGGGCAATATTCCTGTGCAATCCTTTCCACAGAATCATCTCTGTGGCAACACTGGCAGAAACCCGACACCTTTGACTAGGGTCGGATGCTGTACTTTTTTTCCCCTTCCACTCTTCCTGAAATGTAGGCGGGGAAAACTTTTAGTGAAGACACTTAGCCGCTCACCCCCCACCCCTCCGGCCTCTTAGTTTCTCCCCCGTATTCACATGAAAGTGATAGAGCTGGAGCTTTATGACCGCTTTATCAACACAAAGAGCGCATTCAGATCAGGGGAGAATGAGGCGAACCAGCCCTCCGCTCATCACAGCCCCGTTTTTTTTTTAAGCGCTGAACCTTCTGTACTTTTAACCTCACCACACATGCACATACACCCAAACTCACATACACACATGCACAATTTTTATTTTTTCTTTGTTTGCTTTACATTTTTTTTCTTAATTTACTTTCCATCCATCCTGCAACCTCAGTCACATTTCTGGGCATGCCTAACCACCACCAACAAGTAAGGGGAAAAAAAACACAAAAGGTAATTTCTCCCACTCTGTTTGGCCTTTTTTAGATGCGCTGGAGCCTTCCACAACACATTTATGCACACAAACAAGCACACGCTCACATAAACACCAGTGGTGGGAGCTAATTCCACTCATACGACAGTTACTGACATCAGTGAGCAACTGCTGCCTGATCGTTACCAGATGGTTACACTAGCTTTCCTGTGTGTGTCTCTTCAGTAATCCTCAAGGAATAACATTTCAACACAGCTACACTGACTTTACAATATGGAAATGGGAGGGCTGGGAATCCCCCAAATTCAGCTACGGCTGCAACTTGTGTTTCCAAATCTTGCTGCCACATAGTAGAAGAATCTGATGATAAAATCAAAACGTTCTAAACATATTTATGGTTTTACCTTTCAAGGAAATGTTTATACAATTTTTTTTAAGCTACACTTCAACAAAAAGACAAAAATGAATTGGGATATTATAGATAAAATACACGCGATGACCATTAAAACTACTTTTTTTAATAGTTTTTTGGCAGCCTGAAACTTTTCTTCCCCTTTATAAATACCCAAACTGTGGATTGTGCTATAATGCTAAAAATGAAGCCAATCAGGCAGTTGACTGGCACCACATGTGGGTGTGGGCTCCACCACAGCAGTGAGGTGGTGGCTTCATGCAACCAGTCCTATTTGTACTGGAGCCAAAAACACATGAGCCACATGAACCAGAATAAAAATGTTATATCTACCAATACTTCATGTTTCTTTCCCATAATGTATATTTTCAAATCCATGAAACATTAAAATGAAGTCAAAAGTAGAATAGGCTGTTTAGCATGGGCATAAACACTCTCCAATACTGAAAGATCAATTGCCAAAAGACATTACTAAACCAATGAAATATTCTACCAAACACAAAGCTTTATTACTTTTTGAGTCATGTCCACTTGAACAAAATAATCTAACAGTTGTTTTTTGGACTTGTAAACAAGCTTTAAAACAGACGCCATAACTGATGTGGATCACTTACGATAGGTGAGCAGGCGGTGCATTTGTCAAAGGCCAGGCTGGCAGGCAGGACATTGTCAAATCTTGAAAGAAAGCCTCGGATCTGTGGAGATGATTCAGAATTTCTCAAAATGTGGTAAATTTTTGAAAAATCTTTTAAAAAACAACAACATTTTACATACTACTTTCTACTTATTACAAATATGTTGTAAACATGTCAGAAAACTGTTGTGAAACAAAAATGTGTAAACTGAAAGTGAATAACAGCAAAGCAGTAAAGATGAAAGTGATTGAAATGAAGAAAGTCAGCTCCCTGGTTTTCTAGTTCATTAATAGTAAGTTGGGAGCTCCATCTGGTGGGAGGCAACGTCATAACATGTTCTGCATGTCAGATTGTAGTCATTACAGGATTTTTACCAGTCTTTCTCAAAATTACTGAAAATTAAGAGCTCTTACATAAAAAAAGGATGAATTGTAGTGTGTTCATCTTTGAATTAAAAAAAAAAGAGTTAAAAATAGGCCTTAAGCAGACCCATCTAACTCATCTGCAACTGCAATTTGGATTTTTTTATTTACATCTTGGCTTTTAAACCTGCCATTTCAAATGCATAGAAATATTTAAGAAAGTGCAAAACTAAATAGTATTAAAAAAAACATGTAGAGCAGGACTGTAAGGGGCAGTGCAGATGTAACATTAATGCAAAGTGAGAGCTGGAGGAGCACTCGTGCCCAGTGGTTGATCCAACAAATGTAACAGTGTGAGTGCATAAGTGAGTCATCTTAAAGGGTGAGCGTGGGCAAGGGAGATGGAAAAGCTCAGACTATTGGTCTTTTTAAAAACTGGACAGACAGTAGAAAGAGAAGCACTCACAAAAGCAGTCTAGATAATAATGTGATAATGTGAAAGAAATGGCTAAAAGCATGTCAACCTTTGATTTTTTTTTACATTTTTCATAAGTATAACTTAAATGTGACTTACGCAAATTAATAAAAAAAATATTTTACACTGGATTTGTACATTTTTTCATATATTCGTTTAATATTAGCAGATATAATAATCTTCAATAAGAAAGCTTTAGTTTGGTGATTTTAAGCAGCTCTCAAGCTTCTAAAGCATCACAGGTGCCACAGGCTAAAGCTTTAAAAACAAAATGGATCTAAAAGCATATTTTTTATATTTGAACTTAATCTTTGACCTTTAATTGCTTTTCTAGTTAAGTGGGACCAGTTACAGTGGAAGGAAGGTCATAAACATGCAGATCCAGACAAGCAAAGCTTTGTTTTCCTCAGTTACCACAAGCTGTCACTGTGGCTCCGCCGGAGAGACAGCCAGCAGCCTGTAAACAATATTTCCTACAAACACAAACTGCAATCCAAGTGTGATACACCCAAATATTACATATCCACATTCACTCCCCATGAACGTTGTAATGTTTGAAGTTTCATTTCTGGGATAACTGTCAGACATGGGATAAACTGTGTTTGCACGTCATCTTTCTGCGGGTTATTTGGATGGAATATTGCGAACAGCAGAGGTGTCAAGCAAAAGGCACGGAGGGATTCATATTCTCAGGATGATGAATACTGATGATGATGATGCAAATGGAGGTAGTGAGACACAGCACACAGTTAGCCAAGATTGCATATTCTGATGGCTGTAAATCACCCCATCTTTCTCCAGCAGGAGCTCCACCTCAACCCCTGAATCATTTATTAGTAACCCAATGAATATGTTTTGTTATTTGCTGAATTAACAATTTCCCTGCAGGAAAAAGAAAATTATTTACATTACATTATTTATTAAATTAATTAAAACTGATTTCCAATACTTTGATTTTGATTTTTTTGGACATTATTACTGCTAATCTTTAAAAACAAACTTTCTTTCCTCTCCAAAGTTCCAGCTGACATTTTTGCTTTTGTAACTAGTTGAGTTGCTAATATGCAAATGCCATTTCATGTATTTCGCTCTGACTTTCTACAACATTTCCAGCTTTGTCTTGTTTGACCTTAGCTGCTGTGTTTCTCGACTTCAGAAAGGTATTGTCTCTTCTGATGTGACAAAAGCTTTAGACTTGACCTGGTTCTGCTTTTGAGCTAAACTCATTAGTGCACATACTGCAAAAAGGGAAGCATATCTGCAGCAAGAGCTTGTGTATTATAGCGCTAGTATTTTGGCCTAATGGGATTTTGAGCCATGATAAGACAGTTTTGAGGCACTTTGGTGCCCTCACTAGAAAGTCTGAGACGAGGTTTGTAAAAATGAACATGATAATTAAAATGTTTTAGCTTTAAAAATTGTTATTGTCCAAAAGAGTAGAACATAAAGTTACAGGTAAGCAAAACTTTAAAAAATATAAATGAAATAACAAAAAATGCATTTAACTCGTTTAATTTAAAGACCAACTCCAATTTTCCCAGCTGTCTTTTATTCATGATTATCCTGTTTTTAGCCAATAAAACCCTTTGTTGTTTTATAGGACATAGTTTCTGCAGAGCGGCTGTAGTTCATTAGAAATTCACCTCTGAGTTGTGGGCGGAGAGCAAGCCTTACCCCACTTCCCATCATCCATATGTTTGCACTCTCTCCCGCTAGATTACAGCCCCATACAACCCCAACCTAACATTATCGGTGCAACAAAAATGGTTAACAGCCATACAGTTGTCAGCCAGATACCAGCACAGACATGAAAACCAAAGATGTACTTGGGTCTAATCGTCTACAGGTGGATGCATCAGAATGGAGTGGAGCAGGGAGCTGGACGTAGTAGCTTCTACAACTACCATCTTTTTGTAACAGCATTTTTTTTCATCTGCTCCTGATTCACAACAACTGAAAAACAGAAATACTCAGAAATGCAATTTGGAGCTTAGTTTTCTATATAAATGTCCTCCGTTATCAGAAAAATGCAACAAAAACTTGTTAAAAACACAGTTTTCTTTGGTGTGGGTCTTCCACGACTTCAAACACAAATCTAACAAAAAATGTAATCTTGTGTTTGAAGTATTAGGTTATAAAACTGTAAATTCACTGCCATTTATACCAGAAGATTACGTACAAACAGGCCTCAAGTAAAAATGATTTTGGTAAGCTCTACTTTGATTTCTAGTCATTCATTTTTGGAAAAAGCTGCTTGAAGCCTTTCAGGACTTTAAAAAAATATGAGTTTTAGGGAAAGAAATGTTAACTTACTTTTGTGATAAAAAAAAAAAACCTTCCTACAGTTTGGATCAAAACATAAATCATAATCCCAATCAACCCTGTTATGTTTTCTAAACTTTTTCACTAAAGTCTCATGTGAGTATAAGAATACGTTTCTGTGAGCCTGACCTGGTGTGGCACCAGTCCCAACGATGTGGGAGGTTCATTCATTCGGTCATCACTGCTGCTGGCCACTGCGTATCCCCTAGAGATAGAGAACAACAAAGACACATAAATGTAATATTATTATTTTACATAATGACATCTGTTGTGCATTTTTAGCTGGGTCGTCTTAGCAGCCTTGGTGGCCTTTTTGAAGCCATAATCAAAAATATCCTCAGAGGCACCGTTCTCCTGTGACATTGGCTGACATCTTTAAAGGTAAGTTTCAACATTAAGCTTTTATCCCTTTGTTATTCTTTCTTTTTACTATCACTCACTAGAATGTCCATACAGACAGTGTAAATGTTTTCCTGAGGGTTGAATAATTCACCTCTCTTTTTCCCCAAATATGTCATCACTGATTCCAAACAATCCCACTTTTTTTTGGCCATTTAATCTTTAAAGCTGACGTCGGCTTTTGAAAGATGTTTTCTAATCTTGGTGGTGTTTTCAGTGAATGATAAATGATGTCAAGCCTGAACTGCGTTTGCCTCAGCATCCCAGAATGACCTCGATTCAAAAGAAAAGAATTTCAGGGATCACCAGTAACCTCCTACTCATCCGTGTGAAGCGTTTTATGATCTGAAAATACCAACTTTTTTTTTTTTTTTTGTATTGATTGGAGCCCTTTGGGATTCAAAAGTAAACACTTAAATGACATTTATTCCATGTGATAATTGTTTAATAATGATCAAAAACAGTTGTAAAATGAATCCTAACATGTCTCAGGCTTTATAGGGTTCAAATGCTGAAATTAAAATTCTATCAGTACACTTGAGAAAAAAGATTCAAAGGGATACTGAGGAGTTAGGATTTAAAGGCAAGGAAACCACAACAGAGAGAAACACACACACACAGAGAAAAGGCCAATCCAAGAAATTGAGACCTTATTGTAAAGAGAAAAAACCGATGAACAACATCTGAGCACATGAATGCTTCCCCTCTCCTCACTGCCCTATAAGCTTTCCATAAAGACAGAAAAAAAAGCTCTGTAACAACCTATCTTGAAAATAGCTGTCTTATCAGGCCCAGCAAGTGGTTACCTTAATATGACCTTCAATGAGAAGCATGCAGAGACACACTTGCACTTACACAAAACTCTATTTTCAAAAAAGGCCCGCTGTGCACATGACTGCACACTTACCCGGAGTGAAACATCTTTTCCAGGGTTTAAAGGAGGAGAAAGTAAATGTTGAAAATATAAATGAAATGCAGATGCAGAGCTTTAAAGTTCACTCCACAGAAATTATGAGTCAATGTAGAAAGAGGATTAAGAAACAGGTAAAAGAAAAAAAAAAGTTTGAGCAGGTGAAAACCATTCAGTTATCATTGAGGCAGTCAACAGCAATAGGAACACTTGCCAACAGGAGAATCAAACAGCAATCATAGTGCAAAAGTTTAGGAAGTTTTTACTTTCACAGAGAAACTTGTTTCTGTGAATTGCTTTAGATATTAACACCTTATTTAACCCTTTCGTTCTACTTCTTTTATTCTTGTAAGTACTTGAATGATTTGTCCAAACTAAGTAACTTTTAACAAACAGACAAAACAATAAAAATGTTGGTCTGAAAATAAAAATGAACGAAAGTTGATGAGAATGAAGCTTGAAGTGGGGCGGGCACATTGCCAGACATTTACAAACTCAAAAAAGATCAGAAGATGAAAATTGGGTGGTAAAAAGATCCGAATTGATCAGATTTGAAGCTCTATTGGGTCCAATCACTTGCCAATCCTAAAACTATAACTCTTGATACTTTAAACCCTAGTAAAAAATCAAATCCCACAGATGTCATGAGTAGAAAACAAAGCAATAAACATCAAATACATGTGTCAAATCTTTGTAACATGGGTGGTAACAGAAATTGCTCCTTTCTGAGATCAACCTCTAGCAGTTTTTTGAACTGCAACATTTGGTGCATGCTGGTTTCCATAATTTTAGCAAAAGCAGCTTCAGACTAACTAGTAACTGCGCTGATTTAATTTCTATGATTTTTTTTTTTGTTACAATTATGGTGGCCCTGAAGGGCAACTCACATCAACAAATCACACAGCACAAAAAAATTTAAAGACCAGAAGACAACAAGAAACAAATATAAAAAGAAAAAAAACGACAACTAAAAACAAACAAAAAACAAAACAAAACTCATTTCCACAAAAAATGAAACAAAAAAAGTAAACATTGGAGAAAACAAGTCATTTTCAATTTTCAAAATGAAATGTTTTAACAAAATAAAAAAACTAAAATAAAAAAAAAAATCAGAAAACATTTGGAATTAAGAGATGTTAATGTTTATTAATTACTGGATGATGAAGTTCACCTTTTCAACCAGAGGTTGTTTGGCGTGGCAATATCATCTGATGGAAGATATTTCTTTTAGCTTCTGGCCACACCCACTGCAAACGTTTGGTGATTGCTCAATCAACTCTGTACCGCAGTTCGGCCAAACATCCCTCTGCTTTCTCTCTGCTTCATAACTCAAATGTCATCATCTAATCAGTGATGTCCCATAATATTTAGCTTTTTCAGTTTACAATTCATTTTTTTACTTTTCATTTTGCTTTCTGGAAATTACTTTTGATTTCTAAAATGTAATGTTTTTTCATTTGATTTTTTTATTTGTTGTTGTGTTTTTTTATATGTTTTTGAGCTGAGTTGTTGAAGTGATTTGAGCCTTAGGGCCACCGTACAATTGGTCTTTTTGTAATTTCAAATAAAAAAAAAACAAGGGCTGTATAAATCCTTAAACAATTCCATTTTTCCTCCTTACAAGAATTTTGTTTGCCCTGCTGCACCACCTCCACTTACATTTTGTTTTTCATTTAATCTTTTTTTGTTTGTTTGCTTGAATGCTGTCGTGATTTTCTGCAGCCCTGCAAAGCCTCTTTCAGCCGTCCATGTGTATGAAAGGTGCAATACAAAAAAGCTGCCTTCCCCTGTTAATGAATCCATGTATAATTACATTAGTCATTAATTTTTTTTTGATACCTCACACAATAGCACACTTACCCTTCACTGTGCTGCAACATGGACACCATCAGCTCCACAGCCAAAGCTCCAGCTATCACGGACAGGCCTGGTCTGCTGACTGTGCACTGTTGATCCAGGGTTCGATCCCGAGTAGACTGTTTACAGGAAAAAATAACACTTAATAAGTCAAAACTGTGGACATAGTAATAGCAATGATGAGAAAGCATGTTGTGGTGGAAGATCTTTATTTAGATAATGTTTTATTTCAGGTTTCTGGAGCTCAAACTGCGAACCACATGTTGAATATGGTTGCATTTCCGCTTAAGAAAGCTTTTTTTTTTTTTTTAACAAAGCTGCACTCCTCTCATAACTGGAATCCTCATTCAGGCTCCATTATTTCCTGCAGTTCTCTATCACAGTATCAGCTGGGAACAGCTCCAGCCAACAGGGATGGATATGGGTATAGCAAATGGCTGGAAGGCTGGGCCATTATTAGTGTTGTGCCCAAAAAAAAAAAGCGCAGCACTTTATCTAATAGTGACTGCCAAATTAGGCTGTAAAGAGCTTGATCAACAGCTCAGCCGAGGGGAAATTACACCCATGAGATTAACTGAACAGGTTTCACCCATTTATAAAAACAAATCAATGAAACAAGACTTTAATCAGCAACAGAACATTTCTACAAGCTACTTATATTTTCATTACATTATTTATAACTAATTACAAATTTATTCAGCAAAATACCACTCTTAGCAGATTCAAGAGATCCAGACTTTAATTCTAACCTTCAGGATAATTTGTGACTGTGGGTGGAAGCCAACGGTAGTCATGTGGTACCAGTCACAGAGGAAAGAAGCAAATGGCTCTGGCCTTTCACAGCTAATAAGCAGCCTTCAAATCAGACTTTTGTTAATGGTACAAAGTGGAAACAAGACAAAAAGGGTCAAATGAAGAATATATACACGCACAGAGCATGTGGGTGGTGTGGAAGGTGTGATTTTTCACAAGTGGACAGGCTGATTCTAACCCACCCTTATCCTGAAGTTATGTTTAAGCATTGAACATTTTTTAAAATTAACCTTCCATTATAAAATATGACATAAAGACATTAAAAAAAACATCAGAAGCTTTCTCCGGTTCATGGTAACGGCAAGAGGTTTTTGATAATTTAGACCTTGGCAACAAACTAGAAGCAAAACAGTGGTGTTGAGTTTAAGGCTTCTTATAGGAATAAGGTTATTTTGCATTTTTAGTTAAGTTTTAAAAAATGTTGTTTGTTGGCTTCACTGACTTTTTGAAACAGAGGACATTTTTCAGCAAGAAGTGCACTGCAGGCAACATCTTAATTTAGGAAAAATGGAAAAAGCCTGCCATCAGCACTCATAATTAAAATCTTAATGTTTTTTTTAGAACTTGTTTTACGATTTAAGTCGTTCTTACATCTCCTGGTGCCACAACATCATTGCAGAAGTAACATCCCAGCTTGTGTCCTGGGATGTTGGAGAAGAGGGAGGAGCCTGGGATGCTGGGAGCTGAACCAGCTGGTGTGGATGAGGAAGAAGAAGTGGACGAACAGGAAGGGGAGGAGTCAGTCCCAGTGGAAACACCCTGATTGGCAGGAGGCTTCTTGAGACCGTGACGCATCACAACAAACGTGTCAAAGCCCAGAGCAGCGTTTACCACCAGCTGATGAGAGAATGGAACAATGAGGTTATTACAACTATTTCAATCCAGCTGGAAAGGCTTAACCAATGGTTGATTAGTTCAAACTAACATTAAAAGTGGATCCCTTTTATTGTTGAAACATGCAGCAGAGAAACACCGACATTTAATGTTAGTGAAGTTTGATGCTCTCATTGATGACCTCCAGTGATGAACCTCCTGTGCTGCCATCATGCTGATGCGATAGTTGCGAGTGTAAATCTTTTTCATGGATTTTCCTTTGTGTTTTATTTTTTTTAATCTGTTAGTACTTTTCTTATCGCACATAGTCGTGCTCATTTCTTGTTGCGAACAATGTTCGAGTTAATATTTTCATTGATTTAGTTTTAATGTTATGATGTGACAGCTTTTTTTTTTTAAAGGAATAATTTAAAACCAGACTTTTCTGAGAAACATCTATCCAGGGTGTGTGTGTGTGCGTGCGTGTGTGTGTGTCATAGAAATGAACGAATCAGATTCAGACAGATTTTTATTTCCGTGTAATGTAATGTAAGGAACAGAAAGATGATAGACAAACTGAAGCAGAGATCTGGCTCCATTCTGGGATTTCCCCTAATGTCTGTGACTGGTGAGAGGAGGATGCTATGGAATCTGGAATCCATCATGGGAAATCCTCTTCATCATCCTCCTCTGCATGAGACCATGGGTGCACTGAGGAGCTCCTTCAGTCAGAGACCTAAACACCTCACTGCAGGAAGGAGCGCTTTCTTAGAACTTTATTCCTGTTAGCTAGACTACAACGCCTCATAGACACGGACAATAATTATTATTATTTTTTTTAAGTGTATTTCTGCTGTTTCCAATAGAGCGATGATAACAAGGTAATTTCAATCATTTCAATTCTACAATCAGAGTGTCCAAAAAAATAATCAATAAATCTAAGGAACAGCGATGGGATCAAATATAAAGTGACTGGATAAAAAAGTAAAGGAAAAAAAAGATCTCTTGGGAGGTTTCACCATTTCCTGACATCTTAAATATAGTGGTTGTCTCCTGGCAACCATGAAAGAAAAATGTGAACAACTCTAAGTGTTTAAATTTAAAGAAAAGGTTTATATTAGTGTTTGATTATCAGTGTTAACACCCTGAACCCAAAGTGCAAGAATAAATATTTATGTTACTCTTATTACCCTTTTCTGTATTTTTTGTTGCTGTTGTTTTATTTAAAATAATTAATGATTGCCTTGAGCCAGTGTGTTTCTAGAGTCAATACCAAGCTTTACCAAGCCAAACATGCAGATCTTTGATCTAATTTCCAAGCAGGACATCAGAGTCAAGGTCCAGAGCTGCAGACAAGTATGACGAATCTTCACACCTGCTGTGAAGTAGAAGATGCAGATGGGCCCTGTGACCTGAAGATGCGACACCTTAACAGTCTAAAGTCATTTCTTTCCCAATGTTCTTTATAGATAAAAGACTTTAATGCCAGTGCATTCAAGGTTTTCAAAACTAAAACCCACTTAGGTTAAAGGGGTCAGTCTTCAAACAATGAAAAGCCTCTAAGAACTGCCTTCTGAAACCTTGTTTTCCTTTTAAAAGACTACCCTGCTGGCTCTGAATGAGCTTTCTAAAGAATAAAATGCGGATTCGAACTTGATTTTTTTCCCCCTCTAACCTTTAACTTGTGTTTATTTTTCAGGATGTGCTCTGTAGAAATAAGCACAGGAACTTGTATATAAATCAATTTTTTTTGCTTCTAGAAAAAGCCTTTTATTCGACTCCCTGGTATAACTAATATAACTTGATAAAAACAGGAATTAGATTTTATTGGTGTCAACTTTTAATTAATATATTCTTACTTTCAAATAGCGATTTTAGCACAAAAATGAATCAAAACCAGTCCAGCACTCAAGATTTGAAGGCTCAAGGGTGTTTGCAGTTCATCAAAACCCATATTAAGACACACTAAACGCTCATAAGGCTACAGCTTTGATCTAATGTTTCTGGCTAAACGATGAGGTGATGTTTTTAGTGATGATTTCTCGCCTGTTTTGGTTCTCTTCTACTTCTGCGACAGACGCATGTGCTTGACATTTAACTTGTCTGCTGATCCGTTGGTGCATCTGCTTTTCGGTGCTGGGCAGTGGATCAATCAGACCTTTTTTTTTTTTTTTTAAATTTGCTAAAAACATCTGCTTCCTGGGGGTACAGCATGGTGGCAGTTCACTGCCCAGCAAAACCCACAATATCAACTCATGAGCTAAAAGTGGCTAAAACCCATTACAAAGCATTAGGGTAATTTTCCAGTCATACTTCATAGCAGGTGCCCACTTTTGAATTGCATGTCATTACGTCAGTAATCATTGGATTTAAATATCATAAGTGGAGCCCTAATTGGCCACAGTCACCATCGTGACTGGCTGGTGTATTCATTCTCTGGGTCTTCTTGTTTTTTTCCTACCTTCCTCTTGCTGGCAGCGATCACTGTAGGCAGCCAGCGGCTCTCCCTGGTGTCCATAAGCAAGAAAACCACATCGTGCTCTGAAATGAGTTTCTCCAGCTGCTCCACATCCCTTTGGGCCTGAGAAAGAGTGGCCTGTGAGAAATTTACTGGGTGGCCAGGCATCGGGATGCTCATATTGTAACCATTTGCATTCTGCAATACAAGAGAAAAACAACCAGTGTCAAAGAAAGCAAAGAAGAAGAGGCATAAAATAATATTGCAAGTGTTACATGTACCATACTATGACAGAGTATTAGGGCCACCAGAAAAAAAAGGAAAAATAATTTCATGAGAAAAAGTCAAAGCTTTACAAGAATAAAGTTGTTAATTAAAATTATGAGGAAAAAAAATCAACATTTTACCAAAATAAAGTTACGGAATTATTAGTAAAACTTTTTTTTATAACAATAAAGTTATAATTTTGTTGGTTATAAAATGAAAATTTACAAGATTAAAATAAAAATGTATGAAGCATCACCATTAATGACTGCATTGATGGATTTAGTCGCCACTTAATGTGGAAGCTTATTCTGCCAACTTTATTTTGGAAAAGGCATGGCTTTTTTATTGTAAAATTACAACTTTTTTCTCTAATCTTATGAGTTAATTCTTATAAAATTTTGACTATTTTTTTTAATTTTATGACTTTATTCTTGTACATTTGTGCCTTTTTTTTCATACTTTTATGACTTTGTTCTCGTATATTAACCAATTTCTCTTTCACGTTGCTCTAAATATTCTGTCATTTCCCACAAATCAGAGTCAATGCATTTTACAAGTTGAGTGCTTTTAAAATAACTTTTTTTTTGTCTTCCAAGCAAACAATTATGCCTTCTGTTGTGATGACCATGAAATAAGGCCACATTCTACATGTGTCTATTCTTTTATTCAGGCTCTCAGATTTGTTAAGGTGTGTGGAGATAAACACCAAATCATCGCCTGCCTTCTTCCAAATGTAATTACAATTAAAGCCGCGAGCGGCGTTGGATGGCCCGCAGGCGCTACCCGTCGCCCT